>VWPU01002057.1:0-97734 GCA_013398955.1 Callaeas wilsoni | reverse complement strand
GGACACGCACACGGACACGCACACGCAGCGCGGCCCCGCGGCGCGGCTCTGCGGCCAAACCCCGCCAACAAAGACCCCTCCGCCCCCCTCGCCGCCGCCCCCCGCGGGATGTAGCCGGGCCGGGAGCCCCAGCGAGGCAGCGGCCCCGCCGCTCCGTGCCCCGCAGCGAGGCCGGGAGGCGGCGGGCTCAGAGGCGCTGCCGCCACCATGGGCAAATCCAACAGCAAGTTGAAGCCTGAAGTTGTGGAAGAGCTGACCAGGAAAACGTACTGTGAGTGCCCGGGGGGCTGCCGGGGCGATGCCGGGGGTGTGATGGGATCCGCGCTGCCGCCCGGCCCCGCCGCTCCCCCGGGTCGGTGCCGCGGCGAGCGGCGGCTCCTGCCGGGGCCGCTCCCGGGGAGGGCGCAGGCTCGGCCGGGCTTTGTTGGAAGAATTCAGGGATTGGCCTGGGAGGAGGAAAAAACCCATAAGGCAGCAGAGACACGGAGAGGGGCAGCGAGCCAGGGGAACGCGCTGGTTTTTCACAAAAACCGTCCTCCGTGGCCTATTTCTGAGCCTCCGGGAACGGCGGGGCCAGGGCCGCATCCTGCCCGCCCGCGGCGCCCACCGGAGCATCGCGCCCTCCCTCGCCGCACCCCCGCCCCTGCCCCGAGCATCCTTCCCCCCGGCTGCCCGGCCCCCGGTACCCAGGGCCCGCCGCGGGGATTGTCCTCCCCGCGCTGCCTCCCCGGAGCCCGGCAGCAGCTCCCGGAGCGAGGTGCCGAGCGTCTGGGTGGCTTCCAAAGTTTGGGTGCGTTAGTTGGAGGGGTTCCCTTTGTTATTGCTCTCTGAAGTGAAGAGCCCGACACCGGCGAGGCAGATATTTTTCTGAGTGTCTCAGTATCGGTTTAATAACCTGATTTTCTGAGCGAGTGGCTTTCCCGTCTGGACCTCCACCGTAATCTAATTAACGTGGCTGGTGCCTCAGCCATCCAGTTTTAGCAAAATCATTTTTTTTCCTGAAGGATGCACAAAGGAAACAAAGGCTTTAGTGGCTCAAGTTTGCCTCCCTGCTTGCAGGTCGACGATATTCCCCAAACGTGCAGCAGACCTGCGAGCTCTCCCCTCTGTCATTGCTGCAGTCCCACGGCAGCGCTTACCCAAAAAGGCAATAGATTAGGATGCAGCAAGTTCTCCCATATGGAGAAGAGGCAATACTGGTGCATTGCACAACCCTACACGCGGGGTTGCTCTGTGCCGTGGCACAGCCGGCAGCAGGCGGGAGGAGGGCAGGTGGTGGGGGGCATGTCCGCATAGCCAAACGGGCTGTGATGGCAGGAGAGGCTGGGGTACCCCAGCTCTCAAAGTGCTCACGGGGAGGAAGTAGTGAGGAGATGACAGTGCCAGGTTGCACAGCCCTGGCTGAGCTGAGCTGGGTTTTGGTGTCCTCACTGCAGCTGTCTCCCACGGCGAGTGCGGCCGCGCTGGGCCAGGTACCGTTAATGCTGTGCTGCAATCGCCCGCTCGGTTTGCAGTCACTGTGATGACCTGATCTCTGATGGAGAGGAATCTGGGAACAGCCAGCCCCAGCACAGCCTCATCTGCTGGTGATCTCCTGTGTGCTGGGCTTTCTGCACCCCTGCGGTGGCTTCTCTGCGCCAGGAAGGTGCCACCACCAGTGGGACCGACACGGGGCACACGGGCAGTGGTGCCCCATGTCCTACTTGCAGCCGAAGCCAGCCAAACACAGCTGCTGCTGAATGTCTCTGCTGGATAAGGCCGGCAGGTCATTGCTTTTTTGAATCACTTCATTCCCAACTTTCTGCTCCTCTCTTTTGGGTGCCCTCCCCTTTTCACTGCACCCTTTCCAAGAAAGGTCGTGGTACTCTGATCTCTCCCAAAATGAGTTTCCAGCCTGTCTGGAGCTTTGCCTGCCAGCTCTGGACCTCTCACTGCCTCTTTCTAAAGACCCCTGTACCTGTGCAGGTGAAGGAGCAGCACCCAGTAGCACGTGGCCCTTTGCATGGCTGGAGTCTGGTGCAGCATCCCAACGTGTCCCAGCAGCTTGTGGCTGGTGGTGCGGTGCCTGTCAGGGAGAGCTGTTGCTAATTCCAGGGTCTGTTTGTTGAGCTCTGCTCATTCCACCTCTCGTCTCTGCAATTAATTACTTTTGCTGAGCGCTTCTGCCCCTTTTCTGCAGCTGTCAAGGTGAGCGCGCACTCCCTTGTCTGGTGAAGCACTTCACAGGGCTCTCCCAGGCACGGCTGACAGCCTCTGATTTATCTTCAGACCACGGGAGATTGGAAACATACTCATTTCCTTCTGTGTTTTGGGGAAGCCAGGCAGAGGAGAGGCAGGTAGGAGGGCAGGGCTGCACTGAGTAGAGTGGGAGGAACTGATCCAGACCCCTGTGCTGTGGCTGGTGGAACAGCTGGAGCAGGGGACAGTCATACACGCAAATCCATGGCCTGCTCAAGAATTTCTGGGGGCCTGCTTGGAAAAGGTTTTGTTCCCAAGCATGTTGATATTTAGGCACCTTTCTGGCAGACACAAGAGCATCCCTGGCCTGTGCTGCCTGTCCCATGTCCTGGCTGCCACGTTACCGAGCGAGTGCTGGCCCTGCCTCGTGTGTGGTGCTGTTGCTACAGCACATCTGGGCAGATGTCTGCAGCAGCCCAAACTGATGGGAACGTGGATTTATCCCAGGGAAGTTCCCATGGCAGCGTGAGCCGTGGCCGTGGTACGTGAAGGGCTTCTCCCACGCTGGGATTTCCTTCCATTGCATCATTTTCTGTTCGTATGAACTTCCACACAAAACAAAGCAAATACCAAAAAGGCCCCTCTCAGTTCTGCAGGAGCGGAGGGAAATGTCAGCCCCTCTCCCCCACAAGGCTTTTCTGCAAATTTATCTCATCCATGGGGCATAGAGGACCTCTGTTTCCTCTCAGTGTTCCTCTTGCCTGCTGGCTTCTTGTGTCCCTTGTCCCCTCTGGGCTCTCCATCTCCTATTTGTGGTGTTTCTCTGGCCGTGCCTCAGTTGCAGCAGTCCTGGGACAAGAAGGAGATGGGAGCAGCCAGGAGAGGAGCATGGGATGGCTCAGGTGCCAGGGCAGTTGTGGACAGGGAGGTTGAGCCGAGGATGCTGCAGGGCTGCCGTCAACGGCCTCCGTGAGCCGCGAGAAATATTTTCCTGTGTGCGTTCAGAGCAGGTTGTCCCAGGCCCTGCTGGGAACTGGACATGGAAAGGCAGGAGCCTGGAAACCTCATCTCTTGGCTCCTCTCCCCACTCTACTCCTGACTTACAGTGCTGGGGGCCAGATTTTAATGGCACTTGGACACCTAAAGACGCAGAAGGGCTTCTTTGAAGTGCCGGCTGCCCAAGTCCTGTTGGTTTGGACCCATCTCCGTGTGCCTTTCTGTGTCTCCGGGCACCCGAATGCCCAGGAATACCTGGCAATGCCAAGCTCCCCCGTCTGCCAGGTGCTGGAGTAGTGCTGGTGGGAACAGCCAGGCTGCAGGACTGTTTAAGCCTCCTTGGAGGCCAGGCTGGTGCCACACAGGAGCGTGCAGGAGAAGCCAGTGCTGGGTGATAGTAATACTGAATAATAAATTATGTAATTCTTTGTGCTTTCATAGATACTTTCATCCAAAAGCCCTCAAAGTGCTTTATAATAATTAATTTATTAATCCTCCTGATGCCTTGTTGGGGTAGCTCAGAGATGCAGTTTGGTGTTGTGTCCCAGGAGGTGTAACTCCCAAGATTTGAAGGAACCGTCATCCTCCCTGGATCACAGCCTCTTCCATGGGGATTTAAACCTGAGCTTAACTTGGGCCAGGTGCTCACAGCTTAGGGCCACAGTGGGATTTGGGATTGTGTTTAAGAACCTTGTGGGGCCACGGTCAGAGGGTTCTGCTCAGCTGGAGATTTATGAAGGTCCTGAGGTGTGGCTGCGGCCTGAATGAAGTGTGTAACGTGCACAGGGGCAGTTGTGGGTGCACAATCCATGTCCTGGGTGGAAATGATGGTGTGGACTCCTGGGAGAGAAACTGGGAGAGAAACACAGTGCTGGGTGCTGAGTGTCCCTACTCACAGCAGCACTCCCAGGCCAGTAACCCTTAAAATCATGAAGCAGTTTTAGAAATGTGAGCTTGTTTCAGAAGAGCACATTTTAGCTCTTTTTCCTCAGTCGTTCTTGGGGGGGATTGGTTTCAGGGTTCCCTTTGCACAGCCATTGCCCGTGTCCAGAACTAGCGCTGTGTTATTTTTGAGGCTGCAATAGCTGAGCAATCAGGCACGCTCAGAGCCCTGCTGGTGCAGCAGCATCGCTCTGGGGCCAGGTTGGGGTCAGGATGGTTGGGGATGGCGGTCCCGGTGCTCCTGAGGCCACAGCGGGGCTCAAGTGAAGGTGTGGAAGCCACAGCGAGGGTGCCAAAATGACACCCAGGCTGCAGAGTGGGTGTGAGGAAGATGCTCTTTTCCCAAGAACCGCATCCCACCCACTGTGATCTATTTTGTGGATTTTAAACTCACTCCAGCATCATCATTTTCTGCTCTTTCACAATAAGCCGCAAAATTGGCTCCATTGCTTGACAGTAATGCAGGGAATTAATGGGCATTAGTTTAAGAGCAAACTATAAACACATTGATTTTTAGTTACGGGGGTACATGGTGGCGAGTGGAATTCTGTGGGAAAGGAAAGGAAATTCTACGATTGCAGCAGCTTCCAGCCAGGAAAATGGGTTGGTTCTTTGCTGGCTGAGACAGGCTGGGGCTTTGCTCCATCGTGCCACCCCGCTGCTGAGGAAATGTGCTGGCTGGGGCAGTGGACAGGAGCAGAGGAGGGACCTTGGTAGCTCCCCCGCTGCTGCTGGTTTATTTTTAGCCTCCGAAGTGTTTGGCCCCAGGCACTGGGTTTCTCTGCCAGGTTGGTTTGTGTTGAAATCCCTCCTGTTGCTCATCCAGCAGAAAGCGGGGTGAGCTGGCCGGGTGGCTGTGGACCCGTTATCCCTCGGTGGCAAATGCCGGGTGAATTTGTCAGTGTGGGTGACTTTTAGCAGGGCTTGGACTGACAGGACAAGGGGGAATGGCTTCAAACTGACAGAGAGCAGGGTTAGATGGGATATCAGGAAGAAATTCTTCCCTGTGAGGGTGGTGAGGCCCTGGCAGAGGTTGCCCAGAGAAGCTGGGGCTGCCCCATTGCTGGAAGTGTTCAAGGCCGTTTGGTTTGGGGCACCGAGGCAGGACGATGGGCAGGAGGTGCCAGAGGGATGCCCAAGGACTGGCGTTCGTTTGGGGCCCGTTTTTGCTGCAGCCACGTGTCAGTCAGAGCTGTGGAGGGCTTTGCTGTGGTGTAGGTTCACTGCAAGCTCAATGTGGACCTGCCGTGCTGCCTCTGGAGGGCTGTGGTGGTCTGGAGGCATCTCCAGCTCCTTCTCCAAGGCGACCCCAACCTGCTCCCAGTGAATCCAACCCAGGGCATCCCACATGCGCGTGGACCTGGGGCTCCATAGGCAGATGCAAGCAAAACAAATTTTGGGGTTTCAGAAGCAAGTTTTGAGGAGTCCCTGCCGTCTCTGGGAGGTTCTTGCAGTGCCAGGGAGGGAAGAGGGGGACATGACCGATGCCCTGAGGGTTCCCTCTGCAGCAGTGCGGAGCCACCGTCCCCGCCAGCCACGCTCGTGCCACCGCTGCTCCGGCATCTCAAGAATCACATTTCATTTATCCCCTGACATGTTAATGGATCTGCTTAACCACTCTCCTGACCTTTGCTGCTGCCGCTATAATTAAGGTTGTGAAACAAGAAGCTCTGAAGGCATCAAAGGAAGCGGCTGCTTCAGGGAGGAGCCTGCGGGCACGCTCACTCTGTTATCAGGGTGACATTTGTGGGGTCGCTTTGTTCCTCCTTCCCCTCCTTGTTCTCCCGGACCTTCTAGGGAGCTGGATGCCAAGGGAAGCCAGGGTCCGTGCCCTGGGCAGGGGTGGCCATGGGGTGCTCAGCCCCGGGGCATGGTCTGTGTTGCTTCCATCACCATCGCTGCCATGGGCTCCCCAGCCCGGTGGTACCGGCACAGGGCTTGCTCCCCACACCTCCTGCTGGAAGGAGGGCTGCCTGTGCTTCATCCACCTGTTTCTCCAGCATCTTCTGATCGATGGCTGGACCCGGTGGAGCTGCTCTGGGTCTCTGTGTCACCCCCCAGTGCACGGAATCCCTGCGGGAGAGACCGGGAGGGCAGCAGAGGTGGCCCTGCTGCCAGCAAGGCTTTGCCTTGAGCATCCTCCTGACCTTCCCATGGTTCCAGGGACTGATGGCTGAGCCAGAGGGACTTTCTTTCCTACTGCCCACGCTGGTCTAGAGGGGAGTTTTCTCCTCTGCCCAGGGCAGGAATTGCTCCTCGGGTTGGGGATGGCACCTTGGAGTGCCAGATCACACCGAAATCCCTGTGGCCAAGGGATGGATTTGAGCAGGTGGGAGGACACAGCTGCCCCCTGAATGGCCAGGCAGAGGGGCTGCTCCATCCCTGCTCCCAGCAGCACTGGGAATCCTCTGCCCCTCCAGGGCATTGCTGTGTTGGCTCCTGGGGAAGCCGGGATTCAATCCTGGGACAGACCTGCTGCAGACACCAGCTCCTGCTGTGGGAGTGCTTCAGCCTGATTCATTAATTTCCAAATGAAGGCACTGTCCTTTGCCCTTCCTCTCCTGCCTTTGCTTCAAAGAGCAACTGCTGCTTTTTCCCTAAACCCAATTTCCAAAGCCTAATACCGGCCCTTAAATATTTAATAAAGTCTAAAAAGGATTTCAGCTGCATATTGGCTTTCCTGTTGGTACCAGCCCCGGGGGAGATGAGAACTGCTCATGGACCTGTTTATCCAGTCTGGGAGCAAGGCAGACCACTAATGGCAACCGCCGGCAAGGAGAGTGCCAAACACCCCGGCACTGCTCCGAGTATTGCTCCGTGTCTCAGAGAAACAAATGACACCAATAACACAGCTGGGATTGAGCTCCGAACATCTCGGAGGCTCCCGGACCTGCCGTGGTGCTGGTGATGTCTGTGTCTGATGGGGAGAGAAGCCAGACTGGGAAAGCTGGGATGGGGATGTCCTGCCTGCTGTTACAGGTAGGCAGCTCTGGCTGTGTTGGTGCCCACGCAGTGGAGCTGCTCCCAAATCCCTTGGGGATGTTGCAGGGATGGGTTCCCACACAGGGACACCCCGCTGTGTGGGCGATGTGGCCAGGAGCAGGGATGGGCACGGGGCTGAGCTCGGGGCATGGTGGTTGGGGCAAGCTGCAGCTGATCATCTCAGGGAGCAAAAGAAAATTACATCAGTCAGATCCCAGAAACAGTTGTCTGCATGGGGGTGACACCAGTGCCACAGTCGTGTTTTACTGTCTGTGCCCCAGAGCTGCCCCTGAGCTGCCTGGGAGCAGGAGCAAAGCCCAACCAAGGGTGGTCTGATGGCCCCGGAGCTGGCAGAGAGCACGGGACTAGGACATCATTAAGGAGTTCAACCTGAATTTTAATGAGACCACATCATCAGGGCCAAACTACCCAAATTTCCAAAGTGCTGACGTGTGGTGTATCCTAAAAGTTACCATCATCAAACAGGACCTGAGGGAGCTCTGAGTGCCCCAGGACGGGCTGATGGCCAGTCCCAGGGGAGGACTGAGCAGCCTGGAAGAGTTCACCCCTTCCCTCCACCGCAGTGCAGCTCCCGTGGGCTCTCGGCTCTGTGCTGGAGCTGGGGCAGTGCACTGGGAAGGAACCTCGTGCCAATGCTCCAACTGTCCCTGGGGTGCTTCCCCCCGAATTGCACAAAGCCACCCGAATTCCACAAAGCCAGCCCAGGCTGCCAGAGGTGACCCCAGCCAGCCCTGGCACACAGGGCATCTTCCTCTCTCCCCAAGGAGGTGCCCGTTCTGCACCAGACAAGTGCCCAGAACCTGTTTGGGGGCTGGATGAAGTCCCACAGCTACTGCACTCACCTGCAACAGCTGCTGCCGTGCTCTTGGCTGAGTGTTTTGCAGGGACAAGGCCTGGAATTGGGAATGACCACTGAGGTTGTGACGTGTTTACCCCAGGTAACCCACTCCGCAGGGCCAGGGGCTGGCACTGGGTCCCCCTGTGCCAACCGATGGGACCTTGCTGTGTCCGTGTTTGCAGGTGTGAAGTCTGCACCGAGTACCTGCAATACCGAGCCCAGTGGTCGCTCTGAGGGACCAGGGGTGAATTCTGCCGGGGTTGTTCAGACTGTGCTGCTGACGCTGTGATCCCAGGGGCTGCAGTGAAGTCGGAGCGAGCGCACGCACACGCTGCCGAGCCGGGCGGGAGGGAGCGGGGAGCTCGTAATTGGTCAATATTAACACTGTGATGATGTTGAGAGTGGAGTTTGTATCCGATTTTCGTTCAGAAAATTCTTAAATATACGTTTCGCCGAGACGAGGGGCGGAGTGTGTTTGGCATAAATTGCAGGGTGTGCGGGGCTCACCCCGCAGCACCCGGGTATTTTACGCATGAGAGGCCCTTCAGCGCACGCATGAGCACCTCGGGCTCTTCCGCATCGGCGCCCAATTAGTACACGCATGAGCACCCAATTAACACACACATGAGAGCACAATTAATTTACATGTGAGCACCCAGCTGGATTTATGCATGGCTGCCCCGTGAATTCCCGCTGGATCTCACGCTGCTGCTCCGTGCATGAGCGGCCTGGTGGTTGATGCATGAGTGCCCAATTAATTGGTGCACGTGCCTGCAATTAGCTCATGCCTGAGTGTCCAATTAATTCATGCATGAGCACCTGATCCATTCACACCTGAGTGCCCAATTAGTACGTGCACAAGTGTGTTAACTCCTAATTACACCAATTTACACATGAGTGCCCAATTAGCTCACGCAGGAGTGCCCAGCGAATGGACGCGTGACTGCTCAATTAATCCGTGCATGAGCGCCCCGTGAATTTATGAATGCCCAAAAAAATGGATGCATGAGGCCCCAGCTGGTTCGTGCATGAGTGGCCCTTTCACTCTCGCCACAGCACCCGAGCAGTTCATGCATGAGCACCCAATTAGTTCGCCTAGAAGCACCCACATAATTTATGCACGAGTGCCCAATTAGTCCACGCGTGATCTCCCGGTGTGTTTTTGCATGAGTGCCCCTCTGGCTCAGGCGTGGGTGCCCAGTTATTGCATGCATAAATGCCCCATTCCTTCACGGCTGAGCGCCCACTTTGCTCATGAAGGAGCACCCAGTGTGGGTGCCCAATTTCCCCCGGCCTGGGCACTGCTCTGAGCACCCACAGCAGGTTTAGGCAGCCCCAAACCCGATGGGAGCCCCATCTTGGGGTGATGTCCTGGCTTCCCCACGCTGGGATGCCCGGGGACCCTGTGAAGGAGCCACAGCAGGCTCCTGGAGGAAATAAAGGCCGCAGGACTGCCCCTGCCATGACTCAGTGTGTGGGGCTGGACCAGTTGCCCGTGGGTTAGCGGCAGAACCCGTGCCCTGGCATAGTTGGAGTGCCCTGTGGCGGTGAGGGAAGCCACTTGGTGCCTGGAAATAATTAACTGGTTTCCCTGATAAGGCTGCGATGCCCATGGCGCTACGGGATCGAGGTGCTGTCGTAGCAGCTGGAGCAAGTGGGGACGTGTGGGGGCTCGGTGGAGACTCCTCAGTGGCTGCTGCGTGGGGACAGCGTTTGCTGCGCCTTTGGGAGGCCAAACCTGCATAAGGACAGGGCCGTGCCGATGGTTTTGGCACAAAAGGCTGAGCTGAGTGTGCACAGTCCTGCTCAGGGTCCAGCGCTGGGGCCGTGGCCAAACCCCTGCCCTTGCACAAACAGGGGAAGAGATGTCAGCACAAAACAAGCCTCTGTGGGGCTAAAGCATCACGCCACCTCGTGCATCCCACCGTGACCACGGGTCCCTGAACCATTCGAATCCAGCTGTCTCCTGCCCTCCTTCCTGCCGCCCCGTCCCCGCCGCGGTCCAGCGAGCAGCGAGCTCCCTGCGGCAGGGAGGCGGATGGGGATTTGCAGTCCCGGGTCCCTCCTCTCCTCTCTGCCTGGAAAACACAAATTAACAGGCTTGAGCACTGATTAACCAGAGCTGATTCTTGCTGCAGTGGCAGCTGGGTGGTGGGAGGAGAGGGGGCACGCGAAGGGCGGGTGGTGACGGAGCTGTCAGTCCTCGCCTGTGCCACTGGGATTGATGGAGAGGTGGGGGGAGAGGTGGGGGGAGAGGGCTGGGAGGGGGGGTTAGGTACTGGCAGCTGGGAGGAGGGGGCTGGGGGCTGCTTGGAGGCTCTGTCCCTCTGCGCTGCGTGAGACGTGTGGCCAAAACCCTCCTCCCGGCTGAGGTGGGAGCGGGAAGGGACCGACCAGCGAAGGGCAGAGAGGGTCCTTGGACGCGGTTTGGCCGTGCGGGGCAGCTGCTGAGCTGCTCTGGGTGCCTGTCGCTGTCCCCGCTGCCTGCCTGAGAGCCCCGCGCTGGGCGATTCCCCGTTCTTTGCACGATGCCGCCGCCGCCTCGGTGCGGGGCTGAGCGCACGGGCCGGCGCCTGCGGGGCGTCGCTGGAGCTCCCGGCTCGGCGATGCCTCTTCCAGCGTTGCGGTTCATAACAAATGATAATACTCTGCCTTTATTTAGCGCCTTTCATCCCCAAGGATCCCGGGGCACGCTGCTACTAACGAGCTGCTACGCGCACTATTTATAGCCCTCCCCACCGCGGCTGCGGGAGCGGCAGTCCCTGGAGCACGGCGCGGCAGCTGAGCGCGGCTCCTCGCTGGAGCACGGCCAGGGAGCCGGCCCCGCTCCGGTGGGATGCTCTGTGGGGGCTGCTGTGGATCACCCCCTTGTTCTGGGGCGTCGGGGGCGCGCCTGGCCGAGGTTTATATCGCTGCAAGTTGATGTGTGTCGGCTCAGCATCGTGCCGTAATCGATGCCGCGGGAGGGAGATGCAGCAGCGGCCGCTGCACAGGTGCTGGCTGTGAGCCCGGCTGGGCTCTGCCTGCCGGGCAGGTGCAGAGCAGAGGGACAGCCGTGCCCCGATGCCTGTCCCCTGTCCCTAGCCTCGGGACAGGTGGCTCAGCTACGCACTCGCACTCAGTAGCGTGTCCCCAAGGCTTCTGTGGCTGCAAGTCGGGCATTAGCATTCCTAATTGGTGCCACTCGGAGTGTCAACACCCAGCAGGGTCGGAGTGGCTGGGAAGTGGCAGCCATGAAGTCATCATCTGTCCCGGATCCGAAACAGCGGGTACAGGGAGGCAGGTACCGCTCAGTCCCCGCGCTGGCTCAGGGCTGGTGGTTCCCTGCCCTGGGAACGCTCTGCCCTTGGGCAGAGGGGAGATTTGGTGGCAGTGGAGGGGTGAACTCAGAGGTGGGTGATTTTCCAAGGGCTGGGAGATGAGGCCACACTCCCAGCTCAGGATCCCACAGATTCCCCAGCACCCACGGCTGGAGGACAGGCACCGGTGCCAGTGTGCTGGAGGAGGGATGGGGCTCCGTGTGGCTCCATGCCAGGATGCACATTAACAAATTCCTCATTGGGAGCCCTGTGCTGAATTCCAGCCTGGCACCTGAATGGTTCCCTCCGTCGGAAAAGCCTCTCCTGGGAGCATCACACATCCCTCCTGCGGCACGAGGGGAGCTGGCTCCTTCCCTCCCTCCTGCCTCAGCCCGAGCGTGTCATTACCAGCATTTCTCCTGTACTAAAAAAAGCACAAATTTCTTAATTGTTTCCTGCTGGAGTTGAAAGGCAGCTCCCGGGCCCAAAATAGTACGTTGGGGGAAAAGCAGTCGAACAAGAGGGAGCAGAAGGCGATTTGCCTGGAGGGGCTGAGCCGAGCTCTGACTGCAGCCCCGGCTGCTGCTGCTGTCCCTTTTGCCTGCCCCGAGGGCTCACCCTCGTCCTCCTTCTTCCACCTGCCCTCTTTGGTGCTCATGGGTGATTTGGTGTGCAGAGCTGGTGCCTGAGGCATCCCCTGGCATCCTCAGGATGGAGGTCATGGCTGGTGTCTCAAGGCTGGTGTCTCACGGAGGGTGTGTGCAGGGAAGCCTGTTCCTGTTAGAGATGTCACTCAGCATCTCTCTTTTGGAAGGATACTTCTGTGCAACCCTTCTTTGGGGGGGATGGGGAAATCCCTTGGAACTGCTGTGACTGATGTTTTAGTCCACCCCAGCTCAGCTGCTGGATGCAGCCTGTCCTCCCTGGCTCCCTCCTGCCCAAAACAAACAACCTTCCAAACCCCTCCTGTGACACTGCCAAGGCCCTCAGTGTTCTTCATCCCAGATGCTGAGCATCCCTGTGCCTGTGTCCCGTCTCCTTGGGTGCTGCAGCCCGGACACCCCGCGGTGCCAGGGCGGGTGCTGCTTTTGCTCAATCCCAGGGGAAGTGGGGAAACTGAAGGCTCTGTCCCTCCAGCGACCCCTGAGCTGGCATAGAGGGATCTCCCAATGCATGGGGACAGCCTTGGGCACAGCAGTTCCTGCTAACAGGGGTGCTGGAGCCAGAATCCAGCCAGTTTGGGTGGGGGCCGTTGTGTGCCCTCCCGGCCGCCCCACTGCTGCCGCCCGCCGGCCCTCGCCTCTGTGCTCTGCACCTTCTGCCAGGCACGTTACAAATCTGCCTGATGGAAAATTGCTTTCTATTTTTTTTTTGCCATCCAAGGTAATTGGCATCTGTTAGTGTGTCTTCGGTCTCTATTTTTATCAGCCGTTTGCACATTGACATCTCCACTCGCCTCATTATCCCCGCACCTTTCAGACCTGTGGCTTTTTTATCATTATTTAGATGCACGACGCAAAGGAAGTGACAAATGAGGCTCTTCCCTCCTGTGCCCACCTGCTGGCACCCAGCTCCCCGCTGTGGGGAGGCACAGGCACAGCTTCTGCAGTGGGACACACAGTGACAAGTGCCAGCCCCTTGCCGGCATCCCGCATCACTCAGAGCCTTTCCTCTGCTGAGGACATTTTTCATCTCAGCAGCTGTCCCTTGGCTGGGGACATTTGGGGTTGCCAGTGCTGGCTGTTTTCTAGTTTGTCGTATTTTGGGGTTTTTTCCAGAGCCCGGTGAGGCTCCCCAGGGTGCTGGGATGGGTTTGATGATGTTTCTCCAGAGGCAGCTGGTACCTGGGGGGATGCCAGCCCTGGGGCTGTGCCTGTGCCCACGTTCAGTGTGTCAGTGTCAGGGCCAGGCAAGTTCCTTCCCTGAGCCGCCTCCAGGCAGATGTTTCAGCAGATGTTTTCAGGGATGTTTTAGCTCTGGGAAGATGAGACAGTAGGGCCAGATCCTCCCCAGGCATGATCAGCTTGTCCCCTTCATGGTCCCTAGCATCTTGCAGCCGTGGTTCTGCACTCCCTGAGCATGACACAAAACGTCTTGGGAGGCCCCCTGGTTTCAGGGGTCCCCAGCACCTGCAGCCCTGGCCCCATGGACCTCCTGGGCTGGCCCAGGCTGTGCCTCAAAAGCAGTTGCTGCCAATGGGTAACACGGTGGGAACACTTGGCAGCTCATGGAGCGAGTGAGCCCTGGGGCATCCCCTAGGGAAGTCATTTTTGGGAGCCCCAGAGCATTCCCCAGGGGTTTCTCTGATGGGTAGTGCAGCTGTCACTGCAAAAGCACTAAATTTCTGTCTCTTTTTTTCTCTTTCCTCCTGTTTTCTCTTGCAGTCACGGAGAAGGAGGTGCAGCAGTGGTGAGTGCCTGCCATGGTGGTGAGCTGGCTGGGGCATGGGGCTGTGGGCAGGGGACAGGGGACAGGAGTTCAGCCACCCCACTGGCTGGGCAGAGCAGGGACGTGCAGGGGGTGCGGGCAGGTGCCCCCGTATTGGGGTGCAGGTGCTGCCTCATAGAGGGGAGACCTGAAAATAGAGGGGTTTTCCTTGCACACCCTGTGCAAGGGCTGGGTTCTAGTGGCTCTTCCCGTCCCATATGAGCAGCCAAAGAGCATGGGGGCATGGGGACTGTCCAGCTGGTGACCCGGTGCAGGGGGCTGGTGCTGTCCCAGCGTGTCCCCTTTTGCAGCAGGGCCTGCAGAGGCTGTCAGGGGTAGGATCCATGGTTTCTTGCCGGCAGCACGCTCTCACTCCATCCCCTCCACCCCACCGAACACAGCGCCCTAGAAAAGCCACTGCTTCCCTTTCATCTCCCTATCCCACCAGTCAAGGTTTGCTTTCTTTATCTCTTTCTCTCATCCTTCCCCCCCACCCGATGAGTCATAGCTGCAGCAGCGTGAAAAAGATGTCACCAGCACTTCAGTTTCCCACCTCGCCACCCCCTTCCCCTCCTCCTCCAGCCCTTGTCCCGCTGCAGCGGGCGCCTGACAGATCTGGGCGATGTGTTGCATAATATTCACGTACCCCACGTGATCCCCGTGTGGTCCCACATGCTCCCTTCGTGCTCCCTGCGTGGTGCCCACGCCCACGGAGCCAGTGAGCCCCTTCCCTGCACCCTCTGGTGCAGCTGCGCTTTCCAGCACCCAGGTCCAGCCTGGAGCTGGGACCGAGGGCTTTTTGGGGTGTTTAACATCGATGGGTTTTGGAAATGACCTGGGCTGTGCCACCTGAGGACACAGGAACCCCGCTGTGCCCCCTAGCTCCTCTGATTTGGGGTCGTGCAAAAATTATCACGGACTATCCTGAGCTGGAAGGGACCCACAAGCATCATCGTAAGTCCAACTCCTGGCCCTGCACATCCAGAGAATCTCATGTGCCTGCAAGTGTTGTCCAAACACTTCTTGACCTGTGGCGGGCTTGGTGCCATCACCACTTCCCTGGGGAGCCTGTTCCAGTGCCCACCCACCCTCACAGAACTCGGTGGTCACTGTGCCATTGTTTTTTGCCAGGGTGATGCCAGGACAGCGTGGCATTGCTGTCAGTCCTGGTTGGGCGGTGGGTCCCTGTCACCTCCCATCTCCCCATGTTCAGCACCAGCCTGGTGGTGGCCCTGTTGCCACCCGTGGGCTGGCAGCAGGTTGGAGCAGTGCAGTGGGCACCACTCGCTGTCGCTGGTGCCACTCACTGCTTGTCCCCGCTGCCACCCTCACTGTGGTGCCCACAAGGACCTCATCCACAGGGCTGGGGTGCTGCTGGTGATGGGAGTGACACAGGGAGCTTCCAGCTCTGGAGAAAGCCTCATCCCAGCTCCACAGGGCTCAGCAGGGAGACCCTCCTGGGCCCACACTCTGCCCTCCATCCGCAGGTACAAGGGCTTTATCAAGGACTGTCCCAGTGGGCAGCTCGATGCCGCCGGCTTCCAGAAGATCTATAAGCAGTTCTTCCCCTTCGGTGACCCAACCAAATTCGCCACCTTTGTTTTCAATGTCTTCGATGAGAACAAAGTAAGTCTGGGATCCAGAGGCACGGTCCAGGGGGGTGAGGGCTGGGCCCATGGCGATGGTGGGATGGGTTTGGAATGCCTCTGCCTGGCACTGGAGGAGCAAAATATTCCAGCGCTTCTTGGGGCGTGAAATTGAAGCGGCGCAGCTGGAGCGAGCCCCCGCGCTTATTTTAGTTGGGGAGAGTCACGTGGGGAAGGGCGATGAAGCGGCAAAGCAGGAACGGAGAAACGCCGTGTTTTGGTGCCGCCGACAAAAGCCTGTCCACGCGGTGCCCCCTCCATTCCAGAGCCGCTCCTGCCGGGACGTTCGCTGGTGGGCTGGGCACCAGCAGCTGGATACAGTGCTGGAGATAAATGTGCAGCACTCCTCCCTCCCTGCTGCCTTTGTGGATGTGCCCCCTCACAGGGAGCACATGGGCAGGGAGGACTTTGCTGGACAGGAGTGGCAGCAGCGTCCTGACCCCTCCTTTTCTCCCCCAGGACGGGAGGATCGAGTTTTCGGAGTTCATCCAGGCACTGTCGGTCACCTCGCGGGGGACGCTGGATGAGAAGCTGAGGTGTAAGTGCTCCCCGTGGGATGCTGGTGGGCTCAGCCCTGCGAGGGTGCTGGGGTGTGTGTCCAGGGTGGGGGCCACAGTCCCAGCCCCTCGGTGTTGCTCTGGCTTGCAGGGGCATTTAAGCTATACGACTTGGACAACGACGGATACATCACGAGGAACGAGATGCTGGACATTGTGGATGCGATTTATCAGATGGTGGTAAGAGGGGTGGAGGGGGGGGGCACAGGGCAAGCACCCCTGGGGGTCCCTGCTGGGCTGGAGCTTGGCTCTGTGGGAATGCCAAAACACCCCCAATTCCTTCTTTGGCCTTTTTTGGTGGGAGGTTGTGGCCATCCTGGCCATCGTGGCCAGGACAGTGTCTGGATCTGGTTGCTGAGGGTGGTTCTAGTGCCCATGCTGTCCCCTTGCACCCTGTTGTGATGTGGGGTGTGGGGGGACCATCCTCGCCTGGGGACACACTCCAGGCAGGGCACAGATGGGTGTGTGACCAGGTCCTGTCCTGCTGCTGCAGGGAAACACAGTGGAGCTTCCCGAGGAGGAGAACACACCGGAGAAGAGGGTGGATCGGATTTTTGCCATGATGGACAAGGTGAGGCTGTGCGAGGGTTTCTTCCCTGTGGCCAAGGGATTTAGGAGGTGCTGTGGGTCCCTTTGCTGCATCTTGGCTCTTGCAGGTGCCTCCTTCCCCCACCAACACAAGGTCTCAGCTGCTCCCAAAACTGCTGTGGGACACTCATATCCCTCCAGGATCCCTGTATCCATTTCAGGGTCTCTGAGGTGGCAATGTCCCCTCCATGGCCGCAGGCATGGGTGGCTTGATGGGGAAAGCACGGCCGAGGCGGTGGAGGGGGAGGATGTGTGGGCTGGTGTGGGGGTGCCAGGGTGTCGGGGTGCTCAGCTGGGGTGAGGCAGTGCAGTAACAGGGGTGTTTTGCAGAACGCGGACGGGAAGCTGACGCTGCAGGAATTTCAGGAGGGCTCCAAGGCCGACCCCTCCATTGTGCAGGCGCTCTCCCTCTACGATGGGCTCGTATAGTCCCGGGGCCGAGCGGCGGTGAGTGCAGTGCTGGGGCTGCGGGTGCCCCATCTCCCACCTGCCTCGTGCCATTCCCACCTCCCCCAGGCACAGGCAGCTGATTCTCCTCTGCTGAAGCACCAAAACATGGATATCCCCCCCCAAATCCAGCCAGGGGGAATGCTGCCTCCATTCTGATAGGTTTCTCCCAGTCCCCCCCCGTATCACAGAGCCCCCTCAGACCTCATCCCATGCAGATGGAAATGTTTGCCTGTGGCACGGCTCACGCCCTCAACAGCAGATGTGGTTGCAGAGGAGGCAGGGAGGCAGCTGATGTGCTGGGGGCATGGGGACGCTCCAGAGACAGATTATATTAAATGTTTTATTTATCTTATATCTTATTATATTATGCCCTGGGGCTGGGTTTGGCACGGCGGTGTCAGGGACTGGTTCACAGCATCATACAGGTGCTGGGCTGAGCACCCTGTGGTCCTTGCTGTGCCCTGTGGAGCTGTGCAGAGGTGTCCCTTGGAGTGATTTTGGTCATCACAGTCCAGGCAGTGTCCTGGGGCTTGGGGTGTTTTCTAACCCCGCTGGAGTTTTGAGATTATCAGTATCTCTATTCCGTTTCCAGCTTTGCCCTTCCAGCTGCGCTGGTGTCGCATGAGATGGCCACAGGGATTTCTGCCCGTCCTTCTCACCCTATTTCCCTTGTCCCCACCCTCTCCTGCAGATGCCTGGGGGAAGATGCTCTCCGTGCCATCCGACCACCGCCGCGCGAAGCTTGCCTGTCCCTCCCGGCCTTCCTTTCTGTTCCGCGAGCAAAGGATGCCCTCGAAGCGCGAGCTCACTCCCCCTCTCTGCACTCTGAACCAGCCGCTGCCATTTGCCAACTTCTGCTTTTTCCAGAAAAAACCCCGCGCCAGACCCCGGTCTGAGCGGCAGCGAACGCCCGAGACTTCAGGGCCGGGGGAATGGGTCGAGCATCGCCGCAGGCAGAGCCCCCTCTCGGCCTCCTCGCCCCCTTTGCTCCCTTTTTCCTACATTTTCGGATGGGACTGCGGATGCGCCGGCGTGGTCCTCTCTTGGGAACCAGCCGGCCGGAGACAGAGCCCAAAGGTACCGGGGGGCTGCACCCCCCGGGGTCTGCCCGTGTGGGGTGGCCGGGGAGCCGAGGCACCGACGGTGATTGGGAACAGAGTCCTGGCGTCACCCACGATGCCGCTGGCAGCCCGGCTCGGCTCACTAGGGATATATATTATTTTTTTTAATTTTTTTTTTTTTTTTTGGTGAGACAGTATTGTGCTTTTTGGTTTGGTTTTGGTTTGTTTGGTTTTTTTTTTTCCCTTCGGTGGAAAAAAGTGAGGCTTTTTTTTATATGCCTATCTTGACGATCGATATCCTTATTTATTTGTTGTAAATGTTGCTGCTGTGTTTCGTCTCTCGTGTGTGTGTCCACCCACCCAGGTGAGGATTTGTAAGGTTTACATGCTCGTACACTATTGCGGGAACCCGGGAGCCTGCAATAACAATGAAGCCAAAAATCTGCCTTCCCCCCTCTCCTCCCACCCCCCGTATCCCAAGCTCCGTGGGCTGGCTGCTGTTTAGAGGGGATGCTGTAGCTTCTTTTCCTCTTCCCGTTCCCGTGTTCCCTGCATTTTTCTGTTCACCCTTCCCTTTGGGAGCTCAGTGAGGGCTCTCTCAGCCCAAACTCTGAGCAGACCAAGCTCCATCCCTCAGTCAGGCAGGGTGAGGAAACTGCTGGGCACCAGAACGTCCCCATTTCCTTTCTTTTATTCATTTCCTCACTGCATGAAAAAAGTATTAATGGAGCCCAGAGTTGGGTTTTGCTTTCAGGCAGATTCCTTTGCTATTTTCTGCTTTGCGGACGGTGGGAAGGTGTTTGGTGGTGGCTGTGAATCGTCCCGCGTGCCGGCGGGGCTGGAGGGGCAGAGCCTTGCTCTGTCTTGCTCCGTCCCCCCAGCCCAGCTGGGACAAGGTGGCAGGGATGCCAGGCTGGGCTGTGCTCAGCTCAGGGTGTCTCCTTACCCCATCGCTCCCACAGGACCTGGGAGGTTTTGCTGTGAGCCCAGGGCGTGGCCCCAGGCAGAGCCGCTTGCGCCCACCTTGGAGGAGGCAAAGGGCTGGGAATACACACCTGGGGACACCGGGCTGCAGCACCACCCCCCGTCATGAGCGGGGCCTGCAGGGCCTCTCCGGGCTCCATCAACTCCCAGCACCCCTCTGGGATGTGCCCCCAGCTCAGCCCCACCAGCGCCCACACCGTGGGACACAGTCGGCCTCTCTGCTGGAGGACGAGCTTTGCGTGGGTGATGCCTCAGCTGCCTTGGCCCCTGCTCTGGGAAAGGAGAGATGTGCGTTCCCTCGGGAGCAAAGTGCAAGCAGCCTGTGGGACCCCTAAAGCCACCCTGGGGTCTCACCCCTCCGTCTCTGGTCCGGCTGATGGTAGCAGCATCTTTCCACCCAGCTGTCTCCCAGCTCCTGTGGCTGAGCCCGGGCAGAGGACTGTCCCCACGGCAGTGGGAGGTGACATCTGGATGTGGAGGACAGTCTGACAGGTGTCTCACGATGCAGGAGGCGAGGCAGTGCCTCAGCATTCCCTGAATCCTCCTGGCATGGTAGGGACAGATGCCCCAGCCAAGGGATGCTGGTTCTTCACCAGGCAGCCCCACTCCCCAGTTTTGGGATTTTGTGCTTGTGGTACTTCTTGATGCCCATAAAAAACCACCTTTCCCCGTCCCTAAGGAGACTGACCTCACGTCCACGTGCAATATTTCTGCCTCTTCTGCAGCTCCTGCCCCCAAGGATGCCCATATTTCATTGTAGGGGCACTTGTGGAGGGCGTCCCTTGCTCCCTCCCATGGAAACCTCCTTTTCCTTGTTCTGCGGCCAACATGCAACTCTCTGGGGTAGGTTTTTGCAGTGCCTGCAGCTTGTTGAATGCTCATCTGCCAGACTGGTCCTTTCCCGGTGCCAGTCGACGTTCCCAATGAATGTGACACTGCTGTAATCGCCTCCGCTGATGAATGATGGGCCCCGCCACGTTTGACATCGTTCCCAGGCAAAGGCAAACCTCATTTGCTCTGACACTTTTCCCCTGGAAAGCTTTTAATTTTTGGATGACCTGTCACGGGTTGAGCTCCATCAGTGCTCGCAGATGTCTCCCCAGGCAGCCAGCCCTGCCAGGGCTCTTGGCACGCTGAGTGTCCCTGAGCAAAGCGTTTTGGCCCCAGTGTTCCCCCCGGCTGTGGATTTGGGACTCTGGCTTGGCTGCTTCTATTCTCCCTTTTGGAGAGCACCGAGGGCCCCTGATTCCTCCTGAACACCGCCAGGATCTGCAGCGTCTTGGTATCACTGAAAATAAGGCTTGGAGCGTCTCGTGCTTGGAAATGCTGGCCTTAACCTCCTCGTGCCTCAGTTTCCCCACCAGTGGAGCGGCCGGGGTGAGCCATCTCCCTCTGGGAAGCGGTTTGGTGTCTGTGCCCTGGCAAGCACGAGCACTGGATACGGCTCGGGACGGCGGCCGCAGGGCTTGGCAGGACCCACGGAGCATCAGGCACGTGCAGAACACCGGGAATGGTGTGTGAAACGCTGGCATGGAATTTACATCAGCGAGTCTTTGACTCCAGCCTCTGTTTTCCACCTGCTCATGATGGAACGGCCAGCAAGCCCTGGTTTGTCTCTGTTTGTACTCGGGTTCCTGGTGCCTGCCCAAAATAGAGCCCTGGCCATGGGAAGGGGACCCAAAGCACAGCCAGGTAGAGGTGAGGGTCCAGCCCCGGTGACTGTGGCATGTGCCTCCCTCTCATTTGTCCCTGTCAGTGTTGCCCCGTTAAATGCCATGTCTGTACTTTCCTTTCTTTTCATTTTTCTGTCTGTGCGCTGACTGTTGCTGCTTTGTATCCGTCTTTCCTCGAGCTCTGGGGCTGGGCTGGGCTGAGCTGTTTCCCCCGGGAGCAAGAAAGTGGGAGAAGGCTCTGGGGGCAGATTCCCCCCTGCCCCTCTCCTCACATCACAAACCAACACCCAAGCGAGAGAGAAGTGGAGGGTTTTTCCTCTGGAGCAGGCTGTTAATTAAGGCAATTTATAACGAGACCAGGCTGGTCCCGTGAGTGCTCTCCACTGGGTTGGTGGAGGGGGGGTATCTGCTTATGGGGGACCCCAGACCCTGTTTGTGCCAGGTACCACCTGCATCTCACCCTCCTGCTCAGAAGCAGATGCCTGTTGGTTCTTCCCATGCCATCAGGACACCACATTCCTGTTGGATGGGGAGGCTGAGGTTGTGGGAATCCCAGCCCGGAGTGACTGCTCCTCAGTGGGCATGGATGCAGCTGCCCAGAGGGTGGAATTGTCTTGGAGTCTTGGGATCTGGGTTTGAGCCCTGCTTGGAGCAGGGCTGGGCTTGAAGCAGGGCCAGGCATGGCACGGGGGCAGCTGAAATCACTGGCAGAGCTGCCCCCTTCCCATGTGTTTAGGGTTGGGGGGGTCATTTGGGATGGGTGAGTGACCTGCAGCCAGCTCACTGTCCCCCATGCAAGGAGGAGATTTGGGGCATTTAGTGAGAGCATCTGTCACCTGTCCTTCCCGAGGGCATCGGAGGGGAGGGTCTGGCTGGGACACAAGCGAGGGCTGAGGGCAAAGGAGGGAGCTGATGGCCCCAGTCTCAGTGCACAGTTTAGGGTGCAGCAGTTTTGGGGTCTCAGTTTCACATGTCAGCCCTGACTATTCCAGCAGCGCTGCAGGAAAGTCATCCTTCCCTTCTCTCTCTGCTCCCGTGGCCACCGGCCCTGGGCTGGGTGCCCACAGGTGTCACCCCTGCCCAGGGGGTGGCCGAGCCCCGGGCTGAGAAGCAGCAGCTCCAGCAAAGAGCCTTGTTTGTGAAGATGAAGCCTGTGTGTGCGTCCGTGCCGGTGTCTCGGCTTGCATGCCCCGCTGCCTTGTCTTGAGATGAATTCAAGAGCAAACCAAGCAAACGAAACAGTTTAATAACAGAACAAAACAAAACCCAGGAACTTTGTGACAGTGGAAATAAAAGCTTAATGACAGTAACGAAGAAGGCGTGGTCTGTGAGGTGTTGGGATGGGGGGTCACAGGAGTCCCCAAAGCTGCCCTGGCACCCAGCGGGGCGAGGAGCTGGGCTGGGGGCTGTCACTGTCCTGTGCCCCAAGCCCGGGGCTGTGATGGCACCAGCACAGGTGTAAAATGGGGTGCTCTGGGCTCTGTGGGCAGGCAGTTGGTCAGGCACTGTGCCCACACCTGTGATGAGCTGTCAGATCTCAGCTCCAGGCATCCCAGGGACCCTTCAAACCCAAAACACCGCTCTTCCCACCTCCTTTTACCCAGACACAGCTTTCCCTCTGCCAGGTCCCATCCTGCCACAGTGCCTGCATCCCTTTTTCCTTTCACAATGAAGACACTCACAGCCCATCGGCGCCGTCCCTGTCCCCTCTGAGCCCCCCCATCGATGCACTGGGCTGGGAGCCGTTGGGTCCCTTTTGGCACACACTGGCTGCAGAGGAATCTTGATATGAATATTCCATAATTGTGTCCCACTGCCCGGACTGGAGGTGCCCCTCAGCAGCCCCCCCGCCCCTGGCAGGGCTCACAGAGGGGCTCACAGCCTGGACTGGGCTTTTCACGTGCAGCGGGGTCGCGTTGGCCATTCCACGCTGCCAACTCTTCCGGAAACGAGCACTGCGAGGCCTCCCTGCCAGCCCATCTCCGTTTTGTTTGCTCTCCTAACAAGGCTGACTAATTATTTTCGGGAGGCCAGAGGAGATGTCCTAATGGTCCGAACAAGGAGGCTGTGTTTGTGCAGGGGGTTTTGTCCAGAGGTGCTTTGTGCCAGCACATGGTGGGAGCTCCCAGGGATTTTTCCCCTGTGCCATGGAATGGGCAAGGACAGGCGCAGGCTCCCAAACACGGGGGTTACCCAGAGGCTGTGCCTTAACCCCCAGCAATGAAGGGGTTAAATCCCAGCTAGCACAGGTGCTCCTGGGACTGGGAGCACTGGTGAGTGTGGGAAGGGCTGGCTGGGATTAGTCCGGTGATGAGGTGAAGCTGTTGGGGTTTCTTTGTGCCAGCAGTGCTGGTGCTCCCTGCCAGGGTGCAGAATGGAACTGGGATGCAGGTTGGTGACTGGAGATGCTCTAAGGTAAGTTTTGTGGCACTGTGGGGTGGGGGACTCCCCTCAACACTGTGGGGCTGGGAGTGCAAGCACTGGTTGTGGGACAGGAGGGGGACAGGCCACTGGCACAGTCCCAGGGGCAGAAGTGTCGTTTCTCTACTGTGAGGGGGATGTCCTTGCCCACTCTGAGGTTGGGCTAGGCTGAGCCCACGCTTGCAGGGATAAAGGAATGCACAGGATGATCCCACTGTCCTGTGTGGGTCTTGAGCTGGGTAATCTCCAAATTTCCCCAGCTGCTGTGTCTGGGAGGAGGTGCTGGGGAGGTGCTGGAGGTGCAGGCGGTGGTGAGCCCTCGGTGCACAGCTTCACCTGGAGCCGGCTCTTGGCCGTGGCTGCTCCCTGGGTCCGGCTGTGGAGGAATTGAGTAAAAGCAGAGCATCCCTGTGGAGCAGCCATGAGCTCAGCACTCCGCTTCGAGGGGAGCCAGGAAACGCTCCACACCCCCAGCCAGCGCTCCCGGCCAAGGGCTGCCTGTCCCGGCCAAGGGCTGCCCATCCCAGCCCACGTCCTGGCTCCGGCTTTGTCTGTGCTCTGCGTGGCTCTTTGCTCCCTGTTCGTGGGGTGCCTGCGTGGGTGAGCCCACCCGAGCCCCCCATAGAGCCCCCTGCCCTCCAAGCCCCGTTGCAGACCCCCATTCCAGGGGCTCTTTGCCCAGCAGAGGGGGAGTTTTCTTCCTTGGGGTCCCTTTTGCAGCTGTGTCTCCCCCGCTGGGGTTTGGCAGGGTTTCCTCACAGGTGCTCAGCTGTGACCCCCATGTCCTCCCCTAACCCCCCGTTCCCCCCAGCAGAGCACGGTCTCTCTGAGCCAGCGGGTCGGGGCTGGGGAGGGGACCTGGGCAGCGTTTCTGACAATCCCGTGGGCTGCAGGATCTGCTTCCCAATCCCTGTATCTCCATCCCGATTTCCTCCAACTCCCACCCACCTCCCTGCCGCGTCGCTGGCTCCAAAAGTCCGGTTTTTCCTCCCGCCCTCCCTCCTCCCTCCCAGAAGTTGAACGCTGGAGGAGCAGGTCCGCAGCTGCGGAGGGCTGGGCGTTCCCTGCCCGGGGTCCCTTCTCCGTCCCCGCCGCGTGTGGCCCCTCGCACATCGTGTCCCTCCCTGGCGTGGGGACGGTGCCCAGCGGGTCTGCGGGAAGGGCAAGGACACAAAGGGGTGTTCCTGGCACCTGAGCGTCTCCCTCACGATGCCACCCCCAGGAGGGGTGTTTGTGGGTCTCTGGATGCTGCTGGCCCCCAGTCTGGCCGAGAGCCCCCCAGGGTGGGCCACTCTTGCCTTTGTCTTCGATGTCACCGGCTCCATGTACGACGACCTGGTGCAGGTGATGGACGGGGCCTCGCGCATCCTGGAGCGGACTCTCAGCAGGAGCACGAAGCCCATCAGCAACTACGCTCTGGTGCCCTTCCATGACCCAGGTACGTCTGGGACAGGGTGAGGACGTGTGTCCTGCCAGGGATGGGGCTGTGGGGAGCTGGGCTGCTGCTCCAGCTGGGTCTGGGTCTGAAGCACGCGCTTCTCAAGTGCCTGCACTGTCCCTTCTCCCTGTTTTTAATGCCCTGGTGACTGCTGTGATGGGGATGGCACCTCAAGAGCCGGGAGCTGGGCTGGGGCTCCTGTCCCCAAGCCATCCTGTGGGCACAGGGTGGGCTGTTTCCACTGTATTAATCCCAGGGGTGCTGACACTTTGTTGTGGGTGGCTCTTCCCCTTCCATCCTGTTCTAATCTCCCCGGAGTAATCATGGGGGGTATTTCTGTACAAGCCCACAACGTGCTTCCAGGTCACCTCAATAAAAACACCGCTTGCTAAGAGGCTGTGGTAACTTGCTGTGATAGCAGAATAATTTCTTTCTGCCCCTGTCATTGTCTTCTTTTTGTGCACACCCATAAAAGGGCAGCTGTTCCCCAAAAGAGCCCTGGCCTCCTACAAGGAGAGTGGGACCCAAGCTCCATTTTCAGCAGAAACACTGAGCTGAATGAAAAGCACTGGCACCAGACAGGGAAGGAGGCAAAGGCAGTGAATTGATTCCTGCATCGCTTTGCTGGGAGCCTCCCCCAGCAGAAAAAGGCACTGGGTTTGCAGCTCACCCTGGCTGGGACCACCCAGCGTGTCGGGAGGAATTCCTGGGCATAGGGATGGTTTGCCCAAGTTGTCACAATATGGGCACAGGGGCTGGTCTGCTCAAACCCACTTCTTGCCTGTTGCCAAACCAGGGTAGATGCTGAACCTTGAGTCTCACGGGTATTTGAGCCAGGGCAGGTGCCGGGAGCCCTGGCAGCGTGGGTGGCACTGAAGGCAGCTGGTACTGCAGCTGGGGGACTGAGGTGCTGGTGTCCATGTGCTTGCAGAGGTGGGACCTGTCACCCTCACCACGGATCCCCAGCTCTTCCAGCAGCGCCTGCGGGAGCTCCACGTCCAGGTAGGCATCCTCAGCCCCACGGTGCTCTGCCAGGCCGGGCTTGGTGCCTGGCCTGTGGCATCTGGGGGGAAGCCTGGCATGGTGGTGGGTTCCAGGAGCAATCCCTGCATCCCCCACAAATGTGATGGGAGTTCAGGCTGAGCCAGACTGGCTGGGGGCTGCACACGGGGCTGGGAATGGAGAGGATAGGTAATGCTGATGTTGTGCCCCAGAGTCCTGCAACAGGGCAGAGAATTCCCAGTCCACAGCTCTTGTCCCAAAGGGAGATGCTATTCCCAGGAGAGTTAGCACAGACTCTCCATGGAACCAAAAATCTTCTCTTCTAGAAGCACTGCTTGATAATTGAGTTTTTAATTTGTGTTTTTTTCAGTTTTTTTAAAAAATTATTTCATCTGTTTTCTGCCAGCCAAAATGTTCCCCAGGAGCTTAATCCTGGTTTATCCATCCCCGCTCTTGCCCTGCCTCCCGTGAATTGCTAAATCCCTGTGGCGTTTCCCTTCGGATGCAGCTGTTTTGGCAGGAGGTGTAACACTGCGGCTGTAAATTGTTTCCCAGCCCTTTGAGGTGCCAAGCCGTGGGAAAGTGAGAGCTGGTCCTCTCTGTGCCAGGAGGCTTCCCTGGGGTGGCTGGTTCTGCAGCCACAGGGGCGGGCACAAATGTTCCCACTAAAGGTATTTGTGGGAAACCAGTGGCTTCTGTGAGCATGGATCCCCAAATGGATGGTTTAATCACCATTGTTAGAGAGACAGGGCCGGGGCTGTGCGATCCTGAGTGTCCCTGCAGATCCATCCCGCTGCTCTGGCCTGACTCCAGCAAAACGGGGCAGTTCCTCCCCGTGAGCATCCCCTGGGTAGGATCCTGCCGGGAGCTGAGCACTGGGTGCCTCAGCGCCTGTGCCACGTTCCTGGCCGTGTCCCTCAGGGCGGGGGGGACTGCCCGGAGATGAGCGTGGGAGCCATCAGGACGGCCGTGGAGATCTCGCATCCCGGCTCCTTCGTTTACGTCTTCTCGGATGCTCGGGCCAAGGACTACGAGCAGCAGGAGGAGCTGCTGCGGCTGCTGCAGCACAAGCAGAGCCAGGTGAGCGGCCCTGGCGCTGCCCGCAGGGCTCCTGCGACAGCGGCTTGGGGGATGCTGCAGCAGCACCGCACCGGTGAGACGCAGCGATAAAACCCCTGGACTGGGGGGAACTTTGCACCCCCCGGGCGGATTCGGTGTACTGGGATGCTGGTGGATGCCGGCTGTGTCCCCTCCCGTGGCTGTGTGGGATGGCACGGCGCCGTTGTTGTGGCAGGTGGTGTTTGTGCTGACGGGGGACTGCGGGGACAGGAACCACCCCGGGTACCGCGTGTACGAGCGCATCGCTGCCACCAGCTCCGGGCAGATCTTCCACCTGGACAAGCAGCAGGTGACGGAGGTGAGTGGGGCGACCTGGCCCCTTGTGCTGAAGTGAGGCCGTGCTTGTTGGTGAGGGGAGATCCAGGTTTAATCCTCCCCTGCCTGCCTCCAGGTGCTGAAGTGGGTGGAAGAGGCCATCCAGGCTTCCAAGGTCCACCTGCTGTCCACAGACCACGAGGATGGTGAGGAGAACACGTGGCAGGTCCCCTTTGATCCCAGCCTGAAGGAGGTCACCATCTCCCTGAGTGGCCCTGCCCCAGGGATCGAGGTCCGGGATCCGGCAGGTAGGAGCCCAGGGGAGAGGGATGACAAGGAGGGGGTGATGCTCTGCCTCCCAGAAAGACCTCAGGTGAGGACAAGCAGGAAGGGGTTCACCCAACCCTGCCCTAAAACTCAAATTAAAAGGTGATGAGCTACAAAGCCCTCAGTGAACAACAGCACATTTCCCTGCTCCCCTCCCAGACTGGCTTTGCCTCTGGCTTTAAGAGGTTTTCCCTGCTGCCCTGGCTGTGAGCTGTGATGGGCTCTGTACCACCCTGAGCCCTGAGGGAGGCAGCTCCTGGCTGATGCAGGAAGCAGAGTATAGGCCTGAGTTGCTCATCTGAGATATTGACTTGTTACAGGAAAGGTCCTGGAGAAAGGCCGAGGTCTGAAGGAACTGCTCAGCATCCCCAACTCAGCCATGGTGGTGGCTGTGGAGCCCTACGAGCCAGGGACGTGGCTGGTCACGGTAGGCTGGTGGCAGGCCTGCACATCCTCTGCCTTTCCCTGATGGATATTTAGCTTGCCAGGCTTTTCCAGGTGTGGACTTTCCCCATCCATCTCCGGCCAGGCAGAGGATGTGTGAGCAGGCTGGAAGGGGCCGGCTGCAACCTTCTCCCTTCCCATCTCCTTTCCCTTCCCCTGCCCTCAGCGCTCGCCTCTCAATCTGCTTCCAGACCCGGAGCAGTGGCCGCCACTCGCTGAGGATCACGGGCATCAGCAACGTCAATTTTCAAGCCAGCTTCTCCACCCAGCCGGAATTTGACACCAGCCAGCCCGGAGAGCGGCCGGTGCAGGGTGAGGGTGCTGCTGCCCGGGGGGCTGGATGCTGCATCTGGGCGTTTCGCAGCCGGGAATGTGGTTGGTGGTTTTTTCCCTCGCCGCTTTCCAGGTCTGCCCATCTCTGTGTTGGTGAACTGCACCGGTCTGAGGCCGCCTGGGCGCCTCCAGGAGATCGAGCTCTTCAACACCTCGGGCCACGTCCTCCTCTCGCTGCCCGCGCAGCCCCTCTCCAACTCCTCCTCCGCCTCCACCCCACAGCTCTGGGTGGGTTCGCCGCTCTGGGTCCCCCCGGGTGACTTTCTGCTGAAGGTGAAGGGTGAAGATGCCCAGGGCCACCTCCTGCACCGCCTCTCAGGGATCACCTACACCAGCGTGGTGCCCGGTGAGTGGAACCCACGGGTGCTGAGCAGGGCCCAGAGGCTTCAGCACTGCCTGTGCTTTGGTTTCTCTGTGGTCATCCCGCTTTCCAGTGCAGCTCCCGGTGAGCTTCCGAGGGGTGTTATACATCTGCACATCCCCAACCCCTTCCAGGGCTACCTAAAGTGAATATCTCCAGCAAGATCCAGGCTTACAACCGTGAGCCACAGCTCATCTCCTGCTCTGCACGAAGTGAGGTCCCTTTCCGCCTGCAGCTCAGCCGCGGCAGGATGAAGCTCAGGGAAGAGCAGCTCTTCAGGTGAGCCTCTGGTCTGGCCCAGTGAGCCCCAGGAGGGACCCATGTGGGCAGCAGCAGCCCCTGAGCTCTGCCATCCAGGGGGGATGCTGTGTGCCAGCTGGGTGCCTTCCGGTTCCGAGCATCCCAAAAGGAAAATTCCAAGTGACAGGTCCACAGCAAGTGGGGACACACCTCTTTGCTTGACTTAGATGATAAAAAGTCCCAGAGAGTAGGATTAGGATGGTGGCACCAGTCCCAAGGCGAGAGTGATCCATATTTTCATCTCTTCCTTTTTGTAGGATTTCAGGGAGAATCAGCTGGTTGATCCCTGCAGTGTCCAAGAGCGATGAAGGGTTTTACGAGTGCACGGCCACGAGCAAGGTTGGAGTGACACGGGCTCGTGCCTACGTCTCTGTCTCAGGTGGGGGCTGCTTGTGCCAAGCCTTAGAGCCCTTTCCGTGTCTGTGGCTGGGCACGGGCTCCTCTCACCCAGGCATCCCGTGCTTGTAGAGCCACCACCGCGTCTCATCGCCCCGGGCAACATCACGGCTTCACCGGGCCAAGACGTGGTCATGTCCTGCACGGTCCTGGGGGACGTGCCCTACAACCTGACGTGGAGCTGGGATGGGAAGGCGGCACAGCCAGGGGACGGCCGGACCCGGCTGCTGCAGAACCGCTCTCTGGAGATCAGCCGCGTGCGGCCAGGGGATGGGGGCCTGTACGAGTGTGTGGCACAGAGCGCCCGTGGCACTGCCACCGCCTCCCTATGGCTCTTCATCCAGGGTAGGCTTTGTCCCTGTGTGGGACCCCGGCCTGGGGGATATTTTGCCCTGTGGGTGGGTGGTGAATGGCACTCGGGGGCTGAGCCCTGCTCCAACCCTTTCAGAGGCGCCGTGGGTGAAGGTGGACCCCAGTCCCCAGCGTTTCAGCAGGGGCCAGGAGCTGCGGCTGAACTGCACGGCCGGGGGCCACCCCCAGCCCCACACCACCTGGAAGCGCTGGGGCTGGGCACTGCAGCAGGATGAGAGGTAACCCCTGGGGACCCGGGAGCCTCCATCCTGCCTGTGCCACAGGGATGGTGCTCCCCTTGCAGGGATGTACAGGTTGAGGGAGGGAGGTTGAGGCTGCCATAGCTCTGGAAAGAGGGAGGCATTGCAGTATCCTAGCCCACGCTCCTGAGATGCTTGGCATGCTGCTGGCCTTAATTTCCTATATTTATTTTTAAGCTGTCCTGCCTTATCCAGGTCACCGTCCCCACTTTGCACACCTGGTGTGAGCTCAACTCTCAAAATATTCCTTGTACTTCCCCTTAATTTCTTCTGCTTTTTGCCTTTCAACTCCTCCCATGTCAAGCTGTGAGTGCCAGAGTTGACTTTGGGGAAGGCTTTTGGACTTTTGAGATGAACAAGCCCAGTCCTCAGTGCGTTTCCGTGGTTCAAAGCTGGCTCTAAGTGCTGACCCACATCCACCACAATGCCCAGCATGGCCTGAAGCCTGCTCATTTGTATCAACACATTTTCCATCATCCCTATTTTCACAGGGCTCATTTCTCCCTTTCTCTCCCATTTGCTGCAGGGTTTTCAGGGATGCTGAGGGTACCCTGCACATCAGGTCTGCTGTCCCAGAGGATGCAGGGAATTACAGCTGCTATGCCAGCAGCCCACTGGGCTGGGATGAGCAAGTGATCACCCTGGAGTTCACTGGTACCTGCTCCCCTGTGGCTGGCAGCACACTGGGAATGGGGCTGTGTGTGAAAAAGGGTGTCAGGGGACAGCTCCCAGGGCTCTGGGGTCCCCTTGGGCTGGATGGCACCGCACCCAGCGCGGCAGAGAGTGACCAAAGCCATCTCTCCCCATGGCACAGAGCCTCCCGCCATCCTGGCAGTGACACCCAGCCTGAAGGTGCTGGTGGGAGAAGATGTGACCCTGGAGTGCTGGGTTTCGGGGGCACCCCCACCCCACATCGTGTGGTACAAAGGTGAGAGTGGGAGCAGGCGCTGGGACCCCTCGGCTGCCCCGCAGGGACAGCACACGTGGAGCCCCTGGCCTGACACCAGGAGGGACCCGCAGAAGCACTGGGGCGTTGATACGGGGGTCTGGGGGCAGGGGAGCAGGCGGTGGCGACGTTCCCGGCGGGCACGCAGCGCGCGGTGCTGCGGCTGCAGGCGGTGCGGGAGGAGGACGCGGGGCTCTACGGCTGCGAGGCCCTCGGCGAGGCCGGCGTCGCCTTCGACGGCACGGTGCTGCACGTGGGGTGTAAGTCCTGTTGGGTCCTGCTGAGTGCTCGAGCCCGTTCCACAGCTCTCCTTTCTGGCTCAGCTCCCATTTGCTGCTTTCCAAGTCTCCTGGGCTTCTCAGCGGGGAGGTGTCGGTTCTTGGTACAAACAGGCGGAAGCCTGGCAGGATTTCCAAGGTTTTGGAAGACGCAGGAGGCTCAACAAGTGGCAAAAGACAAAGCAGTTGTTATTGCACGGGGACGTGATGGCTTGGGATGCAACTGGGGATGCAAAGCGCAGTCAGTGGGATTAGGCAGAGGTGGGGGCTGACTTCCGTATGTCTGAAAATCCAGGTGCTCAGGGTTTTCTGCTGGAGGCAGAAGGGATGAAAGAGCATGAGGAGGAGGAGGGAAGGCTCTGTGTTGAGGGCAGCAGGGTTTAAAGCAGTTAAAGAAGGAAAAGTGCAAGAGATTTTGCTGAGCCAGGGGGTGATGAGTGTAACTGGAAGGGATGGAAACTGCAACGGCTCTGACAGCTTTGGAAAAGCACCAAACACTTTAAGTCAATCTCATGACTTGTCAGGGCACCTGGCTCATTGGTTTTGCAGCCCTATCCCTTCTCCAGGCTCAGCTGTGGGGAAGCCAGGATGCTGGACCTGCCTGAGCCCCTCTCTGCTGCTCTCTCCTCCAGCTGCCCCTCACTTTCCTGAGCTCCTGGACGATGTGGAGGTCAAGGCTGGGGAGAGTGTGAGCCTGCTGTGCCGTGTCGAGGGATCTCCCCTGCCGCAGGTCACCTGGTTCCGGCAGGATGGGAAGCCCGTGGTGGGCTGGCAGGGCTCACAGCGTGTTTCCAGCCAGCTGGAGGCTGCCCAGCTCCTCATTGACAGTAAGAGCTGAGTGTGCACGCATTTATTTGTGTTTTTAACCTGTGCAAGCTTAGCTGTGCTGTAACAGCCTGCAAGCCTCCAGCGCGGCGGGGTCTGTCCCCACTGGAGATAGTGGTGGGGCAGGGGAGGCTGGTCCCTGTCCTGGAACTTGCTGGGGGCTCTCCAGCCCCACCAGGCTGAGGCTTCTCCCCGCTGTGCTCCAGGTGCCTCACTGGATGACCAAGCCATCTACATCTGTGAAGCCCACAATGAGTTTGGGAAAATCCACGCAGAGGTCAAGCTCACAGTCACCGGACAGGGTTTGTTTTTCTGTGGTTGGTGAATTGATCCCAGCTGTGCTGGCAGTGAGTGAGTGGCAAACCCGAGCAGCGGTCTCTGGTCCTGAGCTGGCCACTGTGAATGCTCGGCAACCCCAGGGCAGGGTTTGGGCAATGCCCTTCCGAGCCCTCTTTGACTTCATATGCTGACATGGAACCAAACTGCAGCGAATATCCCCAAATTCCTGGGGGACTGGAATATTGGAGCTGGCTTATGCCAAGCCAGGATCTGGACCTTGGAAGAAAGGTGATCTAGATCCATTTTCCTGAGTGTTCCTGGCCAGTTTATCACTGATTAATACTGGTTCCCTTTCCCCTCTTTCAAGCAGCCCCAGAAATAGCTCTTGCATCTCCTGTGGTCCGTGTGCTCCCAGGCCAGCCCGTGTCCCTGCCCTGCGTGATCCTGGCCGGGAGCCCATTCCCAGCCCGCCGCTGGCTGAAGGATGGGCAGATGGTGAGACTTCCATGCCTGCTGGGATGGTGGGTGGGTGGATGGACACCTACCCTGTGGCAGGATGGGTCCCCCAACCTTTGGGGTGAAATCTGCTGGTGAAAGAATCCAATGGAGCATTTGTGTTGGGAGGGCATTGTGGGTTTATCTCCACATCAGGATGTTCCTGGTGCTCAAGGTTCCTTTCTGGACGTGCCCCAAAGACGCAGGGATATGTTGATGTTTGACCCCCCCATCTGCCCCATGTCCAGGTAGCCCCAGGCGACCACTATTCCATCCGGGCTGACGGGAGCCTGCACGTGGACCAGGTATCACAGGGGGATGCAGGGACGTTCACCTGTGAGGTGACCAATGCCCTCGGCTCACACAGGCAGGACGTGTCCCTGGTCATCCACGGTGAGTGACAGGGAGCTGGGTGGCCCCGCTCGGCAGTGACACGGGGCGGGCTCTCTGCCCTCTGTGGTGGAGTGGCCCTGGCCATGCAGGATGAGGGGCTTCTCTTCCTTCCCAGTTCCTCCCAGCATCGAGCCCGGCCCTGTTCTCGTCACTGCCACCGAGGGAGCGGCTGTCACCCTGCCGTGCAATGCCACCGGCGTGCCCCCCCCTACTGTCACCTGGGCAAAGGTAGGTGACAGGGACAGGCGGACAGCTGTGCCCCTGCCAGCCAGGCCAGGGCCAGCCTCAGGTTCAGGGTAATGTGTTTGAGGGGGTGTAGCTCTACAGTGTGGCTGTGGCTGCCTGGGGAGGTGGCACCAAGTGCCCTGGGAAGCTGGGACCAGGGCATGGCTTGCTCTGATGGGTTCAGAGCCCTCTTCTTGCCTTTGGGATGCTCAGCTCATGGAAGAATCTCTGCCTTCCTCCCTTCCCTTTCCTCTGTAGGGCACTGAGCCCATTTCACTGAGCCCACACTACCAACTTGACCCTGATGGGAGCCTCCTGATCCCTTCATCTTCCCCTGGAGATGCTGGCACCTACTTCTGCACAGCTACCAACGCAGCTGGATTCTCCAGCCGGGAGATGCAGCTCTCCATCAGCAGTGAGTGCTCAGGACAGCTCCAGAGGGGACTGGCAGGGACAGAACAAGCTAGGAACACTCCTGGCTTCCTTGGAACCTATCCAGGTGCCAGATGGGTTTGCAGGATGGGAAGAGGAGGGATGAGGGCTGTGGGGCAGCTGAAGTGTCCCTGCACCAACTGCGCTCCCTCTCCACCCAGCGAAGCCCAGGATCAGCGTGAATGGATCACAGGCATCAGACCCTGTCACCATTCTGGCTGTGCTGGGGCAGGAGACCACCCTGCCCTGCCAGGTTCAAGGTTATCCCCCTCCCCTGGTGCTGTGGAGCCGGGAGTCCCAGCCACTGCCTCTCGCCACACCAAGGTAAGGAGGGCTGTGGGTGCTGGGGGCCAGGATCTCCTGGGATTTTGTGTCTCTTCAGAGGGGTGTCAGGTCCATGAAGGGACTCAGCTGCTCGGTAGGGAGATGTGAGGGCATCTCTGGCATCCTGTGGCCAATGCTCAAGGCTGGAGCTGAGGCAGCCAAGCAGTACTGCATCAGCTCTGCTCTCCTGGGAGAGCACCAGGCTTTCTTTTCCGTCGTCCAAACATCTGCAGGGACCAAGCAGCTGCTTCCAATCATTCATGTGCCTACCCTGGACACGGGGCTGGGATTGGGAAGGAAAAGCAACTCCAGTGCAACTCCTCACCCTGCTGTCTGCCTTTGTGCACATTCCTGCCTTGTGCTGTCACAAGGTCAAGGATGCGCCTGGGGATGGTGGATCCCTGTGGGAAGTGTTGGACCAGGGCTTGATGCTTCTTGGGATGAGGTTTGGCACAAACACAGTTTTTAGCCCAGCAGTGGTTTTGTCTGCACTCGGATGTGGGGTTTTAGGCCAGTTTTTTTCTGGTGAGTGACTTCTGGGGGGACAAATCAATTTGTTGATGGTGTTGAAGCTGATGGCAGCCACGAGCCAGTCATTAAATGTGATTTGATGGGAGAAGATAAACACATATCCAACCATTCTCCGGGTTATCTGGTGTCTTGGTCTTCCAATGTTTTCTCTGTATGTTAGCACCATGTTGGAAGGGACCCCCTAAATTCACGGGCACCGGTCTTGGGGTTAAGCACTTCTTTCCCTGTACCTGAGGATTGCTGTGGGCTGAGGAAGCAGGAAGGCATCTTGGTTTTGCTCTTCTTGGGGGATGTGTTGCTGTGTTGTTCATGTCTGATTTGCCATGGTTGTTCCTGGCTGGCCTGTGCTGCTCCCCACATCTCAGCTGGCTTGTCCATGCTGGGTGATTTATGGGAGAACACGAGGAGGAATCTGCAGCCGTGGGCTGAGATGATGTTATGTCTATGGAGCACAGATGAGGCTGGGAATGAGAGCCTGGCCAGCTCCAGCTGCAGGGATGTGCTCTGGGGGGACCCTTGTCCTCCTTCATCCCCCTGGGCTCATGTGCTGCCTCGTGCTGAGCTCGTGCAGGGGCTGAGCAAAGAGGATTTGCCCCCATGGGCAGCTCTACCACCTTCCTTGAATGGGAGGTGGCCCTGGTGGCCTTGTCTTGCTGTCCCAAGGTGGTGGTGAGCTCTCAGCCCTTAGGCCCTGCTCAGGGTTGGGTGATGGATGACACGGCTGTTTCTCCCATCCAGCTTTTCTGTTCCTTCTCCCCCAGGTACAGCGTCCTCCCTTCAGGATCCCTCCATCTGTCCGAGCCCCAGGTGATGGACACTGGCCTCTACACCTGCACGGCCACGAACGCCGCGGGGAACGCCTCACTCAGCTACAGCCTGCACGTCCAAGGTTCAAATAGCCCTCCCTGGGCTTCATGTACCACTGGGGTCCTGCACGCTCCAAGCCCTTGGCTGCTCTCACATCCCTGTGCCAGGGTGTGAGGGTGGTCCCAGCCTGAGGTCTCCTCTCCCCCCAGTTCCCCCCCAGGTGTGGATTGGTGATGGGGAAAGCCACCTGACGGCTGTTGCCAACACCTCCCTGAGAATTCACTGTCATGCCGTGGGCATCCCCTCACCCCAGATCCAGTGAGTGCTGCGGAGTGGTGGGTGCTGCCCGTGTTCCCAGGATGGGTGGTGGGGGCCTCTGGTAGGGTGGAAGGCATCCATTCCTTCTCCTTGTCCCTCAACAGTCCTCTGCTGGCACTGCCAGCCCCACTCCAGGTGACCCCAGGATGGATGGTAGGGGACTCTGGCTTGGGGTGTCCCTTAGGGTGGAAGGCATCCATTCCTTCTCCTTGTCCCTCAACAGTCCTCTGCTGGCACTGCCAGCCCCACTCCAGGTGACAGGAGGACAATCCTTGCTGCCAGCACCCCACCCTTCCCCCTGTTGCTGTGCAGGGACAGGGTGTGGGTGGTGGCAGGACAGACCAAGGACTTGCTGCGTGTCCCCTTCCTCGCAGGTGGCTGAAGGATGGGCACCCGCTGGATGGGCAGGATGGTGTGGTGGTGTCCGAGGACGGTGGGACTCTGCTGGTCACCCGAGTGGGGCTTGGTCACGAAGGGCTCTACGTCTGCCAGGGCAGCAACTGGGCAGGGCTGGCCCAGGCAGAGGTGCATGTTTCAGTGCATGGTGAGCGCAGCATCTGGGGTGAGACCCGCCATCCATCCCATGTGTCGGGAAGAATGTGGCTAGCCAAAAGGGTGGGAGTTCTTGGCCCAGATTTTTGGTAGGTGCAGGGTCACTGGCTTGATCCCTTGTGATCTTGTCCTTTGCCAACGGAGCTGAGAGCTGATGGCCACTAACACCACAGTAAATCCTTGACTGGTGTTTCCTGGTGGAGGGTCCTCCCCCAGCCCCATTTCCCCTCCACCAGCAGGATGTGACTCTGAAGGTGCCTAGTGAGAAACCAGGCAGGGAATGGAGGCTCCTGCCTGGAAAGGATGCATGTCTCATTGGGGCAGGGAACAAACCTGCTGGGTGGCTTGGGGAGCAGTGGTGGCACCACGGGGTGACGTGGTCCCCTCCCAGAGCTGAGACCAAGCTGTGGCCCCTGGCTGCTGCTCTGCCAGGACTCGTGTGTGCCATCAGCGAGCCTGGCCGTGCCCCAGGGCCCTGCACTGTGGTGGCTGCAGACAGCCCGGGTCACACAGAGCCAATGACAGTGGGTGCTGGCTTGCAGTGCCTCCAAACATCGAACCCAGCGCGGTGGATCTGGCCATCCCGGAGAACGGCACGGCATCCCTGGAATGCCTGGCCTCGGGGCTGCCTGCTCCCGGTGAGTCAATCCTGTCCCTCCTGTCCATCCCTGGAGTTTTCCCTGGGTGAGGGGGGCAGCAGCATCTCTCCTCACAGCTCAGCTCTCTGCTTCCCTCCAGACATCACCTGGTACAAGGGGCATGAGCAGCTCTCGGCTGGAGCAGGACTGACCCTGTCCAGGGATGGGAAGCGCCTGGAGATCCCACGTGCCCAACTCTCTGATGCTGGCAGCTATCGCTGCATGGCCTCCAACGTGGCTGGTGTGGCTGAGCTCTGGTACAGCCTGCAGGTCACTGGTGAGTGCAGCTGTGGTTGCCTCAGATGGGGGCTTCCCCCTTGGAATATCTCGTGTGAGTGTGGGACCAGTGGGGCTGTCCCAGCCCTCAGGACACATCCCTGGAAGATGGCTCTAGCAGACTCCTGTCCTCTGCTTTATTTGCAATTCCAGTCATGCGGTCTCCTGTGTTCATCCCAAATAATGTCCTGGAAAGCCATGGCCCCATGGATGGGTGTTGCCAGGTCCCCATTACGGGGCCACCTACTCACCATCCCTTTTGTGCCCTGTGTGCCTGGTGACATTTCTGTCCCCCCTGGACTCAGTGGTGACTCCTGGGCTGCTGCCAAGACAGGCACTGGACAATTTTTCTCACTTGATCCAAGCATCCCTGCAGCTTCCCAGACCACTCAGCATGTCCACAGCACCGGGGGCTGAGCCAGGGTCTGGCTTTTCTCAGGGATGCTCTAGGCCAGTTGGTGGAAGTCCTGCAGGCAGGTGGCCAGGGAGTGGAGAAGATCCAGTTCTCCTGGTCTGGGCTTGTTCCTGCAATCTCTTCCCAGGGAAACGTTTGCACGTCTGCCGTCCTGGCTTGGGTGGATTGTTTGGGTTCTGCTGTTTTTGTTTTTCAAGGGTTTCTGGGTGTTGGGGTTTTTCTTCTCCAAGTTGATATCCCTCATGGGAAGGAGTTACCATTTTCCAGCCAGCTGTATTTATGAGCAGCTGAGAACATCATCCAATAATGGAAAGAGTTGGGTAACCTTCTCAGCGAGCAGGGCTGCCTAACAAGGCTGGGTCTGGCCAGCCTGACCTTGCCCTTCTTGTGGGATGCTTGGTCATCCTCTGCTGTTGGCCACATGCAATTAAAACCTCCCTCGCTTGGCTGGAGAGACAAGATTATTGTTTCCACATGAAGCCAGGGCAGGGGAATGTCGCTGGCTTTTTTTGCGGCACCCAGCAGGGCTGCAGGGGGTGTGAATCCAGCAGGATGGAGCTCCAGTGAGGAGCTGCCCTTCTCCTCTTGTCCGGTGCCATCAATGAGCTGCTCCTCTCATCCCTGCAGTGCCTCCATCCTTCTCCTTGGCAGAGCCCGAGGCTGTGTCCGTGCTAGAGGGACAATCTGTCCAGCTGGCCTGCGAGTGCCATGGGATCCCCCTGCCCACCCTGAGCTGGTGGAAGGACGGTAGGGCCCTGTTCCTCAGCCTTGTCTCTCCACACACGAATTGACCCAGCTGCTGGTCTCCTTGGAGCAAGGAGCGCTTTTTGTTGAGCAGTATCCAGCTTCTGGGTGGGAACTTGTCCCGCTGGGAGCTTGAGGGGAAGCTGCTGTCCCCTTCCCTGGGCAGGTGAGCCCCTCTCCACCCAGCCAGGGAGCCCAAAGCTGGTGTCCCCGGGAGGGAACCTGGTGTACATGGAGAAGGTACAGCTGCTGGACAAAGGGATGTACACCTGTGAGTGCAGGAACGCTGCCGGCAGCAGCAGCAAGGAGCATCACCTGGAGGTGCACGGTGAGCATGGGGGACCAGAGACCTGTGCGGGTGGGTGGAGGTGTTGTGACCTCTCTCAATGCAACGTCCAGCTGGACTCAAAAGCCATTGCCTGGTGCCTTGGGTATTTTGGAAGGGATGCTGCTACCTGGGTCAGCTTTGCCCCTCCACTTGTGCACGGCTGAGGGAGTTGCTGCACATCCCCTCCACCCTCTGTCCCTCTCCCGCAGCACTGCCAAGGGTCCATGGCAGCAGCAACGCCCCGAGGAAGGTTTCTGTCATCAAGGGTGGTGAGACAGTTCTGGAGTGTGAGGCCACGGGGACACCTCCACCCTGGGTGACGTGGGTGAAGGACGGGCAGCCCGTGGCCGGTGGGGACGGGCTCCTGCTTACGGAGCAAGGGAGGCGGCTGCACATCCCCAGGGCAGAGGTGGCCCATGCAGGACACTACACTTGCCTGGTGGCCAACGCAGAGGGGCAGGAGCAGAGGGAGTTTGATGTTGCGGTGCACGGTAAGGACATGGCATGGGGCTGGTGGCTGGGGGTGGGGTGGATGCAGGCAGGACCAGGAGGGTGGTGATGTGGAGCAACCTGATGTGTAGTAGATGGACAATCCAGCACACAGCAGGTCTCAGGGACAGCGGGGTTATGATTCAGGAATAGCTTTGGAACTGGGTTCATCAGGCAGGAGTTTTTTTCCAGAGCCATCACAGCACATCAGCTCATACAGAGTCCTCTACTACCTAAGGACTTGGGGAAACCTCATAGGTCAAGGTCACTTGAGTCATAAAAGGTCTGAGGTGGCTCAGGCCGTGTGGCCAGCTCAGTGTGACACCTGTAAGCCTGGGCTCAGGTGTGCAGGTAAGTGGCACGTACTTGCTGTGGTTCACCTGTCCCATAACACCTTCAAAGTCACCATCTCCAGGTGATGCTAATGGGCCTTCTGGGTTTGTGTCCTAAAGCTGTACAAAGCAAGAAGGCGGGAAAAAACAGGTTCACCCAGTTTTCCCCTCTTTGCTTTGCTCCTTTGATGTCCTGGCTGCTTTGCAAATGGATGTCCATCTTTTTCTGCATCCCCAGTTCCTCCCGAGTTCGTTCAAGGATCAGGACTGACAACCAACGTCAGCGTTTCCCTACAAGGATCCCTGACGCTGACCTGTGAGGCCACCGGCATTCCCCAGCCCACTGTCACCTGGTTCTGGGAGGGCTCTCCTGTCACCCCCAGCGAGCACATGCACGTGCTTTCAGGTCAGAGGTCTGGGTGCTGTGAGAGATGAGCGCTTCGGGAACATGTTTTGCCCCAACACTGATGAGTTCCAACTCCTGGAGCTACAGCGCCACAGGAGAACTGTTGGGATGTGCTGGTACCTGGGTCAGGGCCCTGAGACCTCTCTGCTCTGTGCTTCCAGGGGGGTGGCTGCTGAGGCTCACCCGTGCACGAGCCCAGGATGGTGGTCACTATTCCTGCCTGGCCAGCAATGTAGCTGGGGAGGCCAGGAGGCATTTCTACGTGGAGGTCCTAGGTAAGGAAGGGTCTTCTGTCTGCTGCAGGATTCCTGGTGGGGTTTCAGAGCTCCACCCTTGCAGGAACAGACATGAGTTAAGATTGGACATGCTGGGTGTGCGGGAGTCCTTCGTGCCTTAGGATGTGAGCTCAGAGGCCAAGCTGGCCAGCTGCTGAAGTCCCTGGGGGCTTGTGTTCCTAGTTCCTCCCCACATTGAGAACGCGGGTGAAGAACACACCTTCAGAGTGCCCGAGGGTCACCCTGTCACCTGGTCCTGCCTGGCTTCAGGTGAGCATCAAGTGGGGAAGGGAGGTGGCATGAGCAAGTGGGAGATGGGGCTCAGGAGCAGACCTGAGTCTCACTTTGGAGTGTGGAGCAAACAGATGGCTCCAGTCAGAGACATGGAAACAGCTGAAATCGGCTGCAGAGCTTTTTTGGATGGTTCCTGGCTTTGCAGTTGTGCTGTCCGGGAAGCGCTGGGGAGGGGACGCCCACATGGGGAGCCTGTTCCACAATGTAAGCTCCAATCTTTCCCAAATGGAGCTAAAATTCCTCTAATCTCATTTCTCCTTTAGTGATGGGGATAATTAATCACCTCCCACTCAGGACAGTTCTCTTTCTTCTTGTTGGCTCATCCAGCAGCCTCTAAAATCCTGATCCAGATCATGATAATTCCAATTTGGGATGATGTCCCTGCTTTCCAGAAAAGCTCCGACAGTGACCTCAGCCAGGCTGTGCTCACACACAGAAAAATTTCACACAAAGGCCAAAACCTGCTTTCCATCCCTCACAGGCAACCCACAACCTAAGATCACCTGGCTGAAAGACAACCACCCTCTCCCTGACACCTTCTCCATCTCCCCTGATGGCTCCTTGTTCCACATCCCCCGAGCCTCCCTGGCCGATGCTGGCCGCTACTCCTGCGTGGCCTCCAGCTCTGTGGCAAATCAGACCAAGCACTACCTGCTGGATGTTTTGGGTATGAGATGCCTTTGGATGCAGCCAGACTCTCAGGTGTGAGCAGACTTAGAGGGTTTTAATGGCCTGCCCCAGGTAGCTGGGGAGGATCCCTTAGTCCTGTAGCCAAAGCATGGCATTGACCTGTCCGAAAGCCCTTGTGAGACCTCTCGAAGGAACAGAAAGCACCTGTTTAGCACAGGATCCATCTCTAGTGGTGGCTTGTGGGAAGGGGAGATGTGTCTTCTGGGTCTCTGTGGTTTTGGGGGGCAGCAGGACAGGGCAGAGTCTGAAGCTGGCACATGCTGTATCAAGTCCAACTCCTTGAACTTGGATGGTGCTCTCTGGTGGGAGGATGAAGCACTGGGAAGCCTAAGTGTGTGCTGGTGCTGATCTAACACACAACCACGTCTCTGCAGCCACTCCTACCTTTGCTCGAGATGATGCTGCTGCAGAAGAAGTGACGGTGATCATCAACAACCCCATCTCCCTGGTCTGCGAGGCTCTGCCATACCCATCTCCCAACATCACCTGGCTCAAGGACGAGGTTCCTCTCAAAGCATCTGGGAATGTCCTCCTGCTCCCTGGTACCGTGCTGCTGTCCACTGGCTCTGTATGCCTTGGGGAGTGGGAGAGGGGCCTTTTCTTGGTCTAGCTGGGGTCCAGCACAGCGGGACGGTGAGAAGTCATCATCCTGCAGGACCTGAGGGCTCAGGCCATTAGCTGGCTGCTGCTCTTCCAAGAGCTGCATCCTCCTATAATAAATAGAGCCCCCTCAGTGCTGGTTTTTATGAGCCTGGGACTGTGCTCTAGAAGAGCATTAGGCCCCCTTGAGCCAGGCTAGCAGGTGCTCAGCAGGTGTCTTGAGATGCCTTCAGGTGCTGCATGGGGAGAAAGAGCTGTGGCTGTGAGCAGCGACCCTCTCAGGAGACCCCCTTTGCCCAGGTGGCCACGGGCTGCAGATCCTGAACGCCCAGGAGGAGGACACGGGCACCTACAGCTGCGTCGTGGCCAGCGAAGATGGGGAGGCTGTGAAGAACTACGCTGTGAAGGTCCTGGGTGAGGGAGCTCCCCATGTCCTTCCTAAATCCTGCAGTGACCCCACCAATGACCCCAACGGGTCAGTGCTGCTTCCTTTTGCTTCCTTTTTGCTTCCTTTTTGCTTCCTTTTTGCTTCCTTTTTGCTTCCTTTTTGCTTCCTCTTGGCTTCCTTTTTCNTCCTTTTTGCTTCCTTTTTGCTTCCTTTTTGCTTCCTTTTTGCTTCCTTTTTGCTTCCTTTTGCTTCCTTTTGTCTTTCCCCACTAGTTCCTCCTTGGATTGCCAGAGAGGATCCTTTGGGGGAATTTGCCGTGAAAGAGGTGAAAACCAGGGTCAACAGCACAGTGGTGCTGGAGTGTGAGACCTGGGCTGTGCCCGAGCCGACCATCCGGTGGTACAAGGACAAGCAGGTGAGGTCCCAAATGTGACCAGGGAGGAGCTGCTGGGATTGGAGAGTGTCCCAGCTGAATGGAGTGGGAAGATTACCCTTGATGCGGTAGGCTGGGTTCTGCCCCACTCCTGGATGTGTAATCCTCCTCCTGCCCTTCTGTTTCTTCCCTGCAGCTTCTGGCAAGCTCTGAACACCTCCATATCCTCAGTGAGGGGCAGGTCCTTCAGATCCAACCAGCCGGTGTCTCCGATTCGGGCCACTACACCTGCGTGGCCACCAATGCTGTGGGTGAAGATGACAGGGACTTCATCGTGCACGTCCAAGGTGAGCAGAGAGCCAGCAACCAGAGCAGGAGGTGTCTCAGTGAAAGCAGGGGTCCTCAGGAGGTCACTTGTGGGAGCAGAGAAAGGGTGAGCAGGAAAAAAGGCTGCTGGAAAACGACATCTCCTCAGCTCCAGTTCGGGCAGATGCTGTGGTTGCACCTGGGGGTCGATGTCCCTGTTCCCCACAGCTGACCACAGCCTGTCCCCGCAGTGCCCCCCATCTTCCAGCAGCAAACAAGCCCCAAAGAAGCTCTTGAGATCTTCTATCGGGAGGAAGACCAGGATGGGGAGGTGACAGAGCACCGGCAGGCTGTTCTTGGCCAGCCCACCGCGCTCTACTGTGACACCGGTGCCATCCCACCCCCCCAGCTCAGCTGGTACAAGGATGGGGAGCCTCTCTCCCCTGGCCCGGGGGTGCGGGTGCTGCAAGGTAATGGGTAGTGGGTCTGAACCCCCACTGTGGGGCCTGGGGGTTGTCCTGCAGCAGCTTTGTGGGTTGAGAGCATCCATAGCATGAAGGAGGTTGGATCCTGTCCCCTTCCTCCTGCCAACACGCACAGCACCCGTGGGACCCCTGAAGTCACTGGGGCTGCGTAGGGCTCCGTGCAGGGTGGGGCTGGGGGGGATATCCCACAAACCCTTCCCTGTGCCCTGCCCCAACCCCGTCCTGTGTCACAGGGGGCCGGGTGCTGCAGCTGCAGGCGGTGCAGGAGGAGGACAGGGGCAGGTACACCTGCGAGGCGGCCAACGCCGCGGGACGGGACCGCCTGCACTACGAGCTGGAGGTGCTGAGTGAGTACAGGGATGAGGGGACATCGGATTGAGGCACACGGCAGCCCCATAACCGCCTGCTTCCAGCGGCCCCGGCCATCCACGGTGGCACAGAGGACCTGGTGGAGGAGGTGACAGCCACCGTCAATGGCACTGTCCGCTTTGAGTGTGAAGCTACTGGGCACCCAGAGCCCACGGTGTCCTGGCTCTGGAATGATCTCCCCATAGAGCCTGGCCCACGGCACCAGCTCCTGGAAGGTGGCACAGTCCTGCAGGTTGGTGTCCCCCTAAGCTGGTGGCTGTGTTGGGGAGGGACACAGGAGACAGCGGATGGAGGGGATGGGACAGTCTTTCCTCCCAGAGGAGGCTGCCCTGGTCTCACCAAGGTCCCCAGAGGAGTCCCAGTGGTGCTGTGCTCCCCCTCTGCAGGTGGCAATGGTGGAGGTGGGTGACACTGGCAGCTACACGTGCATGGCTGAGAACCCAGCTGGGTCAGCTGAGAAGCACTTTGCCCTCGCTGTGCAGGGTAAGGCATCTCCCCTTCCCTAGGTCACTGATTTACTCCCCTCCTCCTCTTTCTCCACCAACTGGAGTCTCCTATGGCTCTGGGACTGCATGGCTGCCTCTGTCCCCTCGTGCTGGTCGCGCTCACCCTGTGCAAAGAGGTTGAGGTGCCACACGCTGCGAGCAGGCGAGACGCTCGGCACGTGTTTCCTCCTGGGGAGGCATCGACCTCCACAGTGATGGCTCCCCTTTGGCACTGTCTTTTGGGTGCACTGGAGCAGAAACTCCCTGGAGTGTGGGTACAAACCCCGAAAACGTCCATGGCATTGTCAATGGCAGCATCTCACTGGTGTGTGACATCCAATCCCACCCGGCTGCAGAGATCACCTGGTACAAGGATGGCCGCGTCCTGCGGCTCGGTGAGGAGGTGCCCGTGACCCCAGGTATGTTGGGATGAGCCAGGATGATTGCCTGTGCCCTGGCTCTTGACAGTGAGCTCTAGGTCCCCTCATCCCCCTTTTTGGATGCTACATGTGGGACTCGAGCTCAGACTTTGGGTTGTATGACACACTAATGGCACACTGCTGAGTGATGGCCTCTGGAGAGGACCAAGGGCTGCATCCTGCAGAACTCCATGCTCCTTCTTCCTGGGAGCTCAGTGCCTTTTCCTGCGGGGCACAGCAAAGCTTTGGACCTCAAAGATGAGACTTCCATGGCCAGACTCCTTTTTGCAGGGAGCTTGGCTGGGTACTGGAAGATTAGTTATCTTGCTGGCATGGTGGCCCAGACCTGGTCCTGCTCCAGGCTGTCCTGATTCCCTGCTTCTCTGCTTCTTCCAGGCTCTCGGGTGCTGCAGCTCCCTCACCTGCAGCTTTCCAGCTCAGGCACATACACGTGCATGGCACTGAACGTGGCCAGCCAGGATGAGAAGAGCTTCATCCTCACCGTCCATGGTACGTGGTGAGGGCTCAGCCAGGAGCTGTGTCCCCCAAGCCCACACTGAGGAGCCGACATGAACCCCGGTCTGTCTCACACCCTCTGTCCCTGCTCATCCTCCTCAGAACCCCCAGGCATCCAGGACCCACAGCAGGAGACCCTTGAAGCTGACATGGGGACACCCCTTGTCCTGACCTGCCAAGTCACTGGTGTGCCCACTGTCACCTGGCTGAAGGACGGGAGCCCGATGGGTGTGTGTGCAGGCGAACACTGTGCCAGGCTGCAACCCCCAGCCTCGCTGCTGTTCCCCTCCAAGCAGTCCTGCCTCAGTTTCCCAACTTCTAATCCCGCTGCAAGAGACCCTCAGGGCCGCACAGGGAGCCGACAGAGCATGAAGGGGCTGGCCTTTTCTCTACTTGCTTTTAAGACACATCAGGTTCATTCCTGAGGCTCGAAGCAATGGCATGTGGGCACAAGACGTGATGGAGGGATATGGGGGGGTGAGATCTGTGGGTACCAGCCCTTGGGGTGCTTGCTGGGACAGAGGCTTGCCCCCAAACCAGTGTCTCTTTTCTCCTGTAAAGCTTCAGCAGTGAACTCTGCAAAAACCCTGTTTTGCTTTAACAGTGTCCCCAAACCTGGGTCTGGGCAGGGGACAGGGGGAAGCACAACACCGAGCCTGGGGAGGGCTCAGTGGAGGAGCACTGCTCAGCTCCCTTCACCCTGCCCCCTTGCAGAGATGAGCCCAGAGCAGGGTCTGGTGTCCGGGGGGAGCCAGCTCCATCTCAGCCCCCTCCAGCCCTTCCACCAGGGCCGATACACCTGCCTGGCACAGGGCCCTGGGGTCGAGACACGCAAGGACTTCGTGGTGCTGGTGCGAGGTAGGGCTTCCCTGAGGCAGCCTGGTCGCTGTGGGCTCTGCCTACGAGGTGAGCCTTCCTCCCCCTCCTCTCCCTCAGCCTCCCTCTCTCCTCGGTGCAGTGGCCCCGCAGATCAGCAGCGCGGGGGACCCCAGTGAGCACAGCGTGCTGGAGGGCGGCAGGGTGAGGCTGGAGTGCCGGGCAGAGGGGCAGCCCACCCCTCACATCTCCTGGCTGAAGGACGGGCAGCCCCTGGGGCTGCAGCACCCCTCGCACGCCCGGTGAGTCTGGGGGGACACCCCAGGGGCTCAGTGTCCCCAGGGGCTCGGTGTCCCCACGTGCAAAATCGCCGGGCAAGACGGGCTGAGCTCTGCTGCTTCTTCCGGGAGCTTCGTCTGGGGCATGCTCATCCCAGCTCTTTGCTGAGAGAGTATCTTCCTGGGTTAAACCTCGGAGTCTGGTTTGGTCACTGTCACTCTGGCAGCGTCCCAGTCGACGCCCTGACCTTGTAATGTGCCCCAAAATCCTCAGCCTTGGCTGTAAACTGAGCATAGAGCACATTTTCAAACCTCGGAGGCTGGGTTGGTCCCTGTCACTCTGGCAGGGACCCAGTTGATGCCCTGACCTTGTAATGTGCCCCAAAATCCTCATCCTTGGCTGTAAACTGAGCACAGAGCTCAGTTTAAAACCTCGGAGGCTGGTTTGGTCACTGTTACCCAGGCAGGGTCCCAGTTGATGCCCTGACCCTGTAATGTGCCCCAAAATCCTCTTCCTTGGCTGTAAACTGAGCACAGAGCTCAGTTTAAAACCTCGGAGTCTGGTTTGGTCACTGTCACCCGGGCAGGGTCCCAGTTGATGCCCTGACCCTGTAATGTGCCCCAAAATCCTCATCCTTGGCTGTCAACTGAGCACAGAGCTCAGTTTACAACCTCGGAGTCTGGTTTGGTCACTGTCACTCTGGCAGGGTCCCAGTTGATGCCCCGACCTTGTAATGTGCCCCAAAATCCTCTTCCTTGGCTGTAAACTGAGCACAGAGCACTTCTGCCCCGCGGGCACGTTAGGGATGAGCACACAGGTCACTGTCCCACCCTCCCCGCGCAGAGTGTCCCCGGATGGCAGCGCCCTGCTCCTCGAGGGGCTCCGAGCTGCCGACTCCGGAGCTTACACGTGCGTGGCCCGGAACAGCCTGGGCGAGGACACGCGGCTGCACACGCTGAACGTGCTGGGTGAGCGGGGCTGGGACCCGCGGGGCAGCGCCGGGGCCGCCCCCATCCCCCGACAGCCCCATCAGCCCCTCTGTCCCCTCGCCCAGTCCCTCCGGCCATCGAGAGGCGTGCTGGTGACTCGGAGGTGGTCCGTGGAGTCCTGTCCGCCGTGGTGACACTGGAGTGCTGGGCACGGGGGTCCCCTCCGCTGCACGTGAGCTGGCTGAAGGATGGGCTGCCCCTCCGCCTGTCCCCTCACGTCACCCTGCTCTCGGCTGGGCACATCCTCCGGTGAGAAGTGACCCTGGAGCAATGGTCAGCCGCAGGCTTTGGGTTTGGTACCCAGGTTTGCATGAGGGAATGGCCACTGCTGCACCCCAAAGTGGCTGAGTGTCACCTTGAGGAGCAAGGGGTCACCCGGAGCTGATGTCTCCTCCCCATCCCCGTGTCCCATCCCATGGGTTAGGATCTCCCAGGCACAGGTCTCTGATGCTGGACTCTACACCTGCATTGTCTCCAGCCGGGCAGGGGTGGCCGATCGCAGCTTCGTCCTGCAGATACAGGGTATGGGGCAGGGGGTTGGGGTGGGCAGAGCGGAGGTGCCTGGGCGCTGCTTTTGTTGGCAGAGCACACGTTGTGCATTGCAGCCCATTCCCAAACAGGGTCCTGAGCCATCCCTCCGCTGCTGGGGTGGGCTTGGACAGGATAGAGCAAAGCAGGACCAGCCTGGGAGCAGTCCCAGAGCACCCTGCAGGAGGGCTGAGCCACCTCTGGCTGCTCACAGGACACCAGGGAACGTGGCCAAACCCAACCCCATTGTCTGGGGACTTGACTTTTCTCCCCAGTGCCCCCTGTCCTGGAGAGCCCTGAGAGCAGTGAGGAGCAGATGGCGGCTGAGGGTTCCAATGTCACTTTCACCTGCGAAGCCACCGGGTCCCCAGCACCGTCAGTGACCTGGCTGAAGGATGGAGAGCCCTTGGGGCAGCAGAGTGAGCGGGTGCCTGGTGGCCCACAGCTGAGCCTGGTGACCGTGGGGCCAGCTGATGCAGGCATTTACTCGTGCCTGGTGGTGAATGAAGTGGGAGAGGTCAGCAAAGCCTTCCACCTCCTGGTGATGGGTGCGTGTCATCTCTCTGGGATTTGGGAATGGCAGCTTAGCCAATCTTTTGGGAGCAATGAGGGGATGAGCTGTCCTGTGTTGCCGTGTGCCTTGCAGAACCACCCCGTATCGAGGCTGCGTCCCATCCCACTGAGATATCCATCGCTGTGGGCACCCCTCTAGAGCTGACATGTGTGGTGATGGGTGTCCCCACGCCCACTGTCACCTGGGAGAAAGATGGACGGCTGCTGGCAGGGCCCTCGCTCATGTCAGGGAATGAAAGCACTCTCCACATCGAGAGCACTGAGGTAGGAGCTTCGCTTTTTTCTCCCTATCTGTGTTTTCCTTTTGTGCCTCAATTTTTCCCTTTCCTGGCTGTGCAGGTGGCTGATGCTGGCTTGTACACCTGCCTGGCCACTAGCCCTGCAGGGGAGGACAGCAGGAGCTTCCATGTCAGCATCCAAGGTAGTGTGACCCCAGCAGTGCAGTGAGGGAGGGGCTGCAGGGTGGCCCAAGCTTTGGGGGACCAGAGAGTCAGAGCATCCCTGCATCCTTCTTTGGAATTGGTGTGGGCTCCAAAAGAGGGGTCTGGAGCATGGTGATGGTCCTGCAGAGTGGGGGCCTATGTATGACTTATGGGGACAGGTATGGGGGTGTCCAACCCACGTGGCACACCTTGACCCCCCGGCCCGTGTCCCACAGCACCACCCAGCATGGCAAGCACTGGGGAGATCCCCATCATCACGGCTGTGGCAGGGGGGCAGCTCCTCCTGGAGTGCCCAGAGGGTGCTGAGCCCCACCCCGACATGGAGTGGCACCGGGAGGGCTCCCCGCTGCAGGTACCTGTGACGGGACAAGGGACGGTCATTGTCGGGGACTGGGATGCACCCTCACCAGCACCATCGGGCTGCTGCTGGGGGCGATGCTGGGTGGCTGCTGCTGAGGCTCCCGGGGGTTTTAGGAGGATGCCCGCAGGCAGGTCCTGGCCCAGGGGCGTTTCCTGCAGCTCCGGGCGGTGGCTGCGGCAGACGGGGGCGAGTACAGCTGCAGGGCCACCAGCGCCCACGGGGACACCGGCCCGCGCGTCCGGGTGCAGGTTCACGGTGAGTGCTGCCCTGTCCTGCCCTGGCCACGAGAACCGGCTCCTTCCCGGTTAAATCCAGGATGTGGGATATTATAGAGTGTCTTATGGTCGGATGATGGGATGGCAGGGCTGGACTACACCCAGCCCACAGTGCTGCTCTGGGCTGGCGTCCTCCATCCCTGAGCGTTATTCCACACTCTCGGTGGTGTCTCTGGGTGCTGCCGCAGTGGCCCCGGAGATCGAGCTGGGCCCCGAGGAGGTGAAGGCACTGCTGAACACCTCGGCCGTGCTGCCGTGCCGGGCACAGGGGTGGCCCGTGCCCCGGGTGACGTGGCGGAAGGATGGCCATCTCCTGCCCCTTCCTGGGAGTGACAGGTATGAGGCTCTGCGGGTTGGTGGCACCAAGAGCTGGCGCTCAGATCGTGCCACCCTCCACAGCAACAGGTGATTTAGTGTGCCAGCCACCCTGTGAAGGGCTGTGCTCTGTCCTCATGTGAGCTTAGTGGGCACCTGCTGCATGTGGCTGCAATGGCACTTGTCACCTTCCCGGCCACTGCTCCCTGTGTGATGCAGCCTGGCCGTGCAGAGCCCCCACAGGGTCCGCTTGCTTTCCTTCCCCAGGCTGCAGCTCCTGCCAGGAGGCTCCCTGCAAATTGACCCCGTCCAGGTCCAGGATTTGGGCCATTACCTCTGCATGGCATCCAGCCCTGCTGGCTCCGACTGGCGAGGCCTGGACCTCCATGTCCTGGGTAAGCAGGAGAGCCAGATGGATCCCTCCTGGGCTCACCCTCCTGCAACCCACTGCTGCTGGGCTGCTCTCATCAGCGCAATGATGTGCTACTGTCCTCTGCTCATCGCTGCTATGCCCTCCCACAGTCCCTCCTGCCATCGCCCCTGGGCCCTCCAACCTCACCCTGCTGGCTCAGCAGCCGGCCACGCTGGGCTGTGACACCTGGGGGTCCCCCGAGCCCCACATCAGGTGGGAGAAGGATGGCCGTGCCCTGAACCTGCACCTCCCACCAGGCGCCTACAGGTACCTGCAGCACCCGCCACCTTGTACACCAAAGCGTTCCCCTGTAGGGTGGGGTTTGCCCCTCCTGCTGCCCCCCACGGGACAGGGGTGATCCTGATGTGTGCTCTGCCTGCACAGCTTACAGTCCAAAGGGTCACTGCTCATCTCCAGCCCTGGTCCCCGGGACAACGGGAGGTTTGAGTGCATCGCCACCAACGCTGCTGGAGAGGCACGAAAGGTCTTCCTCGTGTCTGTCCATGGTGAGCTCCTGGGGCTGGGGATCGTCCTGAGAGCTTTCCCAGGATCTGTCACCACCTCGGGTGTGATGTGGGTGTGCTCCAGCCTCACGTGGGGTTGGGTCCTCTCTCAAGAATTGGATTTGGGGGTGGACAAGAGGGGAAGAGAAATACTCATGCCCACGTGAACAGAGACAGAATCCTCTTCAGCACTTGCCATACAGCCCTTCTCACCTCCCTCCCTCCTTTCTCCAGTGCCTCCTACCATCGCTGATGATCTTACAGATGTGGTTGTCACCCGGCTGTCCCCCGCAGTCCTCACCTGCTACGCCTCTGGCGTGCCCCCACCCACAGTGTCATGGAGCAAGGAGGGGGCTCAGCTGGGCAGCAGAGGAGGGGGCTACCGCGTCCTGCCCAGAGGTACAGCACAGGGCAGCGCAGCCCCGGCGGGGACAGGGGGTCCGTGCCAGCCCTCCCGCTGCCTCCCCTCTGCCTGCTGTTTTCCAGGAGCCCTGGAGATCAGGCAGGCGCTGCCCGCACACACCGGCCGCTACACCTGCACGGCTCGGAGCGCCGCGGGCACGGCCCGAAAGCACCTCTGGCTCACGGTGCACGGTACGCACGGCTCCAGGGTCCTGCTGCTGGGGGTCCCGCACGCTCTTCCCAGGGTAGCATTTCCCTGCCCTTCACAGAGCCCCCTGCCTTGAAGCCCCTGCCTGGCATGGTGATGGTGATGGTCAACACCAGTGTGGTGCTGTCCTGTGAGGCCACAGGCGTCCCCCGGCCAGAGGTCACCTGGCAAAAGGATGGTGTTAGCATCACTGGAGGTGAGCAGGAGCATGCTGGGGGCTGGCAGAGCCCATATTACCTGCCAGCCTTTACCTGGGGGAAGATTTAGGTGCCAGGGGGTTGTAAGCATCCCGGCAGGGTGTGGAATGTCACTGTGCATGGGTCCTCCTGGCTGCTGTCCAAGGTGGGTGTGGTGGCCTCTGGAGCTGTTCCATGCAGACTCCTGGGGAAGAGGCACTTTTGTGGGGGAAGCAGTCCCTGCACATCATCCACCTGCGCCTTGGCTCAGCTGTGCTGTCCATCCTGTCCTTCATTTCTGCCAGGGTCTGGGCTGAAGGTGTTCCCCAACGGGCAGCTCCGTCTCCTCCGAGCAGCCCCAGAGGATGCAGGTACCTACCTGTGCATGGCTCGCAACCCCTCGGGCACCGCTGCAGGGAGGACCAGGCTCATTGTGCAAGGTACAGCAGCGATCAGAGCCCCAGCGCTCACCCCTCTGATCAGCCTCTTCCCCAGCACCTCACAGCAAAATGTGGCTGCCAAGGTGTGAGCAAGTCCCTGCCCCTTCTGCCCCATCCAGTGCCCCCCATCATCGCTGCCGGCCCGCTGGAGCTGGTGGTCCTGGAGGGGCTGGAGGTGCTGCTGCCCTGTGCTGCCCGTGGTGTCCCCGAGCCTCGCGTGTCCTGGAGCCGGGAGGGAGCCCTGGTGCGGGGTGGGAAGGCCACTGTCCTGCCCTCCGGGGAGCTGCTGCTCCGGGATGTCCAGGTGAGCACTGTCCCCTAGGGCCACTGTAAGGTTGGAGGGCTGAGGAACGAGTGTCTTCTGCTGCTGAAGAGCATTTGGGTGGTTGGGAATGTATCTGGCAGAAGGAGAGCTCCGTGCAGTCCTGTGCCGCAGGCTGGAGGGTTGGGGCAGTGTCAGATTGCTAATGTGGGCTGGAAAAAGCGGCTCTGTCCAAACTGTGGCTTTTTAGGTGCACAACGACCAGCAGAGCTGTAGCTCAGCGAGCCAGGGCTGCAGCTGGACCCCAGACTCAAGATGACTCCCTCTCATCTTCATGCAGGAAGGGGATGCTGGGAGCTACTCCTGCACCGCGGTGAACTCTGCTGGGAGGGCCGTTCGCCAGCTCTCCCTCTCCATCCACACCCTGCCCACCTTCACCCACCTGCCCACAGACATCACCCTGAGGCGGGGCGAGAGGCTGGAGCTGGTGTGTGCCGCTGTGGGCAGCCCCCAGCCCCGCGTCTCCTGGATGGCCAACGGGCAGCTCGTCACTGGTACCTGGGCAGGGGCAGAGGATGCTGAACTTGGGGGAGAATTCGATCCTGGTGCCACCTTTGTCCCACCTTTCGGGGTCCCCGGGGTGCCAGCACGTCTGGCTGTGTCAGGTTGTAACCAGCTGATCCCCAACACCACTTTCGGGGGTTTGCACCCCGCAGATGGTGTGTCGGGGCAGAGCGGGCGGAGCATCCTGCGGCGGGAGGCAGCCACACCCACGGACAGCGGGACCTACGTCTGCCACGCCGAGAACAGCGCCGGTGCCGTCAGGGCCACTGCCTTCGTCTCTGTCAGAGGTAGGTGCTGGCAGGGAAACTGGGGTGCCCGGCCAGCTCCCCTCCTCTGCCACCCCTTTCCCTTTCCCAGAGGCACCCGTCATACAGGGGGACGCCAGCATCTACCAGGTGGAGCGCTCTGGAGGTGATGCCCTCCTCGACTGCGACGCCCACGGTCACCCTGAGCCCCTCATCCGCTGGAGCAAGGACGGAGTGCCGGTGGTGGCCCATGGGCGCCTGCACCAGCTGCAGAACGGCTCCCTGGCCATCCGTGCTGTGGGGGTGAGCAGGGCCTGGGGGGTGCTGGCACGTTTCAGGGTGCTTTCCTGGCAAAGCGAAACTCTGTGCTGATGCTGTTGGTCCTGCTAGAGCACCGATGTGGGGCAGTACCAGTGCGTGGCAGAGAATGATGCGGGCACAGCAGCAAAAGTTGTCACCCTGGCTCTGCAGAGTGAGTGCTGCCCACCTCTGCACCCTTCCTTTAAGGGACTGCAAACTATGTCACCTCTCAGCCCCTCCAACCACCCCTGATCCGTGGGGAATGCTCCCAGGACCGCTGGAATGCTGCATCACTACCTGCATCCCTTTCCCTGCCCAGGTGCCCCCGTGGTGACAGTGACACCGGGAGAGGTGAGGGTCCATGCTGGGCAGCGGGTGCTGCTGCACTGTGTGGTGTCAGGGGAGCCCACCCCCTCCGTGGAGTGGCAGCGGGACGGGGAGCCACTGCCCGAGGGTGCCCACGCCCGAGTCCTGCCCAATGCCACCTTGCTCCTGCCCTCTGTCTCCCACCGTGACACCGGCAGCTACTCCTGCCTCGGCCGCAACGCCCTGGGCTCTGCTGCTGCCCACGCCTCCCTGGATGTCCGAGGTGGGTGTCTGCCCCTGGTCCTGGGGGACTTTGGCTGGCACAGGGGGCTGGGGCTGCCTGCAGCGCTGTTACACCCTGGGGTAAGACCTCCAGCACAGTGGTTTGGAGGGATGTTTCCTTTCCTTGCCTGTTCTAACCCCTGTGATTCATACTCTGGTTTGTCCTCTCCTCTCTTCTGCTGCTCAGCTGAAGGCCTGAGCCCAAACAGACCCTCGCCTGAGCAGCCACCGCGTGCCAGCCCTCACTTGCCTCTCCTCGGCCTTCCTGCCTTAGCTGCCCATGATTAAATTCCCATCTCCCAGGGGATCTGCTAAATGCACAGACACATCCTTTCCTGCTGCCCGCTGGGAGCAGAGAGCCAGGCTGAAGGAAGTGCCAGGTGCCCTATGTGCCCTGGTGTGGCTGGTGGCATTTCGCTGCCAGGCATGCTGGAGAAGCAAATAAAAGCTTGGTGCTATGCCAGATCTTGAGGTTGATACAGAGCAGGGTTTGGGGGGTGTCAGTGCATGTTGGTGTGACAAGGCACAGGGCCACACTCACAACATCCCTTGTCAGCATGGCACTGTGCCTGGAGCCATGGGGTCTCTGGGGACTGTGCTGCAGCCAGGCAGGGACACTGCTTGCCTTGCTTTGGCTGCCTTCACCTCCAGAAAACAAGATTTTTTTGACGTGCAAATTAGTTAGCGAAGAGTCTGGGAAGCACCCTGCTCTCTCATGGGAGTGCAGTCCCAGTGCTGCTGCCTGACCCCATCCCATTTGCCCCAGGGGAGCTGCGCCAGGTGCAGGGCAGCCTGGTTGGTGTCATCAACGGCCACAAGCTCGGTGGCTCCACCCTTGATGCCAGCGTGCTGGGTGACACTCAATCTGGCACCACCGCCCTCCGGAGCAGCATTGGGGGCATTCCACCTGCCATAGGTGGGTGGACATTTCTACTCTCACCCTTGTGAGAGTTTTGGCCTCTGTCAGTTGTAAATCTCAGGGGAAAGGTTTTTATTTCTCTTTTCCCCCAAACCTTGCCCTGTCAGCAAGGAGGGATGGGACAGCCTGGGTTCCCCCTTAGGAGGGTGCTGGCTCCATGGTGACACCCTTTCTTCCCTATTCCCAGGGCCGCTGATGCGGGTGCTGGTGACCATCATCGCCCCCATTTACTGGTCCTTGGCACACGCCAGCGGGGCAGCCTGGAGCGGGTTCCTGCTCACCCAGGGCACCTTCCAGCACGAGTCACTGCTGCAGTTTGCCACAGGTGAGGGGTCTCTGACAGGAGAACCTGGTCAGCTCCTGGGGAAGCTCAGACTTCATCTCCCCAGTGCACCATCCCTGATCTGGGAATGGAACTGTGTGTGGGGAGCTGTGGGCTGCTGCTCACCGTTCCCTCGGCAGGAGAGCTCCTGCGTGTCACCCACCTCGCCCGGGGCATGGACAGCGCTGGCGCTCTGCGACTGGACAGTGTCATCAGCGGCTCCGTGCCGGAGAGCTTGGGCAGTGCCGCGGTGCTGCTGCAGGTGCTGGCATACCCATTATCCCCCTGGGACCACCACTCCCATGCCAGGAGCATGGGGGGTCCATGGCCTGACCCCCGTCCCCGCCTCTCCCCAGGACTTCAGCGAGCGCTATGTGCGGACGGGCACGGGGCAGCTCTCTGGGGGCTCAGTGCAGAGCTTCCTGCGGGATGGACGCCTCGTCCGTGCCCACTGCAATCACACCATTGTGTTCGAGCCCCCCGCGGGGCCACAGCCCCCCCGGGTGCAGCACCTCCAGGCCAGAGCGATCAGAGCCTCCTATGATCCAGCCAAAGAGGAGCTCCACTTCCAGCTCCGTGCCTCGCTTGATGCAGGTGAGTCCCAAGGATGGGGGTGGATCCATTATCAGTTCTGGGTGTCTGTGAAGGTGCAAAGGCCATGTCCCTGCAGTGACATGTCCCGTCTCATTCTCTCTGCTCAATTCACAGGGGCTGATAGAGACCACTGCCCACTGGGTTTCATCCTGGACCCTGGGCAGCTGTACTGCATTGGTATGGACCCTTCCTGAGGGGGCATGAGGATGGCAAGGGCAACTGGTGCCACTTCCCTGTCGTCTCTCTGCTCCCCAGATGTCGATGAATGCACCGAGGGGTCCCATGCCTGCCGCTACAACCAGATCTGCCAGAACGCCGCCGGGTCCTACCGCTGCTCCTGCCCGCCCGGCTACCGCACGCTGGGCGTTGGCTGGCCATGCCTGGGTACGAGCTGGCCTCTTAGGGAGCACACCCTTGGCCACGTGGCCGTGGTCACCCCCTGCCCTGCTCCGGCCTCGGTTTTGCCCATCCAGCTGCAGCTCCCCACCTCTTTCCTCCCCCAGATGTCAATGAGTGCCTGCAGTTTCCCCCACCGTGTGCCTTTGAGTGCCGCAACCTGCGGGGCTCCTACGAGTGCGTGTGCCCCGCTGGCAGGACCCCGCTGCCGGGTGGGCAGTGTGGCACAGCAGGGACGGAGGCAGGGGACGCTCCCCTGCGCTGGCAGGGGCCGAGCAGCCGCCCACGGGGACGATCCTTCTACACTCAGCTCGCCCTGCGCCGCGTGGCGAAGGATGCAGGGATGGGTGCCCGAGGCCCCCTCTGCCCCACGGGCTACATCAGGAGGAATGGCACCTGCACTGGTGAGCATCCATTGGAGAAGGGTGTTGCAGGGAGTTCAGAGGCCGCTGTGTCCCCAAAAGGTACCTCGTGTCCTTCTTGCTGCCCTGTCCACTGCTTTTTTTGCACCCTGTGGTCTTTGCTGTGCTGGGAAGGGGAGGCAAGAGCCCGGCTGGCCCAAGGCAGTGGCAGCGGAGGGGAGTGATCCTTCCCCTCTTGCCTTCACCCCTCTCATCCCACAGACCTCGATGAGTGTCGGACACTGAACCAGTGCCAGCATGAGTGCAAGAACAGCCCAGGCAGCTACCGCTGCCTCTGCCCCCCCGGCTACCGGCTGCTGTCCAACGGGAAGACCTGCCATGGTCAGTGCAGGGGTGCTGGAGGGTACCTTTGGTGTCATCTTTTTGGGACTGCAAGTCTTTCTTCTTTCTTGGGAGTGTTCTCAGACTCAGCACTCCACAGTCTGAGTGCTCATGTCTCGCTGCCTCAGTGTCCAGGCAGATATGGGAGGGTGAGGGAGCTGGGGATTGGACCTCCATCCCAGCCATGGCCACCCCAGCACCCTCAGACCTGTCCCCTCTCTCCCTGCAGATGTGGACGAGTGCGTGGAGGGCACAATCCAGTGTGGCTCGAGCCAGATGTGCTTCAACACCCGTGGAGGTGCCCGGTGCACGGATGTGCCATGCCCAGCTGGGTACCGGAGAGGCTCCAGCCCAGGGTGAGTTGTGCTGTGTGGCTGGGGGTGCCCATCCCGCTCTCCTCCTGTCACCATGAACCCGAGTGTCCTGTCCACTCTCTGACACCCACCACATCCCACGTTCCCCATCTCTCATGCAGGCTGTGCGTGGGTCGCTGCCCCCCGTTCTGCGGCCCGGCCGGCCCCCCCACGCTGCAGTACCAGGTGCTCCCCCTGCCCCTCGGCATCGCTGCCCGCCGGGACGTGGTGCACCTCACTCCGGCCACCGCCCTGCGCCACCGCCCGCTCTTCAGGCTGCTGGAGCAGGACCCCGACAGCCCCTTCGCCCTCCGCACCGAGCAGGGCCACGGCATCATCTCCACCGTGCAGCCGCTGCGGGAGCCCGGCACCCACCGGCTCAAGGTGCAGGCGCTGCTCCCAGACGGGCAGCGGGCACCCAGCATCTTCCTCCTCCTCATCTCCGTATCCCCCTACCCCTACTGACACAGCCCAGGGGCAGGAGGGGACGAAGGGTCATTTCTCCTCCTGTCCCTCCCCACCCCATCGGTGGGGCACGTGGCTCAGGGACTGCTGAGCTTGTACCTCTTCTCTCCCTCCCAGAAACCCCCTTGCCCCTCAGCTGTGTTCTGTTCACCCAGGGCCGAGCCCTGACTCAGCAGGAGAGTCAGGATCCCAGGGGGGATAAGATGTCCCACCAACCTCTTGCAATCAGGTCCCAGATCCCAGAACAAACACAGCTCTGGATGGCCTTGGCCGCTATCAGTCCCCAGATGTGGGGGGTGGGAAGATGAACTGGGTGACAGTGGCCGGCGAGGGTCCCAGCACGGGGTGCAGGGAGGGATTCCCTGGGCTGGGGAGGGTGTGGGACACCCCAGCATTAACCGTGTATTAAATTGAAATAGACTTTTTGTTTGATTTTTTAAAATCCACTCGGTTTCTGTGCACTCTTATTTATTTATGAAGGTGTTTTGTGGCTAAATATTAGCTGTGTCTGAAGAAGGCAGCTTCCTTCAGTGTGTGGGAGAATTCCCAGGGCTTTGGACGCCTCCCTGCCTGGCCTTGGACCGTAAAAGGGAGGTTGTCTGGATGCAGCAATGCCAGAAGGCCAATGTCCAGCCCCTGAAGGTCCAATCCTGCCCGGTGTCAAGTCCCTCAAGCAGCAAGAGCAGGATGTGGCCTCCCTGCACACGGTGAAGACGGAAAGATGGAGGCTGTTTCCAAAACACTGTTTCAGTCCTAGTTGATGGTGTGGGATGGGGGGTGCTGGTCCCAGGAAACATGAGCCCACACTCACCAGGGCTGGGCCATAGAGGAAGAGGGTGGCTGTGCACCTTCCATGGTCACATCCCATCACTGGAGCTGGCTCTTGCTTCACCTGCTGCGATTCCCCTAAAAATCTCTGTCCTTTGGGATGGAGCCTTCTTGTCCTCCAAAGCCAGGTCTGCTGTGGGTCTTGGGTGTCCTGGGCATGTGTGAGGGGAAAAAGAGAGTTTGGCCCCATGGACAGCCCTCTGCCCTGTCCCCTCCTGCCCACCCTGGCTCCTGCATTGCCTCCTGATGGAGGTTCAAATAAATCCAACCTTCCCCCTTCTTGCTGGTCCAGGGAGGAAAGTCAGGTGCTGCAGAGCACCATCTCTCCTCTGCCCCCATTTTCCCACTCCTTGGGGGCAGGTGACTCCGTGGAGTCCCCCAAGGGGGATGACACCCGTGGGTGCTCTGTGGAGGTCACTGAGGAGGCTGGGAGTGAGGGGACAGGGGTGGCAGCACCCAGAGTGGCCATGCAGGGGATGGGGCTGGGCACTGGCACCATCCGGGCCCGGGGGCAGCTTCTCCCTCCCGTTCTGCCGGACACCCCGCGGGCAGGAGGAGCGCAGGGCCTCTCCCGGGGACGGTGCCCAAGGGGGGACTGTCCTGCGGCGGCTCCGCCTGCCTACGCCCGGTTATAAAGGAGAAGGAGGAGGGGGAGGATGCTCCAGGCACCGGACCAGAGCACCGAGGGCAGTCGGACACCGGGAGTGCGTGAGTGTGGGCATGGCATGGGGGGAGAGGGGAAAAGGGGGGCCTTTGCCTTGGGGGATGTCCCCTCGCCCTGTCTGTCCCATTTCCACCCACCCACGGGCATCCCCCACCCCTGGGTGCTGGAGCAGGGCCGTGGGGTGCCAGCCCCTTCCCAGCGCTGTGCAGACTGCAGTCAAGCCCTTCCTAGCTCAGTTTGGGATGGGGGGCCGGGGGGTTTCCAAGTGAGTCCCATTTCCTTGAGGGTCCCCTTGGCCACCCTCAGGGAGGGGAACAGAGACCTCCGCCGGCACCACCTCGCGCCCTCTCTGCTCCGCTCTGGGGATTTTGGGGGGTAGGATGGGACCTCCACGAGGTGGAGGAGTGATGCTGAGGAAAACCCCAGCATCAGTGAGCCCATGCCTCTGCCGCACGAACCCCTGGAAAGGCTGTCCCTGTCCCTCCTGCCTGTCCCTGCCTCTCCTGCCTGCCCCATCGCAGCCCACAGGCAGCAGCCCGGCTGTTCTTCCAGCCCAGCTGGCGAAGACAGTTCCTCTGTTTACCAAAGTTTCAGGCTTTTTATTCTCCTCAGTCTTTATATTTATTTCTTCGTTTTAAAACCGAAAGCGCGGTGTTCCTTTGGCATAGGGCAGCCTCAGTCGCTCCAGTAAAATCCCTGCCCCAACTCACACGGAAATTGCTACGGAATAACAATAAGGGCTGCGAAAGTCCCGCCGCGTTCTCCTTCACTGAGCTTTGTTTGCTCTGATTTATTGCCACCGAACGCTGAAACTTCGGGGCTCTCCCTTCCTGGGCAGGCGGGTTTGGCACGAGCCTTGTTTCCAGAGCTGGGAATGCTGGTGGCCCCAGCCCCTTTCTGGGATGCAGGATGCGTCTCCAGGGCAAGGTGCCCTCAGGCCTTTCGGGCATTGCGACATTGGGACGTGTCTGAGCAGGCAAAAATTGGAGGCATTTCCCTATCGCGCTGCTGGGCCACTTGTAGAGCGAGCGTGCCTGGGCTCGGAGGTGCTTACTCAGGCTGGCAACCGCAACAGCGATGCTGGTGGCCACGGCCGGGATGAGTTTGGGAGTAAAGGAGGGAAATTGTCTTAAAAGGAGTCACAGGCGCAGCGTCAGGGTTGGGCCGGGCCATGCTGGGAACTGCGACTGCCTTCCTGTAAATGCTCCGGTGAGGAAGGGACGGCTGAGCCTCGCTGGGAAGGGACCCAGCTTGGCACAGCCACGGGGCCCCACGAGCAGGAAAATGCTGCTTGCACAAGCCTGGGCACCGGGTGCTTCCTGCGTGGCAGTCCGACGGGCACGGGCAGGCTCGGGGAGCTGGAGGGAGGGTATGGGGCTGCCAGACCCCTTTGTTCCTCAGTAAGAACCTGGCAGAAGCAGGGCAGAGCCTGCCCCTGGCTGGCTCCAAGCCGTGCCCCGTGGGATGCTGGCTCCACACCGTGCTGGCAGGACCGGGGTGCCGGGGCACACCCCGGCATAACCGCATCCCGCTGGGAGAGGTGCTGGGTGGGCCAGCCTGGAGCAGCCCGGCACGGCGCCTTCCCGGCCTGCAGGAGCAGGATTGTGCTGACTTGGCAGCAGCAGTGCGAAAGTTGCTCGGGACAGGGTTTGGCCGGCTCCGCCGTCCGCCTCCCCCGGCCAAGGGTCAGCTGGCATCGCCTCTCCGTGGGGCCCTGGGATTCACAGCCTGGCCCAGGGACTGCAGGGACAGTCCGGAGCCCCTTCCTGCCCAGGACCCCCATCCCTCCCCTGAGATCCAGGCTGCTCCGTCCTTCACCCTCTCCTCTTGTTGGCTGAAGTCCTCGATATCCTTGGCTGGAGGGTGAAGGCCACTGAATCCCCACGTAGGTGTTTTGTGCTGGCAGAAAACGTGCAGCACAATTAGAATAAATGCCCCGTAAGCATTAATTAGACTTGGGGCGGGGCTGGGCTCCAGAGGATGCTGCCAAGCCCCCCAGCCCTGCAGCCATTGCAGGCCAGGCAGTGCTCATGGGCACTGGGGGCTGAGCTGGTGGCAGCTCTCTGCAGAGGGCCGGGACGTGCTGGGTCGTGCCAGAGCAAGGCATTGAGCTGTGCCTCGACCACAGCCGGGCGCCTGCGCCTGAGCCCCAGCTCCCCAGCATTGCAGGGCATTGCAGAGCGCGGGGCAGGCTGTGCTGGGGCTGCCAGCATGGAGAAAAGGTAAGAGCAAAACAGCCCTCCTGGCTGCCCTGGCCTCCTCCATTGCCCAGCCACCACCAGGTGCACGTGTTGGTGCACAGGCAGCGTGTCCTCCCTGGCTGAGAGCCACAGCCTGGACACGGTCACAGTGCCGTGGCTTTGCCTCTTGCCCCCAGCCCTGCCCTGGCTCCCTGCAGCCTGGGAGGGCTCTTGGTTCAGCTGATCCTTCCTGATGCCGTGGCTGATGGCTGCAGTAAGGGCAGGGGCTGGTGGCATCATGACCCCCTTTTCCCTTGCTTTGGCAGCACCATGTCTCAGTCCAAGGGCACAGTGGTCCTTGCCTACAGCGGGGGGCTCGACACCTCCTGCATCCTGGTGTGGCTGAAGGAGCAGGGCTACGACGTTGTGGCCTACCTGGTGAGCTCTGCACTGAGCCCTGTCACAGGAACCCTGTTCCTGGCAGGGGCTGGGGGTGGAGGGGGTGCTGGGCCATTGGTCTGGGGGGGCTTGGGTGAGCAAGGGGCATCCTGGTGGGTGGGTGTGGCCGTGGTGGTGACCCTGCTCGCACTGGTTAACCATGGCCCAGCTCACTGCTGCGCTGCTGAGCTGCCAGTCCTGTGTGGCACAGCCTGGCCCTGCCAGCTAATGACCTCTGCTAATGAAGGCAGGGAATCAGGACAGAGCCAAGGGGCTTGGCAGAGGGGGCATGGCCCTGAGATATCTGTCTCAGGGGGTGGAACTCCCCCACTGCCCATCCCAGGTGGCCTCAAGTCCAGCCAGCATGGGCTCTGCCATGCCTTGCGTGATGCTCTGTGCCAAACTGGGCTTGCACTGGGTTTTGTGGTCTTTTTTCACACCAAGTCTTGGTGTTTTCCTGCTCTCTAGGCCAACATCGGGCAGAAGGAAGATTTTGAGGCAGCACGAAAGAAAGCTCTGGCACTGGGGGCCAAGAAGGTAAGAGTGTCCCTCCCCCTGCTCCCTACCATGGGGGTGAGCCCTGGAGTCTCACACACCCCGTGGAGAGAGGACTGTGCCAATGAGAAATCCCTTCTCCAGAGGTTTTGCCCCAAAGCCTTTTAGCAGCATTTAGGAGAAGGGAGGCAAAGAGAGATTTCACTGCACCATTCCTAAAAGTCCAGAGGAGTGGGTTTCCCCCTTAGCGACCCTCCCATCAGGAACATCCCTCCACGCTGGCAGGTTTACATCGAGGACGTCAGCAGGGAGTTTGTGGAGGAGTTCATCTGGCCGGCAGTTCAGGCCAGCGCACTCTATGAGGATCGGTACCTGCTGGGCACGGCCCTGGCACGGCCCTGCATCGCCCGCAAGCTCGTGGAGGTCGCCCAGCGCGAGGGAGCCCAGTATGTCGCCCACGGGGCCACGGGCAAGGTGAGGGGGGACACGGGCACCGGGCAGGGATGGCTCGAGGTGCTTGGACGGGGGAGCTGGTCAGTCTGCAGGCCAAGCTGCGGGTGCCAGCAGAGGTGCACAGGGTGTTTTGTGGGTGCTTAGCGGGGACTGTGCAAAACTCAACTGTGTTTCAACATTTCCTTCTCACTTCTGGGATTTCTGTGATTAGTTTCGGTTCCGTCTCGCTGTTGGGAAGGCTGGAGTCACAACTGAACGCTCTGTTTCTGCCAGCGATTTCAAAATGCTGGGGCTTCCCGGGCCAGGAGCCGGCTGAGATTGAGCCAGCACAACCCGGCATGATTAGGGGCATCCTGGGATAGGTGCGACTGTCCCAGACCCTGTCCCTGTTTCTGTCCGCAATTCTGGCTCTCTCTGTTCCTTGTCCCCATCCCGATTTCTCTCCCTATCCCGGCTGTGCCGGTCCCTATCCTGGTTGTTACGGTCCCTGTCCCCATCCCTGTCCCCGCTGGCCGCAGGGAGAACACTTTGCCGCTAGAGGCAGCCAGAGACCGTGGAAAAGGGATGCTCGGGGCCAGCCCCTTCCTGGAGACGGGGAATCCCCCTCGGGGAGCGTGGTGGGGGCGTGGGACCTGCGAGACGTGACCGTGGGTCACCCCCGGCCCTTCCAGCCGCTACCCAGCCCGGGGTGGGGACACCTGGCACAGGTGAGGGCTCAGTGGGTGAACCCAGGACCTGCTGGGTGCCTCCTCCTCTTCCCACAGATAAGGCGAGGTGACCCCCTGGGGGGTCGCAGTGGGTTTGTCCCCACGGTGGGGACTCTGCTAGAAGGGGGTGGTAATGCAGCCAGGAGACTGCCGAGGGACGTGCCAGCACCCAGGAGATGGGGCAGAGGGGCAGCTGGGGGGGCTACATGAGCGGAATAACTCTCTCTCCTGCTGCAATCGGGTCCCTGCACCCCCTTCCGTCCATCTCATCCATCCCCAGCAGGCCTTTCTTGAAAGCCCTGGAGTAACACACCGCCAATGCGATGGTGTCCCCTCTGCTCCCAGGTGCCACCAGCCGTCCCTGCTGGCAGGGGCACCCTCGGTGGCTGCACTCCCCAAGCCATTAAGCCGCGGGCACGGGCAGGGACTGACTGCGGGTAACTCGACCCGGCTGCGGAGTCTTAAATGGGACCATCTGGGGTGTCCCCGCTGCCGGAGCAGATGGACGTGTTTTGGGCCTGTGAGGGAAATGAGTGCTCTGGTGGATGTCCTTGCCTGTGTGTAATAGTCCTTCGGGAATTCCCAGCCCGGGTGTAAATGTATCCTGCGGGCCAGGCCGATGGGAGGGAAGTGGGGGTCCCTACGCCCCTTGGTGCGGGTGGCAAATAGGTTTCAGTGAGTGCTATTCCCTTGGAAGTGCTCGTAATTCCCAGCCTTGCTCCTGTTCCTTGCCCCTTCCCAGCTACCTGGACTCATTAGTGGGACCTAATCAGCAAGGGCCAATTAAGGTAAAGGGAGGTTCTGAGTTATTTAATTATGAGCTGCTGCATCCCTCTGCTCACTGTGGTCTTACCCCCACCTTGCCCTCTTTCTTCTTTGTCCTTTGATCCCTTTGGGGGGAAAAAAACACCCAAATCTGGTTTGAACAAACAGCTCTCCGGAGCTACAGGAAAGCTGGGGGAGCTGGGGTTCAAACCAGCCGTGGAGAGGGACCAGGAATGATCCCGTGAGACAGAGGAGCCTTGCCCTCTGTGCCCAAGGTTTCCAGTATCACCGGGGAGCTGTGACTGGAGCCAAGCAGCTCCTCAGGGGCTGCATGTGTGTGTTCTCACACCCCGGGGTGGGGTGACCCCTCAGCACCTCCCATTCATGTTTCAGGGCAATGACCAGGTTCGGTTCGAGCTCACCTGCTATGCCCTGTGTCCCAAGATCAAGGTAAGGCACCCAAAACCAGCTCTGCCTCCCTGCTGCCAGGCTCCTGGCCTCTCCCCAGCTGGTGGGAATTCTGTTTTAACACCGATGCAAACAGCCCTGCCTCACTTTAACAAGCCACCAGCTGCACACTGCAACGTTTTGGCATTTCAGGGGGTTGTAATGATCCTTAATTGACCTATTTTTACCCCAAACACCACGAGGCCACAGAGGAAACAGTACCAAGGCAGCTGCTGGATAATCAATGCTGCCTGTTTCCCTTTTGCATCCAGTGCCTGGTTAGGGTCGGGGTTTGGTTTACTCCCACCTTGTGCTGGGAGATGAAATTTCAGCCGGGAGACCGACACCCTGTGGGTCTTGGCTTCCTTGGCTCCCAGGGGCTACAGGAGGGCTGGGGGTTTCTCACCTCATGCTCCTGCCCTCCTGCCAGGTTGTCGCGCCGTGGAGGCTGCCCGAGTTTTACCAGCGCTTCCCTGGGCGCCGGGAGCTGATGGATTATGCCAAGGTAGGAGCTGGTGTGGGGGCAACCACGGTGTCCTTGGGGTGGCCACGAGATGCTCAGGGCAGCGAAAAATGCGCAGGGCAAGCTGTGGGATGCTCAGGGTGACCACGGGATGCTCACCATGACTTGGTGGGTGGCAGCAGCACACCCTGCACAACATCCCTGCAGCACCACTTTGGAGCCTTCCGGTCAGAGACTTTCTCCCTTTTCCTCTTTTTTTTTTTTTCCCCTCCTTCCTTTCTGAAAGCCTCATAATTACCTGGCTATTAATGGTAACCTGCATTCCAAGGAAATGGGTCCCAGCTCCCTGACTTGTGTAACAGACAAAGCAAATACATTCACCTTTGTTGTCCCTTCCTTTTTGAAGTACAAGTTACAATAAAACATATTAGAAGTTTTGCATCAGGTTTTTATGTGCCCACCAGGGTACCTTTCTTTTTTAGCGACTTCATGGAAATGCTTGACAACTCGGCTCAATCAATCAAAAGGGAAAAGTCAGCTCTGTGCATAAACCAGAAAATTGCTTCAGTTTTTAAATAGCTGCCATCGAAGCTGCCTGGGTAATCTCTGGGAAGGCGAGGTGTGGAGCTGGAGGGATGTGGCATGGGGTGAGGAGCCCTCCGAGCCCATTAGGGCCGCCGGGAGAGAGCGGCGTGTTGAGGATTGTGTTTGCCATCTGCCGTTGTATTATGAAGGGGAGAGTTTACGAGAGCTTTCCATATGTTGCCAAACAAATTGTCAAATAGGGGAGTTATTAAGAGTGCCGTGGTTTTATTATATGGAAAATGGAACATGTGTTTTGGGTTTGGGGGTTTTGTTTGGTTGTGGGGGTTGTTTTGTTTGTTTGGAAGGGGGGAAAAGGAAATGAAATGGATTGGGGCCCCATTCCAAGAGCAGAAGGTTGTGGGGTGAGGGTTTTAGTACTTCTCAGTCTCTGGTTATCTGTTACAAAAAAAAGGTGGTTTCCCTTCTCTTTTCATCCTTTGGAGAGGGAGATGCACGGCCAGGTCCTTCGAGCATGTGCATGTGCTCACCTTGGTGCTGGGGGAATTAGAAAATGATGATGCTTGGGGCTCCCTTGGTGCCAGGGAAAGTGAGGATCCGTTTCACATGGCACAGCTCTTGCCACGGATTTGCTGCCCAGGGGCTGAAGCCAGCCTTGCTCTGGCAGCAAATCCACGCCAGCGGCTGCTTCATCCTCACACACCTTAATGAGAACAGCCAAGCTCTCCTGGATGCTGCTCCAGGATTAGCTTGCCACAGGCAGAGCCGGGTGGGACAGAAGCTGAGAACAAAATCCATCTTTGGTCCTGGCACCTTTGGCTCCAGCGAAGGCTGCCTAGGCTCAGTAGATGTCGGGTCTGGAGTATCCTCTTTGAAATGGGGTGAGGATGGGTTGGGGAGCACTGGCTTCCCCAGGTGCCAGGAGGAGGCAGAGGCAGGAGAGAGCTGGCTGAGGACACAAGTCAGCTCAAGATGGCTGGGTGTTCAGGTCTGAAAGGCGGATTTGTACACCCCAGCTGAGATGGGTGTGCCAACGCTGGGTCTCTTCTAGCAAGTACAAGATAGGACAAGAGGAAATGACCTTTCTAGATTGGATAATGGGGGGTCCCAGCAGGCCCTATACTGGAATTATGGTGGGGAACCAGCAAATTAGAACCCATGAACCTGAAGCCATGTCTCCCCAGGACCAGGGCTGGATCAGTCCCTCTGCGGCATTAGGAGATCTCAGAAGCTTGTTTCCATCTCAGGTGAAGGTTTGAGGGCTGTGTTGTAACAACCACAAGCATTTCCTTGCCCCATTCCTGGTGAATAAGAAACATCTGCTCAGCCCCTGCTCCTCTGTTCCCGGCTGAGCCCTTGACTGATGTCCCTGCTGTGGTGACACTGAAATGCCAGAGCTGCCCAGCAGTGTACAGGCTGTACGGACACATTAAGGCACAGTGGGAGCTGCTTTCTCCATCCCTGTCTTGCCATGGCCGTCCCACAGCTGGCACATCATGGCTCGGTGTCCCGGCAGGGTGGGCGATGTCCCCACTGGCTCCAGTTGTCAGCCTGCTGCTGTCACCTCTCCCGCTAATTCCCCCGCGTATTCACCTCGTCTTCACAGGCAATTTCCCCCATTGAAATGTCAGTGGATAAATGAGCAGGCTGGTGACCTTGTTAGAGAGGCGGGCTCGGTGCTGCACATCGTGCTGGGGAGGCAGCCGGTGTGGGGCCGCATGTCCCTGGGCATGGCGTGCTCAGGGTGCCCAGGCTCAGAGGGACACTGCCACCTGCTTGGGGCGTATCTGCCTCACCACACGTTTGCACGAGGCTGTGAGGATGCGTTGCTGTCCCCTCATGACAGAGCGTTAGTCCTGTTTAGTCTCTAGAGCATCCTGTGGATTTGCAGACTCGGATCCCTGTGTCACCTCCCCTTGCTGAGAACCCATAGAATTGTGGAATATCTTGAGTCGGAAGTGAGCTACAGGATCATCGAGTTCAGCTCCTGGCCCTGCAAAGAACACCCCAACAATCCCACCACGTACCTGAGAGCATTGCACCATCCTGGTCCTGGACCTAGGCAAAGTAGACAACATCCGTGCTGGTGTCCCCATCTCTGGGGTTCATGGGATGCTCTGGGGCCCCTTCTCTGCCTGCGACAGGGCTGGGGTGGCTGTTGTCCCCCAGCCACGTTGTGTCCCTGATGTCCCTGTTGAGGTGGCCCTTGTGGTGGGAGCTGATGTTGCTCAGGGTCAGGGGACGTGGGAGTCCACCTTGCTCTGTGCTGCCTTGCTGGTGGCCATGGGTTGTGCCTTTGTCTTTTTAGGGCTGATCCTGCTGGAAAGCAGTGTCAATGTCTTTCCTTGCAGCCTGTCTTACGCCCCCTCTCTTTCTCCTGGCAGAAACATGGGATCCCAGTGCCTGTGACACCTCAGACGCCCTGGAGCATGGATGAGAACCTAATGCACATCAGGTGAGGAGCTGGGCAGGTGGGGAGCTCCTATGAGGTGAGGCTCTGGGGTCTGGGGCCCTTCCATCCTACATGTCCAGAACAGCCCTTTGCACATCCATTGTCCCAGGCTGCCCCACCACATGCTGACCATGGGCGGCTCCAAATCCTCCAACCTCCGTTTCTGTCTAGTTGTCCACATTCCACGTGGGAGTATCCCTCTCCTGGACTCTCTTAAGCCTGGCTCTCCTTGCAGAGTTGCTGCTAAAATTCCCTGGAAATCCATAACATGTACTTCTGTCCGTCCTCATGGGGATGGGTGGGAGCGGGGATCTTTTCCCGGTGGGTTTTGGGGTTGCAAGTTACAGGTGCTGCAGTGACTTCTCTCTCCTTCCCTGCCTGCTGCAGCTACGAAGCCGGGATCCTGGAGAACCCCAAGGTAATCGATCACGGCCACCCTGCCAGTGCGGCAGCCACGGGGCCGGGGGCGTCTCGTGTATTTGCAGCCTAATTGGAAATTTCACGGCGGGGCCGTCCGTGTGTGCGGGGAGGCTCCGCCGCCGCCCCGGCCCCTCCGCCTCCCCCGGCACGTTAATTGCCGCCAGCGTGAATAGGGGAAGGGACCGTTTCAGGGTGACACCGGAGGGGACAATGTCGCGGGGCAGCAATAAAGGAGCAATTAGACAGACGCGCTGGTGGCGGGTGGCAGAGGTTCGGGGTGTCCCCTGCAGCTCGCCCAGCCCTCCTTGCTTTCCCGGCCCGCTATCCCTGGGGGTGCGGGGTAAAACCTCCCGTTGGATGGGTGGTGTTGGAGACCCTGTGGGCACTCATGGGGCCACCAGCTCTGGCTACCAACAGGGACTTGGGGCCGGCGACAGCGCCACATCTCCGGCCGCTCCGAGCGGTGCTCGTGGTCGTGCTGGCCCTGCCTGCGCTGTTCATGCTCCAGCGGGTCACCGCGCCCGGCCGCTATTTAAACTATCCATCAGCTCTAATTAGACAGCCCGGGGAGAGGAGGGGAAGGAAGGCAGGCGGAGAGGGAGCGGAGCCGCTGGAGCTCCGTGCCCGCAGCCGGTCCCGCAGCGGGGCTGGCGCGTGCCTGCGGCGGGGGCGAGAGGAAGAGGAAGGTGGAGAGGGGGTCCCGCTCCTCCTTTGGTGCCCTCCAGAGGGGTGTCTGTGGGTCAGGCTTTGCAAAGCCGGGTTCCCGTGGGCTCTCCTCCTCCCGGAGAGTGGCTGACACCGGGATGGGGGTTCACATCTTCAGCCGAAGGTAGCACGGAACTGACCCGCACCCGTCCTGACCCAGCCTGCCGCACCCGGCACCTCTCCTCTCGGGGAAGACCCCAACTCCCCAGGCTCTGCCAAGCCCGCTCCCTTCCCAAAGCCATGGAAAATGGGGCTGACCAGTGCCCTGACCCCATGCCCGAGCATCCTCTGCCTGGGCACCTCACTCTGTGACAGAGCTGGGAGGTGGCTTCCTGGAGCGCGGTGTCACCGCTGTCACTGTCACTGCTGTCCCCTTCCCCGGCGCGGGCTGCGGTGCTGGGCACAAGGTGGCCGTGGCAAGATCCGGGGTGCCAGGCACGGCGGGCTCCCCTCCCCAAACCCCCGGGACCTGCCAAACGCAGGGATTTGAAAGCAGATGGTTGAGCTATTTTCTGCCTCTGTGAGGCCCGATTGAAGGGCAATGAGGCAGCTAATGTGGAGAAAGATAGAAATTTACTTGCTTTAACTTCATATGGCACTCTGAAAGAGTTCATTCAGTCCCGGGCACAACAATATCAGCCGGATGAATAAACCATTTGCGGCATCGATAGCTCTGCATCATGGTTTACTTCATGGACCATTTGCTTCCAATTTCTTCTCTTCTTGCCCCGTTTTTCTTGCTTCTTTCTTCCCCCCTCCCTCTCTCACTTTCCACACACTCTTCCCTTTTTTTTTTTTCTTTTTTTCCCCCCTTTTTTTTTTCCTCTCGCCTTTAAAGATGACATTGCAGGACTAGCCCCCCTGCGGGGAGGGATAAATAGAAGGCATTGATACACTGCAACAAACTATTTGTCATTTGAACTGTGCTTTTAGGAGAGAGAATAAAAAGAGGACAGACTCACACCGTAATGATGGAATGCAAGCCAAATGTCACTTTTATTTCTATTTAGTTATTTTATTTAATAGGGGTTTTCATAGTTGGCTTGGAAAATTGGAAACTACCTGACTTTGACTTCCAATGTTTAGTAAAGAGTTTTTAATACTTTCCAGTATTTTTTTCCCACCCCCCTCCATCTTTTCCTTTTGAACTCAAAGTTTTTCATCATCTCTCACAGGTTCATCTAGTTAATAAGTGTGATCAGGGCTAGGAAAGGCCAGACGATGTAAAATTGAAATCCACAGCCCGTGTAATCTGTGCGTGGGGGCACAGGAGAGATGCGCCTGCCTGCCAGCTCCTCTCCCTTAAAACGAGGGAAAGGGGCAAAAATGACAGAAAATGGGAGCTGAGGGGGGGGTTGCTGTAGTGAGTGCTTGGGTAGCTGTGTCTGTATTCCCAGGATTCGGCTGTGGCTGGTGTTGGGATGTGCACCCAGGGGTTTGGGGTGAGGCAAGGGGTCCCCCCTCAGTGTGGAGGGTGGGATGGGGTGCTTGCAGCTGTGTGGGCTTCCCTCACCTGCTGGCAGTGATCCAGCAAATATAAATACATTTGGACAAAAATAAATGGAAATTTTCACTAAAATTCTTATTGACTGCCTGGAAAAATTTTAGATGAAAACTTCTTCTGTAGAGATATTAATTTTCTCTTTAAAAAGCTTAAAATTTTTTTGGAGCAATCACTTTTGGTTGGATTATTATGGGGCTTTTTTTTCCTAACTTGCTTTATTACCTTATCATTTTGTTCCTTGCTGGAAAGCAAGAGAAGGGAGGAAAAGGGACATTTAAAGGTCCCTTCTATCCCCATCCCAAACTATTCTATGATTTGTTGAAGTGAGCAGAAGAGCTGTGCTTTAAAAAGGAAAAGAGGAACAGGGAGAGCGTGGGCCAGGCATTGGGCAGGTGAGTGCAGGCAGGGCCCCACTGGGCAGAGATGCCCAGAGCTCCAGCTCTGTCCGGCTGCGTTTGGTGAGGAAATACCAGTTTGCCACCTTTTAAAAGGCTGCTTGACTGTCCGTGGTGCTGCACGTGCCCTGGGTGCTCTGCACCCCCATTCCCCCTCCACCTCCTGGAGCTGTGGCTGGGTGGGGAGTCCCTCTGGAGAAAGGAGTTTGCAAACACAGATCTGAAAGTATTTTGGGGTCAGCCTGTGCAGTCGCATCATGGGTGAGTGCTGAGGGGCCATGTGAAATTGCAAAGCATTTGCTCTCCGGGACGGAAAGCTTTTTATATTATTTCCCCCCCACCCCCCCGCTTCTTCTGGCACACACTTCAATTGCAGCAATTCACCATCGGCACCCGAGCCTCTGCTGGCCTGGCTCTGATGGAGATAAGATGCCTCTTCCCTATAAATCTCAGAAAAAAAAAATATACATAAAGGTTGATGTGCTCTGAAATGAGTTTTTGCTTTGCTGCTCTATTTTCCCCCGTGTGTATTAACCCCGGGGACACCATGAAAGAGCCGGTGTGCCGGGAGCACCTGCTGGGGTCAGGCCTCCTCATTAGTTTTTTCGGTCAGCGCCGAATAAGCCCGGCCGTGGTGCGGGGACGCGCGGGCGCCCGCCCGCCCCGCCGCTCGCTGCCAGCGTCCTGCTTTTCCCTGCCTGACTTGCTTCTCCGCAGCCATCCCGCCTCCAGCTGTGGGGGCGTTGGAGGAAAAGATGAGATCAAGTTGAGGGGAAAAATTGGCTGATTCTGCCAACCCCTTTGTTCCCAGGGCCCCCGGTAAGCGCCGGTGCTGTGCTGGTCCTGCGCTTTGGGATGGGGGACGTGCTTTGGGGTGGGGGATGCACCCCTGGGAGGGGGATGTGCTTTGGGATGAGGGATGCACTCCGGGGCTGGGGCTGCCAGCGGTGTTGGCCATGGCAATGCCACTGACTGTCCCTCTTCTCTCCCTGTCCCTGCAGAACCAGGCTCCTCCCGGGCTCTACACCAAGACCTGTGATCCGGCCAACTCTCCCGACACACCAGACGTGCTGGAGATCAAGTTTGAGCGGGGTAAGAGGTTCCTGGCTGCCAGAACTTTGTCCCTGGGCCCCCAAGACAAGCCCCACTTCCAAGGCAGGACTGGGGTTCTCTGGCAGCTGGGAGCATCCTCAGGGTGGGGGCAGATGGGTGAGCCCTGACTCGTGACATCGGGGCTGAGGATGGTGCTTGCAGCACACCAGGGCTCTTTGAGGTGTGCAGAGGGTCTGGTTAGATCTCAGGGGATTTCTGGAACCCCCCGAGAGTGGAAAGGGGTCTGAGCCCCCTCACCCGCCATCGAGGTGCAGTGGGCACAGGGTCCCCTCTCCTGCAGGTGGCACACAGGTGGCTCTGAGGGCATGCAGGTGATGCTGGCCAGGGTGACAGCTGGGGACACACTCCAGCAGGATTTGGCTAGTGATGCTGTCATGGAGGAGACAGGGATGCTCCATTACACCCCTGGGGACACACGGCAGGGCCCAGCCCCAGAGCCATCACGGAGGAGGGGACACCGGGCAGCATCTCCACCTCTGCCAGCCACGGCCATCCCCGTGCCACCATCCATCCTGGCAGCAGGGGCGAGGCCAGCACAGGGTGGGGGGAGACCCCGCTGGGAGGGGACACCCCCTCCCCGCCGCCAGCCTCCCTGCTCCATTATAATGATCCCCCTGCAAGGAGCAGCCCCCCTCCCGGTAGCCCATTCAGCCCCTAGTTAATTTATTTGAAGTTTTAATCTAATTATTAACTATTTCAAAGGCTAAGCAGCTTTCGGCAACAACAGCCCCGACAACGTCGGCTCTTCGCCGAGCGGACCCCGGCCAATATCCCGGTGGAGGATGCGGAGAGAAAGAGCCGGGGCGAGGGGAGGGCGCGGGGTGGGGGGGCCCGCGCCGAGAAGCAGCTTAAGGTTCATTATTGCCGCGAGTTTACATTTAATAGCAATTTACAACTGAGTTTATAAACCCCTGGAAAATAGGGGGTTTAAGGGGGGGGCGGTGGGGGGGAGCTGACAGCCCCCATCACTAGACAGGGCTCTCGCGGGCGCCTATGTAATAAAGACTAGAAAGGGAGGCATTGAGGCTGATTGGCAACTGATAGTGCGTTAAATGGTAATGAGGAGGGCAGATGGAGGGGGGATTAGCCTCCAACTCCGCACCGCTTTTCTTTGTGGGCCCCGCAGCCCCCTTGTCAGCTTCCTAATACATTTATTGCTCATTTCACACCGCTAAAGAAAAATGCCTCTTTCTATTCAGCATCCCCCCCCCCCCACCACCACCACCCCGCTCTGCTTTGCTCCTGCCCGGTGCCCTTAAAAAAAAAAAAAAAGAAAAATTTAAGGGGGGGAAAAAAGAAAAGGTGCAATAATTAATTCATGGCGGGGAGCACCCCGCCGCGGGGTGCGTGTGCGTGCGTGTGCGAGCAGCCGTGCCCCGGTGTGGGGGTCCCCCCCAGACACCCCCCATGCTGGTGAGGGAAGGAGGGGGGGGCACACATTTGTCACTCTGTCCCCCCTCCCCGGCAAGGGCTGGTGGGACAGAAGGTGCTGCGCTGTAAGACAATTGCGGAGCGTGAAATTCAATTAGTTAAGGGCCTGGTTGCAATTTCACAGGCCCTAAAAAAAAAGAGAAGGAGAAGAGAGAGGAAAAGGGGGGGGTGACGTTTTTATGGCCTTTTTTATTTATTTATTTCGCTTCTCTCCCGAGGTGGGTCCCCCTCCCTTCGCCTCCCCCTCGCACCAGCTTGGATATGCCTTTTTAAGAAGTTATTTAGAGTTCATATCTGTCACATCTATTTAACGCCCACGGGATGATGTTCCAGGGGGATCCTGACACTGGCTGATCCTGCCCGTCCTCTCTCCCCGCCTCCGCAGGTGTCCCAGTGAAGGTCACCAACGCTGGGGATGGAGCCACTCGTTCCTCGGCCCTGGAGCTCTTTGTGTACCTCAATGACATCGCGTGAGTGCCACCCTGTCCGGCTGGCAGAGGGGACAAGGGCAGCATCCCCAGGGCACCCGGGGTGGGGCGGAAGCAGGATGCTCACAGCAGACACGTCCTGATGAGCCCAGGGGTGGTGGTCAGCGATGGGATGGTCCCAGTTGGGTCCCAGTTGTACCATAAATGCCAGCAAGTAGAGCTGGGCACCAAGGCCAGGAACACGAGGGTATAAATACCCCAAAGTTTTGCTCGCTGTGCATGAGGAGGATTATACAGTCCTCTGAACGCTCCCTGGGCTGCCTGTGTGCCCCAGCAGCTTTGCCCGCTGCAGGGCACCCTTTACTCGCCGTCCCAGCTCAGTCCTGGACCCCCTGCTCTCACGTCTTGCCTCGCCCTGTCTGCCCTAGAGAGCTCAGCGTGCCTTTCGTGTAGAGAGTTGACTTTTTTGGGGCATGGAGACCTGCTGGCCAGGTTTACTGCCCTTTTCTAGTCCTGTCTCCACAGCAGCAGCTCTTTTGGTGTTTTCTTTCCTGTCCCACCTCACACCTGGTTTCTGCTGCTGCTGGCACAGAACCATCCTCAGGAGTTTTCCCAAAAATACAGCAGCATCCATGAGGGCACCCACTCCTCCTAAGTGCCACCCAGTCCCTGGCCATCCTGCTCTGTGCCTCTGCCTCCTGGCAGTGAATGGGAATGAACTTGCACGTAGTTCACTTTTTAAATGGTTAATAAGTGGTTTTAAAATTACTTTGGGAGTACAGCTGTGGCATGTCCCGTCTCCTTGCCCAGTTTATTTCCTTGATGGCCTAAGTGCCATGGCTGCCCGTGGTGCTGGTGGCCCCAGTGACAAGTGAGAGACTGGTGGAGAGAAAAATCCATTTCCTTGTCACCTGCCTTATCTGGGGTCTCTGCTGGTGGTCAGCAGTGCTGCTCAGGGGCTGGCCCGCTGTCATTTGGGGTTTTTCCTCATTGTCCACCCCTCTGACCCACCTTTCACAGCCACCTGCGTCCCACTGTGGGACTGGGACTGCTGCAACCTCCCTTCTCCTCACAGGGGCAAGCATGGGGTTGGGCGCATCGACATCGTGGAGAACCGCTTCGTTGGGATGAAGTCCAGAGGTGAGCCTGCCCTGCCCTAAAGAGATAAAAAAATGGGAAAACCATGGTGGGATATGGTGGGTGCTTAGTAATCCTGGGGTGCTTTGAGTCAGGTCACACCAGCAGCCCTCAACCTTTCCCTCCCCATCAGCTTCTGGCAGAGATTTCCCCGTGACAGGGATTTCTTGTTGCTCCTTAAAGACAGCAGCTGCCCACTCGCTGGCACAAGCCCTGGGGTCCCAGTGCCTCCAGGGGAGAGCTGTCCCCACTGGAAACCCACCAGACTGTGGGCTCGTGTGGGGATATGCCCATGGAAGGTGCTGGATGGTGCCAGACTCTCTAATACCTGTACAAACCACAGGAAGCTGATGCAAGTTACTGTTTGTTTGTTTTTGAAAAAAAGCAGATATTTGATTTATCTACACATTTTTGAGGTCATGACTCCTAATATTGATCTTCCATCGGGATCAATTTCATTGGAAACCTCTGGAGGCAGCGAGCTGCCCTGTGCAAAACTAAGGAGGTGGCTCAGCATCATTTCCCAACTCCTTGCTCCAACTCTTTTGTTTTAAATCTCGTTAATACTTAATTAGATGCTTCCTTTCTTTAAACTTGCCCTCTGTGCAGGACGACAGCAAATATTTTGGTAAGACTAAGCCTGGGGTCTTCCTCCCCACCACAGGGCACTGGCATCCGCTGCAAAAGGCAAGAAACAAAACCCCAAATCATTTGATCTGAGTTTGAATAATGAAATTAAAACCAAAAGAAGGAAGAAAAAACCCCAACCCTGACCCGCGCATGCCAGCCTGTGCATTTGCATGCAGGATGCTGAGTAATTTGTCAAAATCTATTTTATTTTTTTAAGAGCCGCTGACACGCTCTAGTGACCCTTCCCGCATTTAATAATTTCTCTAAACCCCATTTAACTGTCACATCTGTCTCCTGCGTGACATCGCCGAGCGATCGCTGCCGTGTTTGTGCGCCGGCAGACGCGGGAGGACCGCGGGTTCTGGGGACAGCACTGCGGGGAGAAGACCTTGGGTGGGCTCCCCGTGGGGATGAGACTTTGGGGTAGTCTCCCCCCTTGCTTTGAGCAGGATCCTGCCCCTGGTCGGCTTCTTGGGATTAAGAGAAACCTCCCAGAAATCTGCTCTGAGAGATGGGAGCAGGCCAGAACAGGAGGGTGCTGTGGGTACCTGCTCTCTTCCAGGGTTTTGGGGTGCAGGGCAGCTCAGGGTGACCCCACAACTGCCTGGAGCATTTTGGACCCCAAATGGGTTTAGGATCAATGGTGCAGGAGGTGGAAGCTGGGCTTGGAGGAGACAATCCTTTAAACTCCAGCGGTGTGTGGTTGTCCCACAGATTTGGAGTTCCGCAGGGGAATCTGAGGCGCAGGCAGCAGCACGGCCAGAGCCTTCCCTGTGGTGGAGGTGGCAGTGAAGGTGCCTTCTCTTCCTCATCCCCCAGTCCCAGGAAGTCAGAGAAGAGAAAAATTCATTTGCATTGATTTTTACTAAGCTCCTAATTGAACTTCGTTAAGGCCTAATGGGCGAGGGGCGCGTGGAACGCACTCGCACCAGCCTTTTAAGCCCTATTAACTCAGTTTTGCCATATTTGTTTTAGTGGGAGGAGGGTGGCTAATTACGGGGTGCCAGGGAGCGGTGCTCCAGCGGGTCCGGGGGCACGGCTCAGCCGGGGGCTCGGGGCTGCGGCAGGAGCACGGCCCTGCCCCTCCCTCCCTTTCACATCCTCATTATCAAATTATCTTTTTAACTCCGAAGGGGGGCTAATTAAGTGAAGTAAATGAAATCAGTGGGGAAGGAGAGGTACGGCCGCTGCCAAAAGTCGAGCGCTGCCGTCAGCTGGGGTTTTTCCTCCCCTTGGCTTTCTCCTCCTTTTTCCCTTTCCCCCTCTGGATGCGCTGAGCTGATGGAGGAGGAAAGTGGAAAACCCCTTCCCTTCGATGAACACATACCAGGCCAAACTCTGCCTCCAGGCTCAGCCTCAGCCCTGGACCAGGGGTAGAAATTTGGGCAGCATTTTCCCAGGGGCACAGCACCGCCCTGCCCTTCCCCTCGGGAAGGCACCGCATCCCTTCCTGTCCCACGGATGACGTTGGGCGTGACAGCCTGCACTCAGCACGGCAAAATTGCTCCGATGAAGGTGAAGTGACAGCCGAGGTTACAAATTAGAAAATTTTAAGTAGCAGCAGCTGTCTCCTTGGCTGCCTCCCTCCATGTCCCCCCTGCTCCAGTCCCCCCTTCCCCAGCAGTAATTATGGGGTGATTGAAACATCGTTGGGCTGCAGTGCTGACACCTCTGTCTTTTTCCTGTAAACATGGGGAGATGAAAATAGACACTTGGAGATGCTGCGAGTGTCACTTTGAAGGTGTCTCTTGTCTCCTCGGCAGTGGCGAGGCTGGAGAGTGACTGTCAGCTGCCCTCCCCTCTGCCCCAGCTGACATGCTCTGGTCCTGTCCTCCAGCCCCCACAGATGGGCAGGAGGTGGGGGTCAAGGCATGCACCCAAATCTGCAGCCCAAACTGGCTTTAACATCTCCTAAGGGGAAGGAGAGGAAATAATAGTTGTGTTAGTGGTGGGCTCAGCTCCACAGTCAGGGGCTGGAGGGGACAAAGAGCAGCTCTCTGTGCCCGTGTGTCACTGCCCATGGGGACAGCTGGGGTTTGGTGTTAACTTGGCTGTCTGCTCCCACAGCCCTGAGGGAAGGGATGTTTGGTGAACACCTGAGCTGCCCCAGGGACTGGGCTGCAACCTCGATGGGGTGGCTGGAGAGGAGGGGTTGGCTCTCCTTTGGGACAGTCAGGTCGTGTTCTGTGCCTGTAGGATGCTGAAATCATGGACAGTGCTTGGGATGAGGGCTGATGGGAGAGGCTTGGGCTGCCGTGCTTGTGGCTCCCGTTGTGCCCGTGGGACTGTGGCCACGCTGGGACAGGACGTGCTGAGCCTGTGCCACTCTCCAGGGCACTGGGAGAGCAGAGCCTGCTGAAGTTCTGAGCCCTGTGGGCTCCCCTCAGCCTCTCTTGGGGCTGGGGCTGGTTGAGGACACATCCCCTTCAGTGGGGACAATTTCCTACAGGATTCCTTTGTGCCCTTTGCCCATTCCCATGACTGCACCATAGCAGATGTCCCTGAGAAGGGACCATGCCTGCAGGCAGGCAGGGGACAGGGACATGCTGGTGAAGCAGCCCTGGCTGTGGACAGATTACAGCCTTTCCCATCACATATTCACTGCCACACCAGCTCAGCATTTCCCCACAGTATTTCCACCTGCATCCAACACGAATGGGAGCACTGCACGGCCATACTCGTATTTAAACACCAAATAACCACATCACGCACAAAACAAGCCCTGAACGGCTGGAACAAAGGAGCAGCTTGCCGAAATAATTAAGCATCCTCCATCCCCAGGCCTTGTGCAATGGGGGGGAGACAGCAGGGAGGGACTGGGGGGGCTCTGCCAACCCCAGAGGAGGTTGCCCTCCCAGCCCCCAGGTAGCCTCATTGCTTCCCAGCGGATGCGCGGGGCCCTTTCTCGCCAGCCGAGGGGAGAGGAGGGTATTTCAGGCCCCGCGCTCCCCATGCCTGTGCCCCACTCGTTCCGTTAATTACAGGTTTTCAGCCGCAGACCGTTGGGCACGGATGGGTGGGGGGATCGGTTCCCAAACCCTGTCATTTAGCCTCGTCAGAGTGCCTCTTCAAAGAGGGGAATCTAGAAATTTTCTCCGCAAGGTGCGGAGTGGACTGTCTCGGCCCCAGCATGAATATAATGACAGATGCATTTTACAGCGAGCTGAGACTGAATGCGCTCGACCACGGCTCCTTCTGTCAGCCAAGTCATTATTTTTTGTCATTTGCTGACAGTTTTGGTCTCATTCGTTTCTCTCTCTTTTTCTGCTTTTCCCCCTGCCTGGAAAAATGGCTAGGTATCTATGAGACCCCAGCGGGAACGATCCTACACCACGCACATTTAGATATCGAGGCCTTCACCATGGACCGGGAAGTGCGGAAAATCAAGCAGGGGCTCTCATTGAAATTCTCGGAGCTGGTGTACAACGGTACGTACAGTCCAGTCCTGCCACTGCAGCATCCTCCCAGCCTTCCTCCTCATCCTCTCTCGCTGCTGCTGGACGTTGCAGGTCCCACTGGTTGTAAAATTCAGGTGTGGATTTTGAGGCTCATCCTGGGCAGAAAGATGGGTTTGGGCTGAGCAAAACCCCACACTGTGCCTGCTTTCCTGCCAAGGGAGCTCCGTGAATGCCTTTGGGAGGCAATGCCATATTCTGTGAGGGCTTGCTCATGGCATCTCTCCCAGCCCAGTGCCACCACTTCATCCCAACCAGCACATTTGGATGTAATTCACCATCCTTTTGCCCCCTCTCATGTCACCTTTCCCCAGCTCTCACCTCCAACCCCTTCCACCTCTGCCTTTGCCTCATGCACACTGGGATATGGGGCACCCAAACTTTAAACTTCAAACCGTGCCACAAGATTTAAAGCTGGAGAGTTGTCCCTGTGCCCTGGCAGTGTGGCACAGGGGACTCTCGAGGTGGCGGGGGGTGCGGGATGGAGGGTCCCGGCTGTGCTGTGTGGTGCACAGCCCACACAGGGGCACTGCGGGTTGGGGCTCCCTGTTTCGGACAGATCAGCACAGCCTGGAGAGGGCTGGGAGCTCCAAGGAATGAGGGGATAGTGGCTCACCCCGGCAGTGAAGGACAGCGCTGAAGCCCTGTGTCCGTCCTCCTGTGCAGCGGCCGCAGTGCCAGATCGTGGGTCGAGTTTGAGGGGTCGCAGCTCAGCGTTTCCCCTGTGCCACAGGGAACAGCTCCCTGGCCTGGAACCCTGGGAGGAGAGTCAGCATTGCTCTCTGGATCCACCCCGACCCAGTCTAAATTGAAGGAAACAGGATTAGCCCAAAATGCCCTAAGTGGGCTCAAAATGCATTGCGCACACCTGGGTACTCGGTTCAGAGCTGTCATCTCTGGAGGCCCCACACCAGCGAGATTCCTGCTCCATAGCCAAACATTTGTCGTTTACAGGCCCTGATTTCTCAGCCTCCCAACTCCTCCCATTGCTTTTCAGGTGTTTCTAACCACAAGGGCTAGGGTGATTCCTATGGGGTCCTCCCTGGGAAGACACCCTGGAAATAACCTGACTCAGGGAGCTCAGCCTTTGGGCAGCAGCAGATCCAGTAGGACTGGCTCAGGCTATTTCCTCCCCTGCAGTTTCTGCTGCCAGTGCTTGTCACCTTCCTCTCCAAGGACATTCCCTCTTGGATCTTCCTCAGCAACTGGCATTTAATGCCTGAGCCCCTTTGCTGCTTAAATCATATTTTAGGGCCCTGCTAGGGGCTACAGAACCTTTGTCACCATCCTCTTGGGTCACAGCCCCTGCCCTCATTCATTCTCTGGCACCACTCTTGCCTCTAGCCATTTTTATTAGACTTTGACCTGGGCTGCCTTTATTTTGACTATTGTTTTTTAAAGTTCAGGCATAAACCTGTTTGTTTGTTTATTCCTAACCACTCGCTTGTTGTGCAGTCACCAGGTTAAAGAACCGCTCAAGGAATCATGGTTTAAATTCTCCCTCCCCACCTCTGCCAGGCAAAGGCTGCTGTTTCCCTGGCTCCACGTGTTGAATCCCCAGGGATTTCCAGCTTGGTCCTAGACTTCCCTGCCAGCCAATCCTGAATCCAAGGAACAGCCCCAAGAGGGTGCAATAGGCACCCGTGGGTCCCGTGCCGGAGGCCAGGCTTTCAAGCTCACCTTCCTTTGACACCTCATTATTGCAGCTACTCCAGTTTTTAGGAGAATTAGTGTTTATCTTCCCCCTGTTCCTATTGATCCCATTGTGGAGGGGTGGCTTTGAAGCCAGTTCCCATCCTTTCCAGGTGCGGAAATGCCATTGTCCCCCTGCCTGCGCCGTGATTAGGGCAGGATGGTGGGAAGGTCATTAAGGGGGATCGCTTCCAGTGTCTGCAGTGGGGGGTCGGGAGGGGGAGACGCTTCCTCCCACCTGGAGCTGTCAGAGTCAGGATTTAAGCAGCTGGTTATTATTTTAATGTGTCTGGGGTTTATTTTTACAGAGATTTTTACATCAATCCTGATATTTGAAGAGTTGTGCTTGGAGAGTGGGTACCAAAAAAAGGAGTGTATTTGCCTGCAGCCGGGGTTCCTACTGGCATGGCAGTGCTGATTTCGGGGAAGGGGCTCCTTAACCCCCTGGGAAGGGATCTCCAAGCCCCCCAGGAATACTGTGGTGGAGCAACTGAGGGGGGTCAGTTCAGGGAGGTGGATTTGGTGGTGAGGGGCTGTAGTAGGGCCGTGGTGCTGTGCCTTGGAGCAGGGCCACAGAGACCCGGAGGACAAGGCTGCAGGATACAGCCCTGCTCAGGGGCTGGCGAGGCCAAACAACAAAAGAAATTGTTTGTTTCTTTAATGACTCCGGCCCCAGAGCCCAGCTGGGAAGGGAAAGGTGAGAGGGCACCAGTTCGAGATGGGAGAGATAAAACCTGGGGATGACCGGAGGGCGGTGAATGGGCTCTTTCTTTCTCCACCTCTATCTCCTTCTGCATCTCCCAGGCTTTATTCCGGGTCTCTGAGGACTCCCTGTCTAGTGACCCTGCTTAGGGATAGGAGGGGCATGGGGGTGGCAGGCAGGACCACGGCCCCTCCATGCACCTGCAGTGCCAACAGCTGCTCCCCCAGGATGTGTTTTGGGGGGCCGTGGTGTGACTGCACATCACCCCAACACCCAGCCTGGGCTTCAGCTCTGGGGGTTTGGGCTGCCAGGGGCTGCTGTCCCCACTGGAGCCGGGGCAAGAGTAGGAGGCGCTTGCCAGGGTCAGGGTTAGATGGAATTTTCCAGAGGTGCCAGCACTGGTTCCCTGCATCCCACCAGCTCCTTGTGCTGGGACCACAGTGGGGACGAGTCAAACTTCCCCACAACTGGCAGCAGGGACAAGCTGAGCCTCGCTGACCTTCGGGGGACTGGAAAGGTGGGGAGCCCGCTTGGGGCTGCCAAGACACCCGTGCCCCAAAGCACAGCCTGCTGCAGCCCCAGCGTCAGCCCAGGCTGTTTGATCTGGGGGGAGCTCTCTGCTCTGCATCCCTCTGGGATGGGGAGTGGGAACCACTGAGGTGACTGCCCCACTGGGACCCCCACTGCTGAGTGAGTTTGCCTTCCCAGAGCTGCTGGGGGGTGAAGTGTTGCTGTGGGGGCTGCATCCCCCTGAGCACAGTCCATGGGCTGGGGTTGGCCCTTTGGGCAGATCCCTACTCTGCCCAGCCCAGGGGAGAATGGCTCATCTCCTTCCTGGGGGGCTGGGAGCTCATCCCCCCCATTTCTGTGTCCATCTGTCTGTCTCCACCTGGCCCTCCCAAGATGGTGGGTTTTGAGTGGCAGTTTCATACCTACTTAACAAATCTTTTCATTTCCATGATCACCCCTGCCCAGCAGAGCTGGAACAAGGATGGCCCCATGGCCTATTTCTAGTTTGTTCCATCCTCTTCTCCCAGTGGGATCCTGAGGGCCATCAAGGAGAAGGGAAACACATGAGGTCTCCATACCTCATGGCTGAACCTGCATGTCCCAGCATCTCATTTCCTCTCCCAGTCCTACAATTGCATCCCTTCCCTTGGAAATTACCCAGGGTCTGCCTTGTAAGATGTAGCCTGGGGACCATCCTAGGATGCCCTGGGGTACCACCTGGGATCCCAGGCCTCTCTGGCCTTCCCCAACCCCTTGCTGACCCCATCTCCTGTCCTCAGGCTTCTGGCACAGCCCTGAGTGTGAGTTCCTGCGGGAGTGCATCGGGCGCTCGCAGGAGCCGGTGGCGGGCACCGTGCGCCTCTCCGTCTTCAAGGGCCAGGTCTACATCCTGGGCAGGGAGTCCCCACGGTCGCTCTACAACGAGGAGCTGGTCAGGTGAGTGGGGCTCGGGAGCTCGGGGTGGTGACAGTGAGCATGCCATCCCATCCTGCGGTATCCCATCCCGCCTTGTTGCATTCCATCCCAGTCCATCCCATCCCATCCCAGTCCATCGCAGTCCATCCCAGTCCATCCCATCCCATCCCAGTCCATCCCATCCCATCCCATCCCCAGTGGCACAGGTGACACCACGGGCCCAGCCCATGATCTGGCCGAAGCACGAGCCATGTTTTCAAGTCAATATTGGGTTTTTTTCCCTCTGGCTTTTCCCTTTTCCTTCGTGTTGTTTTCTCGCTTGCTCGCTCCCCCCTCAGCCCTCCCTCAACTCCTTTCAATCTCTCTAAACACTTTATAAGCCATAAATACACCCGAATGAGTTTAGATCAGTCGGAGTAAATGTCAAATTATCTTCTCTCTTTCTCTTCTCTGGCTTTTTTCCCCCCTTCCCTCCCCCTCAAAATCAACAGCTCCTAATAATCCGTCCCAACCCTTCATTATGCTTCGCACTCTCACTTGGAGAGATTAAATGAATAAAGTATTAAAAAAAAAAAAGAAAAAAAAAAGAGGGAAGAAAAAAAAGGAGGATGGAGGGGGGTGGGATGGAGGAAAAAGAGAGAGGGAGAGAAAAGCAGGGGCACTTATTCTCCCTGCGTCTCCAACCATTTTCCTTTTCTTTTTGATTTCTACATCGCTGGTTTGAAAGCCTTTGAGTGACGGCGTCACAGGAACCCGAGAGAAAGCTGTGAGAGGCAGAGCTGTGTGGAAATGCCTCTGCACAGTAGGTAGAAAGTAACGTAATTATAGAGCAGGTCAGAACCACTCGAATGAGCAAAAATAAAAGCACAGAGGTTTTTCTGTAGCCCGTCAGGGGAGGTAAAATCGTTGTAAACTTTTTTTTTTTTGCTTTTCTTCTTTATTTCCCTCCACTTCCTCCTTTAAGGTTTGCGGTTTCTGGGAAATGAGCCGTGTGTTTTGGGGATGTAGGAAAGTGTTGGAGTTGGGATTCAGTGGGTGGCTGCTGCCTTGGGAAAGGGGATGTGCTCAGTGTTGCACCAAGGAATCGGCTGCCAGGTCCATAAACCCCCACACCGGTGCGGGGATGTCCCTGGAGTCCTGTTCCTGCCCGGGGCAGTGCCTCCTGCCCAGGATCCCAGCCCTTTTCTAGGGCCCGCCACGGCACAGCCACACCTGTAGGATTACTCTGGAACGGGGTGAACATCCCTGCATGGTGCCAGAGCACGAGGAGGAGGGGTGATGATGCACATGAGGGACCAAGAAGGGAAATTTGGGGCTGTGTCTCTGGCAGGGCCTGTGGAGCCTGGGGATGGCTGCTCCTGAGCCATGAGCCCCTTCCACAGGGGCTGGCAGGGACCCTGGCCTGAGCCCCCCGCAGCCACCAGCGGGTGAGGGGGCAGCAGCAGCTGAGAGCAGCCGGGTGTGGGGTCCCCCACACCTTCTCCCTTCCCAAAGGGCAGCCCCGATTCCCCTCGGGAATCCCAGCGCAGTGACGGCGCCTTTCTCTCCGCAGCATGAACGTGCAAGGGGACTACGAGCCCGCCGACGCCACCGGCTTCATCAACATCAACTCGCTGAGGTCTGTGGGGTGGAGCGGGACCCTCCCCAAAAAGCCCCCAGCACCCCGGGGCTCTTCCCCTTCCTCGCTCAGGCTCTGGGGGTGAACCAAGCCCCCTCTGCAAGCTCCCCCTGAACAGTGGGGTGCCACCAGCCCTGCTTAATTGCAGCCTTCCCCAGCACAGCCAGCCTCGTTATTTTACTTATTTCTCAGACTCCCCCCAACTCCAGGGCTGTAAAACACGCTGCATTTACATAATGGGCTCTTAATTTTTTCCACTGCCTGTTAACTGCTTTGTTCTCCCCGATCCTCCGTGTCCCCCCGACTCCTCTCAGATAAATTAATTACATTATCTCGAGGGGAAAAAAAAAATAATTAAACTGTACAGGCCTTAACAAACGCCTGCTCTTCACGCCCCCTCATTCCGCTTAAATTAATTGAAAGGAAATGTGTGTTATTACTGTTAATTTACAATTAATTTTTTTTTTTTTAATCCCGGTTTCCAGGCTGAAGGAATATCATCGTCTCCAGAGCAAGGTCACCGTAAAGCAGGATGAATAGCAATCAATCGCACGCGAGCCTCCCGCTCCCCTTTCTAATTTCTCTAAGAAGTAGCACTAATTGTGGTGGCAATTTGTAATTGTAACTCGTCTCCCTGGAGCGGAGTGGCGGCTGAGGTGACGGCTTTGTTACGGGGCTGCAAGTGAAATGCAATCAGGGAGGAAAAAAAAAAAAAAAAAAAGATTTGTCCATCGGAGGAGAAGCGGGGAAAGAAATAAACCCCCAGCCACGCGCGGGGGCCGGCATTGAGAGCCGGGCTTTATTCCTGCCTCGTTTGTTTGCTCCTCTGGGCCAGCGTTTCCCCCAGCCCGGCTTTGTGAAGTTGGTAATGGATTAAGTGGCTGCGAAGGACGTGGGGGGTTGGTGGTACCTTGTGGGGAAGGCGGGCAGCGAGGGACGTCGGTACCGGGCTGCAGGGGTGAGCTGTGGGTAAGGGTCAACGGGGTTTGATCCTTTCTGCTGTGTTTTTGGTGGGTTTTAAACAGCAGATTTGGGAAAAACGGAAATGCAGGAAATGGCCTGTGATGGTGTTGCAGGAGGTGAGGAGGAAAGGAGCGCTCGCTCCGGGCTGGGCAGTGCATCCCTCTCCCACCGAGCCCGGAGGGGTGCAGGTCCCTCTGTTCCCGATGCTCGGGCTGCACACCTGGCTGGGAGGCAGGGATGGGAAACCCGGAGCTGTGGTGGAAAGAGAGGGAAAGGAAAGAGGAAAGGAAAAGACTGGATTTCCTAACCGTGCAGACACTCAGGATGTGCTGGTGCTCAGCACTGCTGAGGCTGGGGAAGGACATGGTTTGGGATGTCTCCACGTTGGGTAGGCCCAGAGCAGGAGCAGAGATGCTCCCTGGAACTGGAGTGCACCAACCACGCTGCTTCCTGTGGTACCCAGGGTGACGGCAGGGAGCTGGGCAGCCCCATCCCAGCAGCAGGAATGTGCTGCTTTCCAACGCATTTGGGGAGCAAAAGCAGAGCTGCCACCAAAAAGGGGCACGTTTTAGTAGTCCCTAGGGGACAGCCAGGCCAAGTGGCCATTTGGGGACATCCAGGCGTGCCCTGCCCACCCTGCTGCAGAGCCAGCAAGTGTGTCAAGCTCTGACATCACAGCTGGGAAAATAACATGTTATTTTCCCAGCTTGGATGTGACTTTCCCTGCTATTACTGGCAGCGACCATCTTGGGAGGAGAAAGCAGCAGAGGGCTGTCAGGAGAGGGGAGAGAAATGGTTTTCTGGGCTGGTGGAGCCTGTCCAAACCCTGTGGGCTATGGGGAGGCAGGAATGCTCTGCAGGGCCACCCCATTCCCTCCATCCCACTGCTTTCAGCAGCAAGTCCATGCTGCAAGTGCAGCTGCACGTGGGGTCCTGCATGAGCAGTGCCCCAGAGCCCTGCAGTGGGGCTGGTGGTCAGCAGGTTGTGCTGACCAGCCACCCTGGCGTGTTGAGCCAGCCCTATTCATCCCACAGCAGCCCATTCTCAGGTGGAGGGAAAGGCTTGCACCCTCATCAGGAGCCATCTCCTGGGGAATCATCCACAAAACTGTGGGAACAGAGCTGCTTCCCTCCCACACACCAGGGACAGATACTAGCCCATGGGACAATGAATAGCCCTCAGAGCTGAGAGTTCCCTCCCGTGCCTATCCTTGACTATGGCAGAGGTCTCCATTGGAAAAGTGGAGTTGGAAAGAACTTGGTGCAATGAGGAGCTGATGTCTCTTATTTGGAGAGGGAAAACCCAAACAAAACAACAGCAAAACAGAGTGTTTCAGCAGAAGCTTCCTGTGCCCCAAAGCTTGAGATATGCTGGAAAAGCTCCATAGGAAAACAATGGGCCAGCTGGGCCAGCTGGGTGATTAAATCATCACCTGGTAAAAGCCATTTAACTCTCAGTCCTGGAAAATCCTCCAGCACTCACACCCAGCCCTTCGGAGCCCAGATCCAAGGACATCCTGGCTGCCTCTGTGTCTCTGCACCCACTGGAGTGTCCAGTGAGGTTTTTGGCTCAGGGTAGAGGATGATCTACCATGGCAGCTCCAGCTCCTCAGGAGGCACAGGGATGCTCTCAGAGGCAGTGGTGGACATGACAGATCAGCCTTGGAGGAGCATCGCGTGTCAGCTTCCAACTGGGCTGCAAGTGGGTTATGCTGGTAAGGCAGAGCTCAGCGTATTCAAAAAGCCAAGTCAAATCCAGTGGGAGTCTTGGAGAAGGAAAAAAACCTCTCAAAAATCATGGGATCCAAGGATAGAGGAGACCCACCAAAGTTGCACTTCCTGTTGGGGCTGCAGTGATAGGATGCTGCGAGCCAGACACCACACGTTTAATTGCTTTGCTACCTTAATTGCCATCAGCCCTTCCAGTTCCCAATATTTGGTGGTTTCAGTTTCCTGGTGTCCTTCCACCCTGCTGTGTCTCAGGGAGGCCTATCAGGGGCTGGGACTGCCAGAAGGGAAGAGCAGTGGGTGAGCAGCACTCCGTGAGCACCTCCTGAACCACCTGGAACTCCCCAGCAGAGATATTTGGGGGGGAGTATTTTGGCCTTTCAAGGTGACAGGCTTGTTCCTGGAACGCCCACCTGGCTGTCAGGGCAGTGAACATGGGCTGGGGGCTTCCCATTCCCAGGGCAGAGCCGCCCTGGAAAGAGCACAGAGGGACCCTGGGAAGGGACCTGGGTCACTGCTGGGCTCTGAAGCTCTTCTGTGCTTCATCCCCCCACAGCATCCCCCATCACTCCAGCTCAGCCAGCTCTGAGCAGCCCCTTGCCACCCTCGGGTCCCTGGGGATGCCTTTGGGAAGCTGCACCCTCTCTTTGCACCACGGGTTCTGCCACGGGGCTGTTCTGCCGCCCTCCCGGGCTCCGGTGAAGGCCTTGTCCAGGGTCACTGCAATCGATATCTCATCTGCAGGCTCTCCTAGCGGAAGTGATGGTATATTGGAACATGGTAATGGGTCTTGTCTAGTGGAAAAGGCTAATCTTCCCCAGCTGTACAGGATCTCCGCAGGTGTCCTCTGGCTCTCCCCGCTGCCACCAGCCCTGCCAAGGAGCAGACACGCTTCTTTAAAGCTGTAGCACTCCAATTTACCGCTGTCCTGGGGAGGGAGAGCTGCCTCCAGCCTGGCCCCATGGGGCACAGAGCTGTGTTTGGGGCTTCCCAGTGAAGGACTGGCACCCCCAGTGTCACCACACAGCACAGGTGGCCACAGCAGCTGGCATTTGCTGGGTCAAAGAAGAGAAGGTGATGTGTTCTCCAGAGGTGGCATTTCCCCAGGGAGAGAAGGATGTGGGGATGATGCCAGGAGGGATGTGGACCCCCAAAATGCCACCTGCACGTGTGGGAGGGAGGCAGAGAAAAGCAAGGGTGGCAGCTTCTTGCTGTTAATTTGGCTTCTTTGGCATCACACTTGCTGCTTGATGGGACTGCCCACCTGGAACTCGTCCTGTTTTGCCCATCCCTCAGGATTGCTGCAGAGCCAGGTCTTCCCTTCCCATCGTGCGTCACACCCAGACAGGCTCTGAGCCCAGGGGGTCCTGTTTTTTTAAGCTGACCAGCCAGCCCTGGCTACCACATCCTGCTGCATCCCGATGGGACAATCCATTTTCTGTTTCTCTGGAGGCAGAGGTAGTTACCAGGTTTAAGGTGTAATATGCATGTGGATTTTAGCATGAATTGCCAAGAACAGCTCGGAACAATGCACAGGCGTGGGCAGCACATCCCAGGGGCTCAGACACGGCTATGGTGTGTGGAGCCCCCAGATGTGGGCTGTAAAATGGGGAGCCCAAGGGCTTGGTGGGGGCCCATCAGAGGCTGAGTGACCATCAGATTCCACAAAAGTCATGCCAAAGGTTGTGCTAACCTTGTCGGGGCAGGGATTTTTCCTACAAAAGGCAGTAAGGATAGATGAGTTTTAAGAGAAAATTCCTGGAGAGATAGAGCAGCTGTGGGGCTGCTGGGTTTTTGTTTAAGCTTTATTTTGTTGGGCAAAGAAATGGATCACTGGATCCATGCAAGGAAAACACATGAAGTCTGGCAGGAGAGAAGCAGGGAGGTCTTGTGTGGCTGTGCCCTGTGGGAGCGTGTCCATATCACATCCCTTCCTGGGGGTCCATCTCCCATCTGTGGGATGTGCAGGAGGGGACTCCGGACCTCCTCTCCCAAAGGAGGGACAGAAAATCCTCTTGTGCTGCCCAGTATCACATCATTCTGTGCAGATGGCGTTCCCTAGCCCTGGATGATGTCCCCTCAGCAGGGACGCTGGCGGAAACGATGCGCTCTCGGGAAAACCACAGGATTCCCCATGATGAGAGGTTGCTTCCCATTTTCCTTTGGAGATGTGGCTTCGAGTGGTTCATGGGAGCACAGAAGGCGCCCTGGGCTCCGCACACAGGTCACAGGGCTGCAGCACAGCACAGTTGTTAAATATTCCCATCTTTCCAAGGGAAAGCCATCCCCCCGGTGAGGTTGGGAGTCGCCGGTCGTGAGCTTCCCAGGCAAGGGGGAGATGATCGCCTTTGTAAACCCCTTAACAAGGTGGCTTTGTCTCCCCGTTTAACAAGAAGCTCCCTTGCTTCTTCCCCGGCAGTTTCCCAAAGCCGGGTCCCTGAAAGCCAGCTTTATGCTCCGGCCGGGACGCGCTGCCGTGGGGCCGGCAGGGATCAGAGGGACACAGGGGCCCTTCTGCACGCCCCTGACAAAGGCTGCCCCGGGGGGACAGAGCGTCAAAGCTCAGCCGGCTCAGGGAGGGACAAGGGAGCCGCAGAGGAGGCTGCGGTGGGAGCGCACCGTCCATCTGGTCACTCGATCATGGCAGGCAACGACCTGGCGATGCTCGGGGAGGGCCAGGGGGGTCCTTCTGCTCTGTCCCCCCGGAGAGGGGGCAGGGGGAGTGGCTGGGAAGGGACAGGTAGGTTTTGTTGGCCGCAGGTAACAGGATCCGCGGCCGTTGGTGCCTTCCTGCCCTCTGCTCTGGCTTTGGCGGGGGGTGAGAGGTGGGAGGTGGGAGTGAGGAGTTGAGGGCTGGAAACTGAGACCTTCATTCAGCAGGGGTGCTTCCCCTCACCTGGATGGAAACGGGTTTGCAGAAAGCCTGAGGTGTCTCTGCTCCGGCACCTCACATCCCTCTGGTCTGGAGCAGGCAGGTGCAGCAGCAGGAAGGGACCACTGGGAGTGATCCTCGGCTATGAGGGGCATCCTGGTCATGGAAGAGGCATCACCCATCCCCATGCCAGCATCCAAGCTCCCCTCTCCCACCTCCTCTTCCTTCCCTGGGGGCTTTGCTGGCCTCTGCTCAGTTTGGGAGCTCTTGCCCTTCCCTTGTCCCACCAGTAAGAGCCCTCTCTCACCTCCCCCCTCCAGCCATCTGCCTCCGAGCCCCCCGCCCAGATTTACTGTCACGCGTTAAAACCACGGCTCAGCGCCAGGGTCAACGTGTCACAGCGGCCCCTCATCGATTTGTTTTACCTCCCCTTGGCTAAAGCACTTTGGCCCTGGCTCCCTCCATGGTGTAAGGGGCTTCCCAAGGCCCTCAGTTCTCCCCTTGCCCATCCTGGTCCTGCAGAGCTGGACCCCGTGGGCAGCGGGGGCCCAGCTGAGCTGCTGATCTCTTGACCCTCCCCGGGGCACCTAATGTGTCTCCCTGGTTTATCTGGATCAATATTTCTGCAGGAGCAAGGAAGATCCCTCCAGGGAAAGGAGAGGATGAGAGGGATCCTGCTTGTTTGCACAGCCCTACAGCTGGTTTAATGCTTAGCTGGGCTGGGTCATTTCTGGGGACTGGGGAGGGAGGAAGACCCTAAATCAGGGGTGCCAACTCAGACCAGAGATGTTTGGGGTCCCCTCCTTCCAGTTTGTGGGTCTCAGGCTCTGCACTGGGGCACAGCGTTTGGAATGTCTGCTTTCAAAACCCAAGGAGCTGGGATGGCTTCAGCCTTCAAGTCCCCCCAGCCAGCAGGTGTGGGGCTGCTTTGGAGGATCTGCTTCTTGCTCGCGGTGTTTGGGCCTGGATGAGGGAGTTTTGAACTGTTCTACTTGGTGCTGGGGTTGTTTTTACAGGAGCCTGGAAGTGATGAACATCAACTTAATAAGCCCAAGCAGTGACAGACCTGGCCAGGAAATCAGCCTCCAGCCCTTCTTTCTGCACACTGGGCGATGCCCAAGGCATGAGTACTCTTGCTTTTATGGCTTGGCTTGGGGAATCAAGGCAAAGAACACGACGACAACACTCCAACACCACCCCACAACCTCCATCACCCATGCTGAAGGCACCACGTCTCCAAAACCCTTCCTGTCCCACAGAATCACCCCAGCACCTCCACAGCCATGCCCATGGGTCCCTGTGCTGGCAGATGCCCAGCAGCTCGGGCGGCCCAAGGAGAAAGCGGGGGGCTCTTGGCAACTCTGCCTTTTGCTTTCAGCCTCGCCCTCTCGCTATTTATTGGTGACTTTTGTCCTTGGCCAGCTTAGCGGCTGAAAGGGGCTGTATTATATCACATGTAGGCAGCTCCTGGGGGGAGAGGGCCGCGCTTTCTGCGGGAACAAAGCGCGGGTTGGCTAATTCCCCTCTCCTCCCGCGGCACCCGGGTCCCATCTGGTTGACACAGTTTGCTCCAGTGTCTCCTGCTATTAAGCCCCCACTTGCCTGCTTGAATCACTGGCGCTCCCCCCTCCCCTGTACCCTCGGCCCCTTTTTCTTGCTTTATTTTTCATTTTCCCTAAAGCCAGGCAGAACTTGCTCCGTGGAGTGATGTCAGATGTGTGCGAAGCAGACCAATAAAACCTAATGCATCCCCTTCTTTGTCTGCTGGCCTCTCCAGCGCCTCACATTTTCCACTCAGAAAGCCACTTAAAACACATCAGCAACAATCCCTCACAAAACAGCCACTTGTTGGCTAATTGTGCCGAGGACCCGCGCGCGCCGCACTGCGCTTCCCTGCCAAGGAGGGTCTAATGCTGCCAGGGACCACGGCTCCCCAACGACGCGAGGGTGATGGGAACCCTCAGCATCCACCACGATCGGCCCTGGCAGTCTCAGTTGCTCTACAGGGTGTGTGGAGGGGCAGGGATGTGGGAGCGGGATGTTTCTATTCCCCACAGCCTTCAGTAGGTCGGGATCAGCTGGAGAAATTGGTCACAGAGCCAGGAGTGGGGCTCTGCTCAGCCCTCACTTTGCAGCAGGATGGACGAGCAGATGGACCCAGCAGCGCTGCCTGGACTCAGTCCTACCTGCTAATTCCTTCCTGGGAAGGAAAGCAGGCAGGAAGGCCACAGGCAGCTGCAGTGGAATGGGAGCTCTGGGGGGAATGAGACGGGTGCCACTCTGCCAGGCTGGTGACTTTTAGCTCAGTGGCTGTGACTCCGGGCTGTTGGCTCTGTAGCTGAAGGCTGGAAGAGCTGGCTGCCCCATGCCGATGGGAGAGAGCTTTGTTGCAGCTTAGAGGGATGCCAGTGGGTTTCACTGGAGGGGATGGAGATCCTGGTGCCTGTTGGAGGGCAGAGAGGATGCAAGTGAGACGTGCTTCATGCTGGAAAGGAGGCAGAGAGGCTTGGACCTTTGCCTAATGGAGAAGCATCCAAAAATCCCTCCCCAGGAATCCATTGGGCCCTTTGGGATATGGGAAAAGAGATCAGAGGGTGGTTAATCTCCTCCTCTGCAACGAGGGGGCCCGGCCTTCCCTCCCAGCACAGAGACAAGTGCATGCAGTAGCTGCATTTGTTTTTCTGCAGAAAAACTCGGACAGCTTCTCCTGCCGGCACCCCGGGGAGCAGGACAGGAGCAGCGTGCAGCCATGGTAGCCTGGTCTGGGGCCGGGGGGAACGGTCACACCTTTTATTTTAAAACCACCTAATCACACCCTGGTTTGGGGCTAATTTGAGGCAGGCAAGGAAGTTCAGAAACAGTGCCAGAGAGTGGGAAGGCTCCCTGTGGGCGTCGTGCTGGGCAGGCAGCCAGGAGCCCTCCCTGCGGGCACTGAGCACACCTGCCCGTGCTGACCTCCCACACTCACCTGCGCAGTTAATTGTCACGGGGCAGAGTGGCACAGGGAATGGCACAGAGCCGAGGGACCCACAGGGAGCCGCCTGCTCGGGCTGGGTGACCGGGCTGAGCCTCTGCCATGCTGCCCCGGCAGCAGCCAAGCGATGCGGAGGGAGACGCAGGCAGCTGCCTGCCATTCCCATTCCTATTCCGGTTCCCATTCCCATTCCCATTCCCATTCCCATTCCCGTTCCCATTCCCGTTCCTTCGCTTTGCTGCCATACCCGGACACCGCCACGGGGGACCCTGTGGGCTGGTGGGAGCCCACAGCAGCCACACACCTGGCAGAGAGCGGGTGCAGGGGAAAGAAGGGGTTAAGCTGAGCCAGCGGCGGCAGAAATCAGAGGATTACAGGTTTGTTGCCGGACTGTCCCATCTGTCACCAGCACAAAGACGAGCCCTGTCTCGGGCTGGGCTGTCAGCGAAGAGCCCACCACTACATTAGGACTCCATTAGGGGAGACTGGCGGTGGGAAATGGCAGCTGTCAGGGCACTATCATTTCTCCTGTAATTCCTCCTGCTCCTTTCTCAACTGCACTTAAATAGCAGGTCTACCCACTGGGCCAATTTTGCATTTTCTTCCTCCCGCTGCTCCTCTTCTTTCTTTAAAGCTGCAGCTCCCTGGGCCCCTTCCCTGCAGCCTGCTGGTGCCAGTGCTGCCTGTGGCATCTCCACAAGGAGAAGGGCTCGGGAGCATTGGCAGCATCCTCCCTCTGGAGCCACAGCGATGGCAGCCTGGTCTGCAACAGCATCACTGCCACTCGCTGGCTCCTGACTTTGGCACAGCGGGGAGAGGTGGATCACAATCTCCAGAGATGGGCAGTGTCTTTCCCATCTCCCAGAGTATCTCTGAGCTGGGGAATGTTTCCCAATCTGTGCTGCCCTTGTACAAAAGGCTGGCTGCTGATGCAGGGCTGGCCCTGCTCTGCGGACTGGGACAGAGTGGGCAGGACAGCAGGTGGTGAACGGGGCTGGGGATCATGTCCAGTGGCGTGGGCTGTGCCAGAACAGAGTTTCTTCCTCCAGCCACAAAATCTGTCCAATCTTTCAGCATTTGGCAGAGGCTCCTGGGTCACACTGCCAGGTACAGTCACGGCCACCTTGGGAGTGGGACGATCCCCCGGTGCCAGGTGGTCTCAGATCCTTCTCACCATGCTGTGTCTGACCCAGAGGTAAAACCACAGACAGACACATTTCCTGATGGGACAAAATCACCTGGAAACTCTCAGGACCTGCAGAGAGGCAGCTCAGCGTGGTGGGGATCATGCTGGGGGTCTCGGTGCTCACAGCTTTCCCGGGAATCCCTGGGTCTTCCCACACCCTGCCCTGCCCTCACCGCATCTCTCACCGGACTCGGCGCTGCTGCTGTGCCGTCACTCCCTGTGGAGCCTCCTTTTCCAGCAGGGGATCAAAACAAACACTTGTGTGGGGAAGTGCATTGCAGTGGTGCTCGAAATAAATAACTAATTTCTCCCTACATGATCTCAAGGAGCAGGAGAGGCGTGAATAGCAGGGCCCAGTGTCGGGCTGACTGGACTCCCCGGTGTGGTAATTCAGAGGATGACAAACATAAGCCAAAGAAAAATGTTGAAAAATGGGCACTTCCCGCAGCCCTGAGCAAAGGAGCTATTGCAGGGTTTGGAAATAACGAAGGCAAAGAGAGGGAGAGAGGGGAATTTTCTCATTGAGACCAAGTGAAGTGCCAAACAAGCTGCTATTATGGTGGCTTTGAGAGGCACAGGGAGGAGGTGGTGGGGAGGAGAGTAGGGGGAAGGAGAGGAGGGAGGTGGGGGAGAAGAGAGGGAGAGAGGGCTGGAGGAAGGGAGAAGAGTGGGGGCTGTGAGGAAGAAGGGGATGTGAGGAGCCAAAGGTGCGAGGTGACACAGGGGAGATGGAGAGAGGACCGAGGTGTGTGACGGTGGCAGGGCCACCACATGCCAGCACCCCACCCCTCACCCGGGTCACCCACATCTCCCCATCCACACCCCATCCTCATTCCCAGCCACCTTCTACCCCCGACAACCACCACCACCAAAAGGGAGGGAAAAAAAAAAAAGAAAAAAAAAAGAGATGGAAAGAAGGAAAACAAAATATCTACAGTTGTCGAGACAAGGGGAGAAAAATAGAGGCAAACATCCATAATTTTCTCTGTGGGGCTTTGCAGTAATTGAGCCATTTGGATAAAAATAAAGGCAGCAGGCCCTTTAGGTAAGAGGAGCTTTTGCAATCCAAGAAGCCTGAATTATGCGTCTTGTATCACTTGAAACCCCCCACCACATCACCCCCCCTCTGCCTCCCCCATGCGACACGAAACCACTTTCCCTTTTCTTCTTCTTCTCCTTTTTTTTTTTCCTTCCCTCCTCCTTTTTTAAGTACCCTGTCAAACAGCATCCGACGAGTGGAGAATTTCAGCTGTCACAACTAATTTCAGCGCGTGTGTGTGCAAAGGTGTGTGTGTCTCGGGCGGGGGGAGCAGGGGGATGGAGGCATAGAATCACTCCCTCGCTTTTTTTTTTATTCCTCAAAAGGAAGATTTACATCAGAAATTTGTTTCTGGAAGTGTTTAAGGCCTGTAATTTCCCTCTTTTCAATTGTTGACTGATGTCTTCTTCTTGACAGCTCCGGCGCCGAGGCTGGCTGTCACCCTCCCAGCAGGCTGGTCCCTCAGCTGGTCCTGCCCAGTGCCAAGGAGGCTCTTCCAGCTCTTGCCAGGGCTTGAGGCTTCCAAAATTCAGCTCTCACAGCCCTGAGCACCACGCTGGGTCTGGTAGGGAAGGTTCCAGCTTCTCCCTGCCGGTGTCCCAGTGCTGGTGGCTTTAGGCTTCAGGATTGGTCACCTTTGCAGCCACTTTGAGATTGGCATTAGCTGGAGGGTCACGGGGTGAATCCTGCTCAGAACAGGGCACCCCCGAGAGCCAAGTGGGGCATTTGAGGTGATCCCCCCACCCAGGATATGCCTGGGGAAAGGGGCAGTTGGGGAGAGGCTGGTGCTGAGGGCATTGGGTCTTCCCAGCCAAAGTTAGGAGGGGAAAATTCCCTGAATCCAAAGTCTCCGGGCTGTTTCCAAGAGGGGAAGAAGCAAAGCCCTGGGCATGGCTGGAGATGTTGCCTCCATCGTGTTCAGAAGATGATGGGATGGCTGTGGTGATACAGATCGTCTCAGGTGATGAGGTGCTCCAGGCCAGCTAGACAGAGCTCTGAACAACCTGGTCTAGAGGAAGGTGTCTCTGCCCAAGGTGGGGAGGTAAAACCAGATGAGCTTTAAGGTCCCCCCAACCCAAACCTGTGATTCTGTGGTTCAAGTCCTTTCCCCATGGGCTGTGTCCATTTTCCTAAAATAAATTGACATTTTGCTTAAACACCTCCGGGGACGATGACTCCATCTGAAGAAAATGTGACTCTGCTTAAGAAAATGATCCCAACTTCTGAAAGGAGGAAAGGCTGGAGATCAGGCAGCCCACTGGTGTAACAGAGGTGTCTGGCAGCAGAACTCTGCACCCCAGAGAAGAAGCGTGTTCCCTGCTCTTGGAAAGCCACCAGATAATTCCATCGGCTCAGCAATTCCTGCCTACTCACGTAGGCACAAATGAGATGCACAGAACTGGAAAGAGCAAGAACCAGCCGAGGAGGAAGACAGAGTGGGACATCACTATGTTTTGAATTTCATGCTCAGGGCTTTGGGAAATGGGCTGTGGGATCAGTGAACCTTGGACTACTCCAGGCTCAGTGTGCAAACCCAGCCGGGCCAGCAGCTGGGTGCAGGCTGCATTTTGGGAGGTATCACCCAAAAATGGCACTCACAAAGAGCAGCAGGAAGGGCTGTGTAGGGCCCTGCACAAGGAACAAGCTTTGCATATTCTTTGCATTAATCCTCGACTAACTGGTCCTTGCATCATCCCAGAGTCTCCTGCTGCTCCACTGTGGCAGGAGCCATGTGACGGGGCTGGACCAGACCTGGGGGCTCCAAAGGGATGTGTGGGCACCTCCAGAGCTCCAGTTCTGGGCAGAGCTCCCCAGAGCACTCCATGTCCCGAAGCTTTGTGAAAAGTGTCACCAACACCATGGCAGTGTCCAACCATGGCCGTGGGAGTCAGGAATGTGGTCCTCAAACACATGGAGCAAACCAGGCAGGAAACGGGCACTGTGGGAGGTGCGTTCAGGGAGGGGTTAAGTGATGGTTCTGAGCAGGGATGGACAGGATGGCACAGCCTGGCATGGGATGGCACAGGCTGGGATGGGATGGCCCGGGACAGCAGGAATAGGATGGCAGGGACAGGGATGGAACGGCACAGACAGGACGGGATGGCATGAGTAGGTAGAGGATGGCCACACGTAGGGATGGAATAACACGGGCAGGGATGGGACGGAACAGGCAGGAATGAGATGGAATAGGCGAGGATGGGACGGAACAGGCAGGAATGGGATGGAACAGGCAGGAATGGGATGGAATAGGCGGGGATGGGATGGAATAGGCGGGGACGGGATGGAACCGGCGGGGACACGGTAGCGCAGGCAGGGATGGGATGGAACCGGCGGAGACACGGTAGCGCAGGCAGGGATGGGATAGAACAGGTGTGAATGGGATGGCACGGTCAGGAAAGGGATGTCACAGGCGGGGACGGGACGGGACGGGGTGGCACAGGCGGGGAGGGGACGGCAGGAGCAGAGCGGGGCCCGGGACAGCGGCGCCGCCGGTCGCGGCCGCGGGGTCCGGGGGGCGTGGCCCGGCC
>VWPU01002056.1:0-23141 GCA_013398955.1 Callaeas wilsoni | reverse complement strand
AGCCAGCGTGCTGATACCTCTCTGCCTGCCTCCGACCTTTACCTGCCTCCTTCTCGTTATTTAGGTCCTTCCGTGAGCTTTGACAGACATGGAACACACACTTTTGAAACTCAGCCTGCTGGGTAACTCCTTGTGTCTTCCCTTTTAATACAGTTTTGCATTATTTATTGCCCCATTCTCATCTCTTACTTTTTCTTTTATTCCAGGTCCCATTAACTCAGTGTCAAATATTCCATAAACTTGCAAATTCAAGCGGGGCGACAGGATCAAACCATGATTTAAAAGTAATGCGCACAAATGATGGAGTGTCAGGAGCAAAATGGCTTTCACTTTCAGATTAACAATCTCCATCTGAGAGGTGGCTCCAGTGACTGGCAAGGCTTTTGCTGTTTCCAGCCAAATGCAAATGGTTAAGGATGGCTACAATTAGACACGACATTCCCTACTTTCCTGTAAGCCACAAAAGCTCACTTCCAGCAAAAATGAGAGAAGAAAGCCAACAGCACGCACAATTTAAAACAATTCTCACTGCATAATGGTCAATTAATATCCCTCTCATTTGGCTTTCAGAAGATAGCAGGCCCAACTGCTCATGTCTGAGGGGCCTGTACTGCGAAGCTTTCCCTTCTCACATCAGAAACGACTGAAAATAAGCAATGCTTTCTGCTCCTGAGCTGTGATCCAGCCTGCACCTTTACAACCAGACAGGATCCACCAAACTTAGCAAGGAAAATTTCTTTTCTAACCCCCCAAATTTAGCAAGGAAAATTTCTTTCTAACCCCCCAAATTTAGCAAGGAAAATTTCTTTTCTAACCCCCCAAATTTAGCAAGGAAAATTTCTTTTCTAATCTTTGGTGGTCCAGATTCCTCCAGCCAGAGACAGACTTTCCCAAGAACCTGAATCCAGTTCTGATCTTCCTGTATGATTAAAGGCATTTTCCTCACTAACTTGATGCAACTGAGGGGACAGCAGAAAAGAGACTTAAGATGTCACAGTAATCGAAGTAAAAAAACCCAAACAATTTCTTACCAGAACATGTTTTCCAGTCTCCCTTCAGTCAGACCAGATCTTCTAGGGGTGTATTCGAAGTGCCATGGGCAGTGTCCCTTCTCCCAATAATTAAAATGTCTTCTAACTTAATTGCATTTCTTTGAGCTAATGTAACTCTCAACCTCTGACACACTGTGTGCAGCGGCTTAAAAACTGTATTTGATATGGTTTGGGGAGATAAGGGACACGAGTAAATGGTTACTTTATCTTTAAACCCGGGAGTGCTGATGTTTGGCATTCTGAGCTCCTCTGCATGAAGTTTCTCAACAGCTCTGCAGTGGGATTAGGACATTCTCCTGGAAAACAGGGTTTTCCTGAGCCCTTTGCAAACTCCGATAGTTTGTACATCATGTGACAGCAGCGAAGTAGAAAAGGGCTGTCATTAACTGAGCTGCAACTGCTGTTTTGCAGAGGAAGGGCAGATCCCTTCTCAGGGCTGCTGCCTGAGAACAAATATTACCTGCAAGCTCACGTGCCAATGCACGTCCTCACCTGAAAAAGATTCTGAGAGACAGAATAACAAAAGGGGGTCAACGAGCAGAGCAGGATGGGGGATTCTGATCTTTGGCATAGCACGGTGCAGAGAAGGGAGCTCGGGCAGAAGGGCTTTATAGAAACTAAAATTACAGTGCTCTAGACAGATTTACAGCCTGTGACTCTTGTTCTGGTATTAAAGACAGTCTTTCAGCCCTCAGCCATTTGTACAGAGTCACTGATGTCACTGGGACACTCCTGTGCTTCAGACTGCACTTTCCCCTGGGTGAAAGGAGCAGCATGTTTTTAATTGATCTCGAATCCCAAATAAACACATAGAATGTGGGATGCTTGGGGATCCCAGAAGAGGCTCCTTACTGGGATGTATGATGAAGCTAATTGGGTCTGGTATCAATAATGTATTTGAATTCCAAGCCAAATGCAGCCAGACTGTTGAGGGGAACAACAGAATGTACCAGCATTAATATCAGGAGAGCTCTCAGTGCCTGTGTTCAAGAGGATTGCATGTCCTGGAAGTTTTGGAGGAGCATGTGGAAGTCAATGGGCTTTTTACAGGGAATACATGCACAGAAGTTATCAAGGAAATATTTTGGTTTTTGTAGAAACCACTGGAAAAATTGAATATTCCAGAAACAAACAAACAGAACCATACTTGAATTGGAAGAGTTTTTCTATTAAAAAACTCCTCCAAAACCAACCAAGAGGATTCACCTTCCAGAAACACAACTTAATAGGATGCATTATTCACACACTCCACAAAGTAAATAAATAAGGTACATTTTCTTTCTACTTTGCAAAATTACCAAATGGTCTATTCTAGCATGTTTTTTTTAATCTGGAGTTGCCTAAAACTCTGAGGGAATCTTTTTCTGAGAGTCATCTTCCACAGCATACATGAATATGTAACAGCAAAGCCCTAATGCAGGAAAATATGCTGAAATTAAAATTTCCACCATTTAAATATGGGTAGTGTTCCCTCTCTCCCCACTCTTATTTAACTTCGCTGAGACTTCATCCTAACACTTGACTTAATTTTAGTCATTAATTTCTCTGACTGAGCAGTATCTTGCATCTAAAAATACTTTGCATTAACACCGACTGCTAGAAATTACAGAAAATGTGTCATCTGAAACTTGAGGCTCACTCTCTTTTGGTGAGCTACAGCTTGTCTAATGCAAGTTCCTATTTCAGTTATGGCTGGAAGGGAAATCTGGCACATCCAGAGCATCTCCTGCGGGGTTCAGTTATGGAACCTTCAAACCCCAGCGCAACAAGCGGCCCAGAGCAGCTGAGACAAAGATTCAGCAAGGCTGACACCTAGTACGAGCTCCCTGAACTGCAAACGGAGCACGGCTCCGAAAAGGAGAACCTGAGCAAAACTGCTGCGAGGAAAAGCCAAGAGCAGACAGACAGCAGCCTGTGACAGAAAATGAACCTAAGGATCGTGGGCGTTCTTACCTGGGGATTTGAAAACAGCAGTCCTGTTTCCTTGTGCTTTATTATTGCTGCGTTCCCAGGAATGTTCCTTGCCAGCACTGGAATATCTAAATCCATTGCCTAGAGGAATATTAAAAAAAAGGAAACGACAGTTTATAAGGATTCAGGGATTTCGAGGTGCTAATGACAACAACAAGCCATACTTCTCTCCCACCTCTGCAGCTTTTCAACTGAAAAATACCATGTCTAAGGTGATCTCCTGTGTGGAACTTCTTTGAAATATTTGCCTATATTTCTGTTATTCTTCTAACTTTGAACACATTATCAGAAGCAATCAATGCAGAAAGTCAACGGATAGCTGCCTCATCCTTTATTCTTTTCCACCTCAAAGTGTGCATTTTGTTTCCCCCTGGAAGCTCCCAACCCGTGGCAGGCTTGAAGAGGACAGAATTGAAGTTCAGCTCAAAGGTTGCCACCAACTCCTTCCCTTATTGTGCGTGAGAAAATCAGAGCACAAAAAGCCAGGGAAATAGCTGTTTGCTAGTTCTATTAAAACCCATTTCCTAAATTTTCTATAACATGCAGAACTCCAGACTTGTGGGCAGTTCAACAACAGTGAAGGGACCTTGGAAGCCGCTTGGCACGTCCAGCTCAGTTTGATTCCCGTGGGTCACAGAAAGCTCTGGGAAAAGCTTTTGCTTTGAGCTCATTGGTGGGACTCCGAGGCAGCAGGGACCGAACCCCACCAGGGAGCACAGGAAAGGTTCTGCTGTGTGAAAGGAAGGAGAGACTTGTCTTTACAAATAAGCTGTGGGCCTGCTGGTAGATAAAAACTAGCACTAAGAGAGAAAAGAAACAATGGGAAAGGATTCCACTGATTGATGAATGGAAAGAGAGATTTGTCTTTATCAGTAAACTGTAGGTCTGCTAATAAATGAAAATGAATATCAAAAGATGAAAGAAACAATGAGGAGAACCATAGATTCCATAGGAATTAAAAAAGAAAAAAAGGCAAAGGGGGGGTATACATTAAAAGGGAATCTTAAAAATTAGGCGTTCCGNGGGGGGTATACATTAAAAGGGAATCTTAAAAATTAGGCGTTCCGGGAAGTCTGTACCTCTCGAGTACGTCAGCCAATGGGGAAAGAGAGAGGGAAAATGCGGTCGGGAAATTAGGATAAAAAGGAGGCTGCGTCCTCCAAAAATTTGAGAGACCCCAGGGGAATGCCCCATGGCCTCTCCCTTTATTGGAATAAAGTAACGGGACTCCTCTGTCTCCTTTTTGGACATAAACCTCTGGTGCTGGTGGATTAATTTCCCTGACATGTGTGAGCACACCTGGGCAGCCTGGGGCTCCTCAGACAGCCGGAACACGCCCGAAGGAGGTGTTTGTGAGTGCCCCTGTAAGGCATTGAACGGGAGGGGAGGTGTGGGGTCTCAGCACACCCCTTTCAGGCTGCCTGCAGAACCAGCATCCATTCCAGGCCAGCAAACCTCTCCCCAGAGAGCGCTGCCAAGCCACTTCAAAAAACACGGCTTCGGTTCTGAAAGCGCAGAGCCCGGGCACTCAGCTCTGCTGCTCATGCACGTCCTGATCTGAAGCTTTAATTACTATTGATGAATTGGGAAGTCTGGAGATGCACTGACTGTAAAACCAGAAATATTCACATTGTGCAATTATCACAGTGTCAAATGAGAAAGAAATTCACTCCCCCAAATCTTCAATCTGTTTCATACTGATTCCCTGTCACTCCAGAGTCAATGCATTTTTAATTGCTGTCATTACTATCCTGCATGAGGAGCAATTTTACTTCAGTCCACATAGCAAGGAAACTAAATTCCAAAGAGAAAACCATGATTTTTTATATTTTGGACAAAACTGAAGAGACAAATACCCAGACTGATAATGTACAGGACCAATCATATTTTCCCATATGTTGCTGGGACTTTGCAACATATTTTAACAACTTAAAATATCCAAGAAAAGCACTGTTTAAATCACCACTGCAGGTGTATTAGTCTGACCACAGCAATTCTATAGTCCTGGCACAAACATTTGCAGCAGCAAGTGCTAAAAACAACAACCCTTAATGATAGAACCTGTTCTACACTTTGTATCAGAAACTACCAGATTATCTGGGGTAATTCAGACAGATTAATGATGTGAACACAAACCAGAATAAATCAGAAATATAAAAACTACAGACTAGACTTTTGCATTTGTCTAAGTTGTCAAGACATAGCTTTTTTAAAAATAAGTTTTTAAAAAGTCATTTTGGTGAAAGAAAACGCAGTCTTTGGTCACTCACAAATCATTGTGTCGTTTGCTCTGACTTCACCATTAAACAAACCCATTTTCCAAAGGAAGAGCTCCAAAAGCACTCGATGACTGTGTCATCAGTCCAGCAACATTCACAGAACTTCACCCAGGACAGGAGAGACCAGGGCCCCAGCGTGCCTGGCAGGCTGGGAATCTGCAGCTCCAGTCACCCCAAACACCTCCAAAAGCCACAGAATTTCTGATTCAGCTCTTTGTGGCAGCCTCACACGCCCTTGTGTTCAGGCTGCTGGCCTCATCCAACACCTTCGGTGAATAAGGAACGAAGATATTGTCCCTGAATTCTGAACTGAGGATCCAGAGCTGGGTGGTGGCAGTGAAGTGTGGCAGCCTCTGCTGTCACCTGCCCGAGCCCCGGCCCTGCCCTGGCTGCATTTCTCCTCTTAAAAACCAAAAATGTGAACATATTTCAGGTCTGGCTCCTTCCAAGCAAGCAGCTGTCCCTGGAGGGGAAGCAGCACCTGGACAGTGACCACAGAACAGGAGCCTTGTGGCCTGGGGCACTTCTGTGCTGCACTGCAGGTCACACTGGGCTGCAGCACAGCTAAAAATTGATTCAGGATACATCCCTTCACTTCTGGTTTTCAAAGCTACAGAGCTGATGACTGATTGAAGCCGAGCACCAAGTTTATATTTAATTTTCTGTAATTTCCAAAGTCCAAAGGGAAAGACATTTGTTCTGTCTCAGACTTGGAGGGCAGTAACTGCTACACAAGAAAATCTTCAGGTCCCCAAACGCACAGGTACCAATGAATTATAGCTACTGAAAGACAGAACAGATGGCCAAATACTTGAGATGCAGGGCTGCCTTTATGCCACTGGCCTTAAACAAATGGATTGGGCTGTAAATAATTACTGCACGAAGTGGCTTCGAATTTAATTTAGATACTTAGTCTATTTTTAAGCAGTAAAAAGAATCATTTGCATTGTTGAAAATATGTATAATTTACTGACCTAGGTTCCAGGAATAATAGCATAAAACAACATTTTAGTCCATTGGCCATCTGTTTTGTTACATTATTTTGACTGCAAATGTGTTTTACTGCTCCTGCAGAAGGATGCAGGGTGTAAATCGAAGCTGTGGGAACACGTTAGCCAGTAAGCATCTCTACCCAGCAGCACAGGGCTGACAGAGCAAATGCAGGCTCTATTTACTGCTCTGTCTTCTGGGTCGTCCCTCATTCTCTTCCTTCTAGCCCATGCATCTTTTTGTTGGCTCTTTGCTGCTTTAAAACATTCCTTCATCTTTAGGTTTTTTTATTTTTATAGTTTGCTATGGCTTTTATTCCAAACTGCTAGGCCTGTGCTTCCCATGTTGTCCAAGACTGGATTTTGCCTTACGGTACAGTAGAGTCTGTCCAGCTTCCTCTTCTATAATGTTATTAATTGGCTTCTTTTTGGTAAAAACACAACACTCTAATGATCTTTACAACAGCTGGAATATTCCTGAGAGCACACAAAAAGGGCTCCAATGGAATGGTGCTGGAGTCAAAAGCTTGTTCTTAGCAGGAATAGAGGGAACACACAAACCTTTCCAGCAGCGGTGTCTTTTCCACCATCACGTGCCCAGGAGCGTGCAGAACTCCTGAGCTCTCAGAGGAAGAGATGCATTTTTAATGTTTGCTATAGTGTTTGTTTTCCTCAAATACCAGACAGAAAACAGATCAGTTACGGCCAGATCTGGGGGATCTCAGAGGCAGCTGACAAAGCAATTAGTGATGGCTCCTAGCTCCTTCATACCTCAAGGCAGGTTGAACCCGATGTGATTATATATTTATCTCATTTATCTATTATATATTTATCTCACTCTAAAATACTGTTTACAGATTCATGACCTTGTTAAACGTTGAACTTTGAGGACAATGAGAGTTGCATTTCCAAGCTCAAGCCTGTTATCTCCAGCCTAGGACCAGAAGGTTTTTGTGTGTCGTTTTCTGCCTGATTATTTAACCAGATCTCAGCAGATGGCCCTTCCTACTGCTGGCCATCCCAGGAAAGAACTTCCCTGCACTGCACTGCCACTGCCTGTGAGAGAGAGATGTTTACAGCAGGGTGTTGTGTTAGCACGCCAGCAAACCCCACCGCACAGGACAGACAAATCCCAAACGCTCTGGAGGGGACTCCACACCCCTTGTCCTGCCAGTCCTGAGCCTGCAGCACAGTTTGCAGCAGACCAGGCACTGCTGTTGCAGGTGTTGTGTCTCCTCAGAGCCTCTCTGGTTTGCTTTGTTCCTGTCTCTCACTCCCTGACGCTGGGGAAATAAATCAGGTTGATTTTTGGCCAGCTGTTCTACGAGTAGCCCTGAGGGGAACATGGAGCTGCTGAGGAGGAGGTGACAGGAACTTAACTTCCACTCCTGTGAGTCAGTGCCCTGCACACTCCATCCCAAGCACACAAAGTTTGCCTGGCCCGGCACAGCACCAGGTCTGGAAATGTCACAGCCAGTAACTGCTGGCACAGGGCACTGCTGCTGGGGAAGAGCAGCTGCCTCCACCTCTGGGCGCTGCCTCCACCTCTGGGCGCTGCCGTTTTGGGATGGAAATACACGTTTGCTGTCTCACCATCATCTGCCCCTCCTAATTCTTACAGTGCTCACTTAGCTCTTACTCGTGAGGACTTTGAGATGTGTGGAAATGCTGGAAATGCAACTCATTAGAAAGAGAAATGGGAGGTTCATTAGCACAAACGATGTAACAGTTTCTGTGATCTTCTGAGATCATGATGAACCAACATTCAGCACCAAAATAATTGGAATAATAAAAGGCATTTGCCCAAAGAGCTTCCACTTCAAGCACACTTGCTTTTTTCTGAGAAAGCATTTGATACTAAGCAGTGCCCTACTTTGACAGGTATGAAATAAAACTGGTTATTAATTTTCAATACTGATGGCAAAAGAATTAACTGAGCGTGTCATTCATTCATTAATCATTTCAGAATTAAATAACCAAATACAGCTCTTAGATTGCTTTTCGAAAGGATGTAAAAATAAATGGAAGTCCATTCTAGCAACATTATAAGGAAGTGGGTGTTGAATCAAGCATAGTGACAACCCCAGTAAATCAGAAGGATTTCTGCATCTCAGGTCTGTATTGTTAATTTAACAGGATTGATAAAATTACATTCTATTCCTTAAAAATAAATAGACAAAGCATAAAAAACCTGTCAGTTCAAGGGAAGAAAACCTTAATTGCTATCACTTGCAAAAAGAAATATTTTAGTTTTGTCTTCAGTAGCTTTGAAATATGGACATGAAATGCTGACACCCATTTCCAGTGATAAAAGGTGATTTCAGATTCAGGGTAACCTCGCTGAATAACCTCACCACAAAGGTGGAATTACCTCCAGGATGGCAGCAGACATCCCCTCTGAGATGGAGCTGTTCACCACAGCAAAGCACCTTCTCACAGCAGCGTGGAGCTCCTCCTGAGGCAGCTCCGGCAACAAATGCACCCCAGGGGCCCTGGAAAGCAAATGCACACCAAGAGGAGACCTCCTAAGGCAGCAGGAAAGAAATCATGAAAAGACCCAAAAGAACTGCTGAAGCCCTTCCCCGTGGAGGGGAGAGGCACTGGCACAGGCTGAGAGACACCGAGGACGTTCCATCCCTGGCCAGGTTCAAGCTTGGAGCTGCCCCTGCCCACGGCTGGGAGGTTGGAACTGGATGATCCTTCAGCCAAGCCAAACCATTCCATGATTCTGTGAATAATAAATCGAAATCAGAGTACATCGGGTGTAATTTAACATAAAACATGAACGTGCTGGTTATTCTAAAATTTAAAACGTTTGGAATGCCTAGTCTGAGACTGTCCCATGCCAAATACTCCTGACAGATTTGTTACTCACACACGGAGCTGTGCACGCACCTTCACTTGTACATACATGATTTAAAAAGGGGCAGCCAGCTGCTTTCCTTCAGCAGATAGAAGGTTTCACATTAACTTCTTACCTTTTAACTTTCTCCTTAACTTCACTCGTAAAAAGTGGATCAACCTAGAAAGGAGCACACACAGAGGTCAGTGGCACCTCCTCAGCACTGCAGCTTATGTCTGAAATACTCAGAGAAGAAAGATAAAGTTTAGCACATTTTTTAGCTAAAATATTTTAATGCTGGGCTTTCAGATCATACCACAGATCTGTTACTTGTTCGTCTCAAAGGCCTGGTGTGACAGCTCCTGCTGAGCGAGGGGCAGGGCACGGACGTGCCAAGGGACTGTCCCTTGACGTGTAAAGGGACAATGTAAAGAGCAAAAATCAGTAATGAGCAAAAACGTGCCTTAGTGAGCTCAGGAAGCAACCTGGGTGTGAACTGAGACAGCCACATAGATGCTATGCTCTGGCAGAAACAGTTGTTTGAAAACAAATAAACACGAAACTCTCAACCCCAGTAGAACATGAAGGCATGCTGCAGTTATTAAAGTGGTGTCTAAGCTGGGTGATTAACTCCAGTAGGTTTATTTACAAAGCTTAACTCTGTCTGCTGTTTTCATTTAACATGATTAAAAGAAATAAATAGAACTTGAAAATCCTTAGCTAGACATGAAGAACAGAACTCAACTTTTTTTTATTAAGGCTGACTGACTATATCAGATTGATACATGATAGCTTGCAGCAGTTTTAAGACTGGGAATAACACGACTTTTTAATGAATATTAATATTTTGGGTTTGGTTGTTGGGTTTTTGTTTCAGATTATCAGATAGAGCACACCCACAAAGTGTTTTAGAAAACCCTTTTGGTAAAAAGTCAGGATTTATTTTATAGCTATGGTTGTACGCTTTGAACACAAAATGGATTATTTTATGAAAACTGGGCTTCCTAAATGAAAAGATTCAAGCGAATCACTCTTGCACTAAGGAATGAATTCCCACTGAATATAAAAAATAAAAGCCTTGCTTAACTGCTTAAAGTATTTTTGCTATTTCATACTGAACGTCCCAATTGCTATTTCTATATAAATATATTCTCAGCTTTTTCCCCAAAGTCCTATTTTGATGCTGACTTCCTCTCATGAGGAACTACCCTCTGTTTCCATTAAAATCCATGGAGTTCTTGCAAGTGATTTAATGGGCAGTGGGGTAAGGCCTTGTGTTCTTGTCCCTTCAGAAGGATCAGAAAAACTACAGCCTGTGACTCATCAAATTTGTTAAGATGTTCATTCCCATCCCCTCTACTTCGGTGGAAGCCAGGCCATTGCCGTCTGCCTCACAGACAGAACAAGCCTTTGAGCTGCGTTCTTCTGCTGGTAAATATTTCAGGAATCCCGGCCTGAACATGGGAATTGAGGTAAAATACTCCTGCCGGGGTGAGCCCAGCAGTGCCTGCGAGGAGCGATGCCCCTGAGCTGCTTTTAGGAACAGGAGGCACAGCTGGCTCAGGGCAGGCTCCAACAGGAACCAGAGCCAAGAGGAGCCGCTCTCTGAGCTGGGAGTGCCCCGGGGAGACGTGAGCCCTTCCAAAGCCAGCTGACTGGCAGGGGGCTGAGGCACCCAAAACCATCCTGAGAACAGCGTTCTCCCACCCAAACCATCTCCATGATCCAGCTCTTCCACAGGCACGTTCCATGCTGTTAGCTCTCGGCCCAGCGGGCGAAGGCAGCCGTCCGTTCCCCGTGGTTTTTGGAAGCATCACCCAGCCCGGGCACAGCCGGCACAGGGCTGCACTTGCACCCCTCTAGCAGAGATCAGAGGGAAGCAGCTCGAGCTGCTGAACAGCTCCTGTCACCAGAGAAGAGATGACACGAGGAAAGGGGAGTGGGCACCCGCCAAACCGCTCCAGGTGTGCCATTAAGGATGTGCCATTAAGGAAGTTTGACTCCGCTGACAGGAAAAGGAGCATCCAAGACGTGTTTGACAGTGCAGGAAGGCACAGATCAAATGCTGCACAAAGATGAAGGGGCCTGTTAAGCACAGAGCCTGCCATGATCAAAACCTAGCAAATCTTCTATAAACACATAATGTTAAAATGCTGCCATATCAATATTAACTCAGACTGAAATAATGGTCCAGGAACATCTTCTTTATAGTGCTGAGACTCCAGACTTTGTAGGGGAAAACAGGTCTCAGTGCATTTAAAATTCTGTCAGAATACCACCAGAGCACTACAAGAGAAGAGCTTGAGGAATCTGCAAAGATATTCAAGATGGATAGGGAGAATTTACTGTTTCTCAGGTTTCTGAGGTTTTGGCAGCACCACTGGGAAAGGAATCCCCTTTACTCCCAGCAGCAGGTGACCCCACATTCCAGTTTTTGTCTGATGGAGCAATGCTCTGTACTGCCAGCAAGAGTGGTTAAAATCACAAAATGAGCTCTGAGAGGTTAGCCAGCAGCTGAACACGAGTTTTGTGGCCTTAACTTTTCTTAAAGTTTCATAAGCTCCTATTCTTGGAACACGGAGCTGCTGAAAATTAGCTGCTGCTCCAAATTTCATTACGGAAATGAACAAAAGGAAAACTGGAATTGGAGACAAATGCTGAAAATTTTACATAACACAGGCCTCAATCCTGCAACATTACCTCGATTGCACCATTTGAGACAATTGTGCCCAGAAAATGCAGGGAATAACGTATAATCTTATGGCAGCAAATAGAGCATCTCATGGAAGTAAAGCAGAAAATAGAGTGTGGGCCTTTGTTCTTTCTCTTCTTAATTAATATAATCTTACTGTATGGGCTGTTAACGTTCACAATAAAAATTACATGCTTCATAGATGGTGGCACTGATTTTCTTAAGATTTTTGAGTTTTGAGAAGCAACATGAATAAGAAGAGTACAGCTAAATACCAATAGAGCTGAGATGTATTTTTTTCCTTCAGCAATATTTTAGTTCTATGGGAGAAATATGCTCTAAAATGTTTTAAGGAGGTTCAGCCCTTGATCCAGCCTGTGCACTGCCACGGGGTTATTTCTGGTCTGTAAAGACATTAGCTTATGAAAAAGTGAAGCAAATTTAAAAAGACGACTAAAATGTTTAAAATCCTCACTGGAGGCAGCAAGTGCATCTTTTGATTCTAAAGCACAGCTTCATTACACCTGCTCTAGATTTGCCTTCCACACCACTTCACTTCTAAATCATCTTGTTTATTAGCACAGAAAAAAACCCAGATAAAATAAAAATGTAAAAACAGCTTTTAACAATAAAACTCTATGTCCCAAAATTTGCAAAGAATAAAACTGAATGAGAAAATAGAAAAATTGTTCTTATTTGCCTATTGAGAGTCTATTTGGTGTTTTTATAAAGCAAATTGCCTGCAAGTTTTCAGGCTCATGTGGGGATGAATCAGAGATGAGACTGATACAGAGGGAACACATTACCCAGATGAAACAGGGAAGCTTTTAGTGCCCTCCAAGCATCAGTGAGAGTTTGTTTCACACGACACAGCTGCCTCCTCAGGCCTTTTCCACCGGTTAAACCGAGGCTTCAGGCTGCCTTTTCAAGCCTTCTGCTGCAGGATCTGCATGGAGAACACTGACTTCTTTCTCAAAACCCTGCAATTAGTTTTGTAAATTCAGCAGGAAGTTACATGGGCAGCACAGAGAAGCAGAACAATCAGGACAGAGGTGCCAACGTGAAGATTATTCTGAGATGGAGACATATAAAAAAATCTCAGTTTATCCCAGGCTTTAGTGCACTGAGACTCTAAGTATAAAAGGAACTTGACTGGTTTTGTCAGCTCCAGCTCTGTCCTTGCTGCCAGGTGTCAGACAGAACCTGAACATCATTTTGCACCTGCTGACAGCTGTTAATTGTGTATGAATGGAGACTCCCAAAAATGGCATCAAAGCCCAGATGGAATGGAACAAGGACCCCAAGCTCCATGTGAACAAGAGAGGTAAGAAAGGGATAATGAGCATCTGAATCACCTTCACAGCATTCAAAATCCTCATTAGCTATGCCTGTGGAAAAAAATTCTCCTAGATGGCAGCTGCTGCCTTTCAAAACTTTTGATAGGCTCACTTCTAAGTTATTCCTATTGAAACAGGCATTGCTAATATTTTCTTTGCCAAGGTACACGTTTTAGGAGTTTGTGAGTGTCTAAAATCCCACAGGTGTAACAGCAGCAGCCAAGAGTAGGACCCAAATATTTGGATAGCTTTTGTCTTCAGAGCTCCTTTCTGTAACCAAAGCAGCAGCAGGTGGACAGGGCTGGGCTGCCTCAGAGTCTCCTCCTGGAAACCTCCGGGTGTTTCCCTCTGCAGTGCAGGGGCCCTTTCATTGACAGCACGACTCTGAACTTTGGAGCTCTGGGCACTGGAATCACTTCCACAGCCTGGACCTGTTGGGAATTGCCTTTACAGCTTCTAGGTTTGACCTTCTTGTCTCCTTAACAGAAATCCTCTGACCTAGGGTCAGTTTGGAATAGATCTGTGGTATCTCAGATGCAGGTAAATGGAAATATTTAGAAACAAAAACGACAGCAGCAACTTACTGCAGGTCCAATAATGCCCAGATGGACCCTGGGATCCTTTCTGTGCCAATCTGAAACAGAAGAAGAACGACTTTTTAATTTATCAAAATTATTAATTTTTTTAATCAGTGTAAACAGCTCCATGATTGAAGAATTAGACAAATATTGTATTGCTACTTAAAAGACTGAATGTGCACCAGATTCCATGCTCAGGCCTCATATTACTCCTCAGAATTCAAATATTAGCATATCTGAAAGTTAGTATTTAGCCTTTCTGCTTCATGCAATCTCTTCTGACTCAAGGGTTATTTAACTAAGCTCAGATATTAATTTTGAATCACTCAAGAGAACAATGCTCTGTATAATGCACTGACTCTGGCCACTAAGCCAAAATTACTTGAATATTTTCCTGTGTAGAGGAACATGTGGAAGCAACTGCAACCATTACAATGATTACTCAGTTACAGGCACGAGAGAAATCTGCTGCTCTTTGAATACCAGAATATAACAATGCAGTGCACTACAAACTGCATTTGTTACTCAGCATCACAAGGTTTAAAGGGTTATAAAAGTCAGTTGAACAGTGCAGGCTGAATTTCCAGCTCGGAATACTTGAACCTTTTACAGACACAAACAGAACCTGACAAAATATTCCCTTTTGTGACTCCGAGGAAACTTCAGCCTAGCCTGAGCACTGAGCCAGAACAATGGGTGGTAACGTTTGTTTGCAACTTCAATGGCATTAATTAGCACACATGCAAATCAATGTAACAGCCACGGGACAGCAAGATAAAAAAGTTATTTTGAAGTAGATGATCTTTTCTTTTGTCTTCCATCAATATTGCATGTAACAGCAAAACAGTTTTCTCAGCAAGTAAAACCATCAAATATTGCTTTGATTTTAATGCTCTGTTATTCCCAGCAGGATGGAGAAGACATGGCACAGAAATAATGTGTTGAACAGATCAATGGTTACGTAAGAATTTCTTTTTTCAAATGTAAATATACGATGACGTTTTCTGCAGTGAACAAAACAGCTCATGCCAAACTCAGAAACATTAAAAGAATGACAAAACAAGAATATTCAAACAGCCACTACTTACCTGAGAAAACTTCTACCAAATACAGAGGGTCTTTGACTCTTCGGAGCCCACATATCAAAAGAAACAGATGTAAACTGTCAGAGTCTGTAGGAATGCCTGGAACAAATAATTGTAACGGCAATTCATTAATGCAGAAAAAAGAGCTGAGCATCCAAATTGTTCCATGAACGAGCACACACAGTGGTAAAAGCAGTAAAAAGGTGGATTGTGAAAAGTTATCATTATTCCCTCTGTTTCTTGCCCTTGCATCAATCCTCAGACTGAGGACTTCCATCGTTTTAGAGGGCACGGGAGTTTATTTCCAGAGGCAGTGAACGTGCCAAACTTGGAGGAACACCTGGTGGCTGGTGGTGTTCTTGGCCACCAGAGCCCAGCTTTGAGTGCCCTGGCAGCTGAACAGCTCTGGGTGCTGCTCTGTGTTTTTTCACCCCTAAAAAGAGTAACTTTGCATCCATATAATAACTCACCACCCATTTCCAGCTAGGAGATTTGGTTAATCAGTGTAGGGCTTAGAGCTCTTGCTCTGACAGCTTTGTAGTTCAGAATCAGGAAATGCCCCATAGTTCTCAATGCCAGCACTGCTACAGGATCCTTAACTAGAAATTAAATTATTGCAAAGCATTTATTTTACACTTCTTGCTAAAACACAGATGAAAAACAACTTGGGGCAAAATATCTCAACATGGGAGCTTTTAACATTGAAAATCTCTTGCAGATACACAGCAACAACTCATAAGAGTAATTGTGTAGGCTTCATCAGGAGAAGATCTGGTGTAGGACATTGCAGCTTCCACTGGGTCTGTGGCAGGACTCTGAATTCAGAACATTCTGGACAAGGCTCACCACGTGATGAACTTTGCCAAACGTGTTTATCATAAGCAACACAAGTCAAAAACTGCTGGCTGAACACAAATAGCATAATTTAATAAACACTAGAGGGCTTGAAACATTCATATTTGATTTGCTGCACTGAACAAATCAGTTTGGTGTCCTTCAGACCAGCCCCTTCTGGAGCTGGTGGGTGACAGGGATTACCTGACACCAGGCAGCTCCAAGGCTCTTTGGGGAAATCAGGGACATCCTGGGTCCCACAGCAAGGCTCTGTTTGCATGGTCACAAATCTGCTTTTAGAATTAAAATCCAGTTCAGGAGCATTTAAATTCCCCTTGTCACAGGGTTCATTACTGAGTCCGTTTCATTCAACTTAAGACAACCCTGAGTCGTCAGAAGTGGCTGCAGCAGACATGGTGAATAACATTTCACTGGTTATTGGACCAAGAAGTAATTTGTAGTTTATAATACACAAACATTTGGAGTGGAAAAGCCATTCTTCTGCTGCAGTGGGCCGTTAATACTGTGTGGTCTCAGACATGCAGCAGTGCTTTCAGTTTATGACAAACTCACACAAAACAAACTACTAAAAAGTGTTACCAAAATTCAGGCTGCACTGTAGCTATCCATAAGGCACAAATACCCATTTTAAATTATGGACTGCACTTACTGATGTTGAGCTCTGGCTATTAAGAAACAAAACTTAGAGTTTGTGCTGAAAGCTCAGTCACACAGGAGTGAGAAACCAGGTTTTCCTGTTCTCACATGGAGATTATAGAATTACTGCACTCTTGAAATAACTGCTCTTTTTTATGTCTTACCAGCTTTTTGTTTCTGTCTTACAGCTTTCAGTCTTTTAATTTTATTAGCTAAGGGTTTAAAGCCCTAGCAGACCAGTTCTGTGCAGTCCTGACTGCCCTTCTGCTCCCTGTATGAACACCTGAACCCAAGAGAAAGAAGAAGCTGGTCCCACAGGCATTTGGATTTTTCCATTCAGTTCCTGTGCCATTCACAGGTACTTGTCCCAAGAATCTCATCGATTACAGTCGAATTGTTTCACCAGTGAAATGACCTAAAATAGTACTTATTAATGAAAATAGCTCACTCCATTGACCTCTCTCATGCTGAAGAGACATTCACGTTTCTCAAAGCACTCTCCCCCTCATGCCAATTCACAGCCCCACTTGTCTATCAGGATATTTTATGCACTTTTCCCTAGAACAGCAGCCATGGGGTAGTAGCGCTACAGGCTGGATCCTACATGGCCTTTCTGAAACTTGTCACAAAGGGCTAGCCCAGAAGGACCTGCCTCTGCCATTCAGCGTAATGGAGAGAGAATCTGCTGTGCTTTTATTCCACTATGGATCTCAGTCATCACCTAATTCGTTTTTCCAGGCAGACCTTCCCCACTCAGTCCACGTAGAGGCACATAAACCATTCCTGTAGGATTGCACTGCCACTGTTTATAGTGCTGGGACTTTACTCATTCTCTGCCCACTTCAGATCAAACTTCAGTAGCACTTGTGTGACCTGTTCACTTTCTGCCCACCCACTGAAGCGGTGGAATTCACACCTGGAGCTGCCTGCAGCAGTGATTTCTCACCTGTTGCTTTCTCCAGCCTCGCTGGCAGCCCTGCTGGGAAAAACCCAACCCAAAACCAGCCATTTGTCCCTGCAAGCAATCACTTCAGCATGCTCTGTCCTCTCTGAACGCTCAGGGGAACGTGTGAAGAGAAGTGCAAAGGCTGCCTTACCGGCCACAGCCAGCTCTGGGTGAGAACTGCCCTTTAAACAAGACATTTTTTCTTTTTCCTTCAGCTTAAACGAGACTTTAGTATGTGGATTTTTGCTCTCATTCTGCCTTTTGCAGATGTAGTAAGATACTACCACCTTGTGTGACTGTGAAATGGAAACACGTCTATATGGCACAATCAAGAGATTTTCTCTCTTTGCACATTCCCTGTGCCCCTATCTTGTTTGAATGACAGGCAAACGCCCAAACAGCAAAAAGATGCCTGAGTCTCTTTCTCCTCATTTCTGTTAGTGATACAAAAGCAAAGATTTCCAGCAGCCCACATTGCTTCATTCTCTCTTTCTTCACCTATCTTCCTGTTTGCTTGACAAAGAAACAAAAAATTGAAAGATTTGTACATAAATCCTGGCAATTAAAAAAAAAAAAAAGACAAAAAGACTGCATGGTGCAATATTTTCCAGCCATCCTTCAAGACTCACTCTACACTAAATGCAAGTAAAGCCCTGCCACTGAAATCAACATCTCTGTCAGAGTCATAAATAACGGTTCCAAGTCAGTCAGAGGTGCTGCCAGCATTTGGCTGTGGCTGTGCTCTGCTTTGTTCCGTGGGCTTTATCTGTAAAAACCAGCTGCACTCTGTCACAGCACGTCTCCAGCCCGCTCAGCAGCTCACCTGCCTGGCAAGATGTGGGAGGTCACGGCAGGACCGGGGATGGAGAGGAGTGAGAGACACGGCAGGACCGGGGATGGAGAGGAGTGAGAGACGTCATTCCTCTCCTCTGCTGCCCCAGGGTGTCTCCAGGACCAGGGGACGCTCCCGAAGGAGCTGCAGGGGAGCCGAGATGGGAGCCACGGCCAGGGCTGACGTGCAGCTCCCACGGCCACGCCAGTCCTGCTCAGTGGAGGAGCAGAGCTGGTGCTACGCTCTAAAAAGCTGGAATTTCAGAGCGGAATTGCGCGGTCAAAAGGGCACCCAGCTGCTGTGCCAGGGGCTGTGCTGGTAGCACTGGAGCCTGGCACAAACTGTATTGGCTAGTGGGTGAAATGTGATTAATCCTCAGGACTCCTGCTCTCCTGCTGACTGATTCTGAGTCATGGCACCGCCTGGAGAAAGTTGTCAAACCTTCACTTATCCGTGCAGACCTCCCCTTGCACCTGAACTGGGTTTAGCAACTGCTTGACACCAAGCAATGGCACTGGGTTTAACTTTTGGCCAGCTGCTCCAAGGTCTTGAGGCACAGGGCAGAATGAGAGACTGGAGAACATTCCGAGTGGGAAACGGGAGGGCACCTTCACAACACAACTGCTCGGCACACTGACTGCTTCACTGTTAGCACAGAAACAGCACCAGGGACTCCTTTGGGCAGGAAAAGCCCTCCAGGCTCACCAAGACCAACCCTTCACCCAGCACTGCCAAGGCCACACTCCCCCCAAGGAGTGTCCCCAGGGGCCACATCTCCACATCTTCTGAACCCCTGCAGGGACTCGAACCCCCCTCTAGCCCGGGCAGCTGGGCCAGTGCTTGACACCCCTGTGGATGGAGGAGCTTTTCCTCATCTCCACTCTAATCCCCCCGGCACAACTCGAGGCCCTTTCCTCTTGCCCCATTGCTTGTTGCTGGAGAGAACAGAACTATGACACACTGAGAGTTTACACTCCCATTATAAAAATAATGCCATTATAAAAACCTGCACTTAGATGCCAGCATAGCAAAACACGAACACAGACAGCAAGCACAAAAGCCTAAATAATTTCTGAAGCTTCAGTAGGAACATTGTTTTTCTAAAAAGGCAGGAATAAGTACGAGTGTTATCTAAAGAGATTTTGAAAGTGTAGATTCATTTAACTCCATCCCTCTAGGTACTACCAGGAAAAAAAAAAACTGCAGCAGTCATAGATGAACAATAAAAATAAATGTATTACTGCAAATCTTTAATCTTACTGAAAGCTGCAGGCCTCGAAATGAATGAGTAATACCAAGCATTAACTTGCTGAGAGGTAAAGAAGATTTAAAAATTAATTTTCCAACCCCTGATTTCAAGTTTACTGTTGTGTTCTACAGACCTTTAGAGAACGACACCAAGTCCACATTATTTGGGCTTATTCATCCATTTTTTGCTTTTGTTCAGAAACATCTAAGCCATGATGAGATGGTGAGGGGAAATAACCTTATTTCCTTTTCTGGTCACTTTGAACCACAGCAGGTCTTTTACTCCTCTTGAAAATATTTCATTTATCCATCTCCTGAGCACCTGAAAGTATTGACTGCTCTCCTAGAAAAGGAAATCCATAGGTTTATTGCTGAGATTTCAGTCTCTAAGACAGTGATTTTATTTTCTCAAGTTTGAAACACAGATAAATGTGTCCAACTGCGGCATGAATCTTTGATATCCTAAACCACTCAATTCATAATTTTCCTTAAGTTTATCTCCCTGCACACCAAAGAAATACCTTCCATTAGCTCCTGGAGTCTCTTGGCACCCTGGGTTTGGGTTTGTGTCTGTCCTGAGCCAGCTGAGCCCCAGTGCTCAGAGCAGCCAAGTTCCCAGCCCGCTGGAGCGAGAGGTGTCCTGCTGCAGCCCCAACACCTTCTCTGCCTCATCCTGACTCCGAGCGGAATCCAAGTCACCGGTGACACAAGTTTGACAATTACAGACCCAATCAGCCCTTATTTCAGTACTATACTACCTGCAGATCTCAAACATTTATTACTGCGCCATTTTACTTTACAAAGCAGTTTGTTTCTCAGAAGTGCAGGCCATAACTTTATCCAAAGTGTTTATACTGCTATTGACATCCAGCAGTGAATAACTGCTGGCATTGCTGATATGTTTGTGAAGACACAGAAGTTAAATGAACCTGTAAACTTCCAGGGACAGGCTAGTAATCCAGAAAAAATAGACTGCAAAATCCTCAATCAATTCTTCTTTTCCTCTGTTTCTCATTATTTCTAACAGACCAGACAACAAAAAAGCTCTGTGGTTTCAGATCAGTTTGGGACCTCAGTTTATTGCTGTTTCATATAGTTTTTACTATGGTCAGCTGTATAACTGCACAAACTTTTACTGTTTCGTTTTTCTTATGTGGGTCTTTCTTTCCAGCACAGCTCTAGGAAAATCTAATGCCTCTGTAAAGCCTGTCTGTGTCAGGACAGGTTATGTAAAGTCCTCCAGCTCGGCAAACAGCCGTGCTATGAAGCAGAAATTACATGAGAGTCGAAAAACCAAAGTAGAAAAGCATATTGCATATTTTACTAGCTAGTGCAATAAGCATGCGACCCACGGTTCCATGCCACCTCCCATGAAAGCAGCTCTAAGTCCTGTCTGTTGGGTAAACAAAGATTTCCCAGTTTATTAGTGCAGACTTTGTTAGTTATCTACATCTTCTAATCGCACGATGCCCTGCTGTTTATTAGGGTCTGTATCTTACAAGCTTCAGCCCCATTCCACTGAAATCAAAAGGAGCTTTTCATCACGGGATGATGGCATCAAGCCTGTGATCTGAGGCAGCTCTGCCCCAGCCTCGAGCTGTTAGAGAAGATCAGTCTCAGGTTTCTCATTTACTTAAACTGTCCTGTCATTTTCTGTCAGTCAATTTACAGCAAAAGCCTGAACTTCCACTGACTCCCTCAAGTCTATAGATAGGGCTTCTAAAATTGCTAACCAAACTGATTGTGCTGTATATAGATCCCTGCAATGTAAGGTCACAGAAAAACATTTTGATCATCTGGTCTGATCTCCAGGCTGACACAGGCAGCAAAACTTCCTTAAATAGGCTGAGTTACCAAACAGGCTGAAAATATTGTGTTCTTGAAGTCTGTGCTGAAACCTGCACTTGGTTCAGCTTTTTGGTTTGACTGCTGCTGCTCACAGTCTCTCATCCCCACAAGACAAACTGTGAAGTTGACTGTTAACCAGAATGCAAATTAACTTTAAAAGCCCCTTTTTTTGTAGATTTAGCCAGTAAATGCTGATTAGCCAGCCCCTGGAAGCGCTGCAGCTAGGAGACAACAATAACACCATCACCTCTGCACCTCCCAAGTCTGAGACTGTGAAAAAATACTAATTCCATGATTTTTGTACTGAGATTGTACTGCGCCCAAAATAACAACAACAACCTTTCACAGCACTGCTTCCATTTGTATTAGGCAATTGCTATTTACATTAGCACCCAAACTATCAAATGGAGTGTACAGAAAGCTGGGGTTCTGTAGAGTTTAGCACCATTCAAATTTGGGCAAGTCTCCCACCATAAAATCCCTTTGGTGCATTCTGCCACTCACTTACATCCACCATCAAATTCTTTTTGAAGCCATTACACTGACTCAAAGAGGCTGTTTATGTATTGGTGTCATATTTAACATCAGCAAATGTTTCCTCTGACTGAAAAAAAAATCAGTACAAAGAATATTCATAAGGAGTCTGTTCTGTGGAAAAAAGTCTGGAAGTATTCAAAGAGCCTATTTCATTTTAAAGAATAATTTGACACCCTGAACACCAAGGGTGTTTAACAGTGATGCCTCAAATGTGTTAAAATCTGCACTGCAGGGCATTTCTCTGCATTCTCTCCTAGAAATCCTCAATTTGACAGCTGTTCAAGGGCTCTGCTAAAGATACAGACCAGGGTTATCTGGAGAAATATCTCCCCCCAAAAAACCATTAAGTGCCTTCAGACACGGAATAGAACTTCATGAGAAAAGTTTGGAGGAAAAAGCAAAGATCCCAAACAGCATGAGCTGAAGGAGACTGGACAGCTTCACCTGCATTAAAGCTCAGGATCTTTTCAAGTGCACCTCATTGTGCAAGCCCACACTGCCAAAATCACATCCTTCTGAGCAAAACTGCCTCCTGCTGTTGATAGTTTTCTTCTGATTGATCCAAGTTTAGTAGAATTTTAAGCACTTGGAAACTGCAAATGCCCAGAAAAAAAGCAATTCAGTGGGAACTCCTAATTAGTCCCTGGAAAGTGCAAAGGTACAGCCAAAAAGCCTGACTCCATGTGCAATATTGGAAGAAGTGGGAATCGTAGGCTGCCACCAGAGATGGACATAGGCACAAGGCTGAGAAGATAAATGAGAGGAAACTGTCATAAAAGCAATACTGAATAATCTGATGCCAGTTTTCAAGTTATTATTTAATAAGGCACAGATGTTAGAGTCACATTTTTGTTTGCTTTTCATGTACATTACGAATTCTTTTGCACTTTTGCATTAGTACACATTAGGCAAAAAACTGTCTCTAATATATTAGAAATTCACTTTAGGGGGAGCTTTCCCTTCCACCTGTTGAGTGCTCATTTAATCACAAAATGGTTGGACAAGAGATCAAATCAACACTAAGGCTGTGCCAGCAAGTGACAAATCATTTCACTTCAGAAAATTATTAATCTTTGTGGCACTGTGCTCATGGGCTGTGATTTACTGAGAACAAAATAACCCCACAATGCTCAATTTCAAATTGACACTGGCTTTGACTAATGGCACACATTTCCTGACGTGATAATGCCACTGACTGCTGAGGATCCATCTGTAACACAGGGAACAGCTGTACTGTCACTGACCAGGCTGATGAATACGGGACCGGAACATTTTTCCCGGGCTAAAATGCCTATAAATCATTCTTTTGGGGAAAGATGAAGCGATGGAAGGGTTGCCAAGATCAGGTGGTGTGGAATTAGGTCACCTGCCTTGCCTGCCCCTGCTTTGGTGGCAGCAGAGACAGGTTCTGGCT
>VWPU01002055.1:0-228444 GCA_013398955.1 Callaeas wilsoni | reverse complement strand
CCTGTCCAAACCGAGACAGAAGTGTTAATGAAATTGAACACTTTCTGAGAAGTACTAGAAGTAGCATTCTAAGAGAGTACTCTGAACTGCCTGACATCTCACTTTCTGGGGCATTCATTAAATGACTATTAGCGGATGGAGATAAGAAATGCACATTTATTAAGGACTTTTTTAAAATATAAAATTCTCATCTTTTTCAAATGTAAATTTATATTTAATATATGTATGTGTAGCTGTATGTATAAAACCTGTATTTATGTTGGAAGTAAGTCTTTTTGTGACCCAAATAACAGGAAGGACATCAGAGATGTTTGAGACAATGAATGCAGAGTATCATAGGCTACTTCCCACTCTCCCCAACTCTGTGATTAAGTGCCAGGCTCCTAAGTACTCTTACGTGGCTGAGTAGTGGCAGAGAAAATACAACATTACTTGTATTTCAAAACCCTATTGTAGTAAGAGGAAACTCCAATATATTGACTCAAGAAACCGTATCAGTAGAAACTGAGAAAGCTATTTCAGGTCCACCAGCAAAAAAAACACGTTTTAGTGGATCATAGATATGTGCTGGCAAAACATAGATGGCCTTGCTTATGTTTATGTAGATTAATAGGATAGCTAGACATAACTTCAAAAACAAAATATTAATCTACAATTTACAGATTTATGATTTCTTCCCATCATTTTACACTATCAGAGAGTAAGAAAAGTAAGAACTGAATCTGGTTTTGCTGCTCAATAACATGCCTAGAGTGATGTTTACTTATGTCTCGTGTTAAGTGAGAGTTACACAGTACACATGTACACTGGGATATCTTCTGGGTATTTTTGCTATAAAGTTGCCTCAAATCTAGTTTTTATGTCAGAACTGGTTATCAGAGTTTCATGTTTGCCTCTCTCAAACTTTTGAGACTGAATATTTTTATTATCCATACTAATGTCAAATTCTGTTGTTGAATATTTTTTGCCTCAAGACTACCTGCAAATGCTACAGATTGAATAATTACACTTCTAATTTCTCCTCTCTGGACTGTTGGGAGCACTGAGGAATTTTAGTGGAGGCGATCAATATTGTGTAGCTGATTCCAGAGAGGATTGTATCCATGATCTCTGAGTGTGCCATGATGACATTTCCTGAGTAATTTTTCAAGTCATTCTTCATGCATTCTAATATCCTCATTGCTTTCTTAATCATATTCAAACACAGGAGAATTAACAAAAAAAATCTATATTGTTTCTCACTTTCTAGTCAGTTAATTTAGATGCCTTTGAAGTGTGTTAGTAATCTAAACTTTTTCTACATTAATTTTCAATTGACTGCATCAGTGTCTATGATTTTGTCAAAAAATATACTGAACTAACATGATGGGTTTTGGGGATATTTTGAAATACAGTATGTTGGCTTCTCTGACCCTTGTGTGCTGTGGAGCTGTGTATCAAGCATTTTAAATAATTTTTAAGGAAAGCAATATCCCATTAAAAAAAAGACAAAAGTGAAGAATTTTCTTTTTTTAAAGAAGTACTCTATGTGTACTGCCAAGTACATGCTTGTCTTTCATATGCTATGATGAAATACATTTAAATTTTAAACTTTCAGAGTAAATAACAACTCTGTTTAAAAAGATGTATTTCTTTTTTTGAATGATGAACCTCTTTTAAGATCGCTGTTGGCAAACTAACATGGTACTAAATGTCCAATGTTGCTTTTTATGTAGATTACCTGCCTAAAACACATAGAACTGTTTGGAAATAGTCCCAAGTATCCAAATTCTGTGGGCCAATAAATGAAGTGTTTTAAGATGTTAATGCTAGGACATGTGGGATCCATGTTTGTAAATACAGTTTACTACATTTGTGTCAATTGGACTATTTATTTTTCCTCTGACAGTGAAGATTCAGTTTTTTGGTATCACGTCTTTCTCTTTTTTCACCTCCATAGTATTCAAAGTTAGCTAGCCTTCTAAAAGAGAATACTTTTTGAAAACAGTTTCTGCTTAAATATTTCCACAATTGTGTTGTTGCTGAGTTCTTTTATAAAAGCCAATTGATTCTCTAATGTAGAATTAATTGAACCTGGATACATCTACTTCTTAGACAGTGAAAACATAAAAAGAATAAAAATACGAATAGAACTCTTAGTTATTTCAGAATGCAATTTGTAGATGAATTAATTTTTATTGTATTTCTATTTTCTTTGCAGTATTTATGTACATGTATTCTTCCTCAGATTAATGTGAAGTCAACAAAGAAATACAACAAGTGTGAACGTATGACTCAACAAATGATAACATTTTAGGCTAGAATCTTGAGCAAAGATAAGGAATTTCTCATAGTTTAAACATTAATTGACAAAATATTTTTAATTTTAGAATGATTGTGCTTACTCAAACTTTTTTTCTGGCTATATATAACCCAGTGTTCCTATGTTCCCTGTGGAATCCTGATTAGGCAAGTATATTTTGAGAGCAAAAACTGCCTGTCCTTAAAGAAGACTGTACCTGTCATTGAGACAACCAATTTTGTAGCTAATGTAAAAACTTCATAGGGATAGATGATAAAAAGAACAAAGATTCTTGTGATGACAGAGCATTCCACTAATATATCAAACTTGAAACTAATGATTAACTCCATTCTTTATTGGATAATTTTAATGACTTTTAGTATAGCTTCAAGACATAACACATACAGTCATTTTCAGATTTCTCATTTTTATAGCCATCAGCAGACTATATCTTAATGGCATTCTGAAAAAGAATGATAAAGGAGTTAGAAAGGTGGCTAAAATGGATCTCTTTACCCACAAACTGTAGTGTATGTGACTCTGCAGTCTAACAAGGTAAAAAGCACAAACCAGAGTCAAATGTCCATGAGTTAGAAATGCCCTATGTGATATAAGAACTCCTACATTAAGATGGACTGTTGCATGGATACAGCTATATAATGTAATTTAGCCTCCATAGGTTTTATTAGCTTAAACAGATTATTTTGAATATTAAAACATTAATAAACTTAAACATGGGTATTTTTTCTTCCAGCTGTGAAGTTAACATGGATTAAAGCATGTTCAGGTGATATCTGAACTGACCAGTTCAGGTATCCATTGACTAGATTGACATTCCACTGACCAGACTTTCTTTAGTTTTCCTCTGCTCACCATAATATCTCCTAATCAAAATAACTTGGATTTTAATCACCTGACCTTTCCTCTTATCACAGCTTCAACTCTAAGCACAATGAATCTGTGATGGTTGAGATTTTTGGTGTTTGATTTGGGGGTTATGGAGGAGGGTTTCTTGTGGGAGGGGTTTAGTATTTTTTTTCTACTTTGTTTTGTTTTGTGTTTCAAACATGTTTAAATACCCTGAGATATTAAGATAAGTACCTAGAATGAGCAGCCACCTAACCCACTGGTCTGTTCCTCCAAAATTACCTATGTCACTAATTTTTAAGACATAAAATTTGTTACTATGTGCATTTGGAGTAATGTTATTTCTCAGTCAGGAACATCAGATATATTCTGTCTCTGCTTCATTCTCTGCATTCAGTTTATAGATGGGAGATCAAGAAGGTTATGTCAATACTAGCACAGCAGTCTATTGGCTGTATTTTAATAAAATCTTTCTTTTATAAGCCAGTAAAAAGTGATATCAATGGAGAAATATAACAGGAATTAGAAGAAAATATGTTAGATTATTATTGGTGTATTCTTTGGAGGAGAATAGTCAAATCAGTGGCAAACAGTTCACATAAGTTCATGTTGAGAATGATAAAGTGTTGATTGAATGAATCAAAGCTGTATTTTAAATAGAGTTGGGACAAAGGATTTTACAGTCAGGAAGCTAGACCTACCTATTTATATGTTATTGAAGTGGTGGAAGGCTGCTAACTCAATTGCTTCCTGTCTTGCCCTCTAATCTTACTACTTCTTTTAAATTTAAAGAAAATACCTGGATTTCACTCTCCAAAAGCTGAACTACTATTCAGCTGTTCAACCTTGTTATAATGTACTCGTCTGTAAAATGTCACATTTTTGAATTAAGCTCTGTAAAACATCAGCTGACTTTGACTTGACTTGATTACATTCTGAGTTGAACAATGTGTAGGAAAATCCCCTTTAGCTGTGAGACTTAAATCCATCAAGGGAATAGCCCTCATCAGGTTCTTACAGTCACTCCTAAGGATGGAAAGAAGAAGAGCAGATCTGTCCTTGTACTCCTATTAAAAATGTATGAATATAAATGTGGTAGGAACTGGAAACTGAACATGGAATCACTGTTCTCCTTCCAGACTGAGATCTACAACAGGTGCAGGGATATGTTAAGACTTCTACAGAAGGAGATTATTCTTTTATCCTGTTTTATCCTTTTATCCTGTTCTCGTTCTTAAAAGCCCAAAAAACAACAGAATGTTTTCATGAGTTGGATTTAGAAGCTAACCACTGCTGCCAAAAAAAGTTGAGAATAGGCATTTTGCAAGCCTTCCTGAGACTACTTTCTTAAAAAAAATTCAAATTTTCTTCTAAATTCCCAACTTTGTCCTCAGTGTAGAAATGAAATTTCATCAACGTTTAAGAGAACCTAGAAGAAAACAATAGATATTCTGAATTAGCATATAATCAATATAATGCACATTACATTTATTAAAATTATAAGTACGTGTAGAAATTGCCATTTACTTGATAATAAGCTTGTGTTTATACAGAAAGACTGGAAAATTAATTGCAGAAAGATCAGTAAGGGGATGCTAGAGGTAGAGGAGACAAGTGACCAAGACCTGTGTTGGGTAAAATATTTTGGGAGAACATGAATACAGACAGAAACTCTGTGGAAACTTCAAGTTTTTTATGAAAGATTATTTCCTGACAGTATTGCAAAATTGGCTTAAGCTTTTTCCTGTATGTACACTAGCTCTGCTATGTGATATTTGCTCTTTCATTTGGATTTTTTCCAAATGCAATATATGAATCTCAGTAGTTTTCTCAGAATTAATATTTTGGTTATTTTTGGTCTGAATAGTGGTCTCCAATTTATTCTTGTTTGTCTCTCTGCTTCCTTAACTAACACAGATCTAGTACCTATTAAAACTGACGAAATAAATCAAACATTTTTAGCTCTGATTTTTTGAATCTTATTAGAATAACTTCTAGTTGTTTTTTTTTTAACTACGTAAGTATTTTTCTAAACTCATTAGTTGTTCAGCTGTTAAATTGTATTTGTTTTGGTGCAAGACTTTCCCTGTTTTTAAGTAGTTTGATCAGAATATGCCAGTAAGTGAACAGCGGATGGAAATGTACATTGAGATCTAGCCCTGCTGTCTAAACTTGAGGCACCTATTTTAAAAGTCCTAAATTTCAATGTCTTTTAAAGGCACTCTCTTTCCCTTTCATGATATAGGGAATTTAGATGCACAATTTACACTACCTCATAGATTACCAGTGGTGTTAATACATTCTATATAATACAAACAATTTCTGCCTCATTTCTATTTAATTACTTCTTCAGAAGTTTTAGGCCTAACTTCAGTTTTTTATGCACTCCCTTTTTGTGGTAGATAAGAATTTTTTTCATTATTTTCTGAATAAAGTTATTTCCATTCTGTATGGATGCAGTTCATCAGTGAAATAATTAATCTCTTTTTTTTGCCAACAGTTAATTTTCGTGCCCTCTGGATTTCACTTGCTGAGGCAGCAGTTGTCATTGTTAGACCCTAAACCCCTGGTTTTGTTGTGTAGATGTGTGTACATGTGTATGTGTGTCTATACACATTTATATCCCCCTGCAAAGGTCACACTCCTGCCATATATGATAAAGTGTTCATAAAAAAAACACATGACTTTAGCACATTATCTTTACAAATGTCTTAATTACTATATGTCTGTGCATGCCGTAACTGCATCCTCACTAAAATGCTATTGCATAGCTTACAATAGCTCTTTTCTGAAAAATGTAATTTTTACGTAGTTTGAATTTTGGCTAGCCAGACCTCTCATAATCAGCTACGATTAAATCAGTGTTATTCTTTTCTAAAGCCAGCATGTGTCCAACTCTTAGATACTAAGTTTTACCTAGAGATACGCCTTCACCCAGGGTGAGTTATCTATGAAGTATAGCTGAGCTGAGTTCAGAGGCAGAGGAGAAACTCCTGCTCTGTGTCTTTTCTGATGAACCACTGAAAGCAAGCAGATGTAGAGCTTAAGTTCCTGATAGGGAAGATGTGAGCTAATGTCTTTGCAAACAATTCCGTGGGTGAAGGTATGGGCGCTACCGTCTTTGCAGTGGCTCTTAATGTCTCTGTTAACTTCAAGGAGCAGGTTTGTTACAGAGCCCAGACAAACCGAGTCCTGAAACAGACGGGTGGGTGTCTACAAGCCTGAGTTTCTGAGCTTTGGGCTAAAATGACAGGTTCAAGGGGGCATATATGGCAGGCGGTTCGGGAATATCATACCTTCCCGCTACCTCAGCCAGTGGGGAATGGAAGAGGGCAACATGCAGCCGGGAGTTTAGGATAAAAGGAGGCTGCGCCCTCCGAAATGTCGAGAAAACTGTGCGGGCATGTGGCCCAGTGGACTCTCTCCCTTTATTCGAATAAAGTTGCAGGACTCCTCTGTCTCCTTTATGGACATTGGCTCTTCATAGCGTGATTTTCCGTACATTCTCCTCCAAGACTCTTCTTTGCTGCTGATAGAAGTCAGTGATTTTTGAAATTTTGGGAGGTATTTAGATTAATAAAAGGCTAAAGATCTGACTGGGGAAATGACTCAGTCTTTTTACAAACACTATGATTAGTAAGGAATTAGTTCCCTTGAACTCTTAGAGTTTTGCTTCCTTTGACCATCATCCCCATCACTTGCATTGTCAGTTCCGTTTGCTGAAGGGGCAGGCGTTGAGGACTCGATGGGTGCGGGTGTGTGGGGCTGCAGCTGCAGCTCAGGCTGCTGAGCCCTGGGTGCCGAGAGCCGGAGACGAGAGGCCGGGAGCTGCCGGCCCCTCGCACCACAAAGGCCCGGGGACCTGCGGCGCGGCCGGGTGGGCGCTGGCAGACACGGCAGGAGCCCAGGGCTCGGCAGGGACAGCGGCACCTCGGCGCCCTTGGACCGGGAAGGTTTAAAACCCAGGGCATCCCTCGTTCGGGGTCCCTCCTCGGAGGCACCGGCTCGGGCTGTTCCTGCGCTACCGCGCCGTGAGCAAATGGCTTTATGGAAGGAGACATCTGAGCCTCGGCCCTGGGAAACCTGGGGTGGATGCGGTGACAAAAGCTGCCCTGGCTGAGTGTGGGGTGTGCGGGGAGGCAAGCGGGACCCCCTCGGGTCAGCGGGGCCGCCGCTGTGCAGGGGGATCGGCCCCAGCCCTGCAAGTCTCTGGTGTTGGGAGCCGGGCTGAAAGAGTCTTGTGAGACTGGGAAGATTCCTTAGCAGCGAGCAGCACATCTTTTATGCTTACTGCAAGCTTCACACTTATATTCATGACAGAAACCTCTTTACAGTTGTCTGTAATTGTATTGCATGATACTTTTAATTTTAAAAATGAAATAAAATATATACGTTTAGGCAAAAAAGTAGTTCTGATCATTTAGGTAACACAGATTGTAGAATCTTTCTGAATTTTATTTAAGGTGTTCGTATTAACTTTTGAACGTTAATGAAATTATTAAATCATGGAATTATAGACTATGTCAAGTTGAAAGGGACGCATAAGGACCGTTGAGTCCAACTCCGCATCTTGAGCTGACTAATGATCTAAAAATTGCCAGTACTGGATATTCTGCCACGTAGCTTTATATGCAACTGCCACTGTCTCCATCACTGTTCTCCTTTCTTACCTTGGATGCCATCCTCCCCATATTGGATTGGGAGTTGGACTGGATCCAAATGATCTGGTCTATGTAAATTTTTTTTTGTAGTCCCTATTTCAGTTACTTATTTGCTTTTCAATCTCTTCAACACAATTCTGAATACTTAGAAGTAAAAGCTGGGTCTAACTTGAAAAAAAAAAATACAGCAAGCAACCACACACCCTGACATTTCAGTTGTTTCTGTTGTCTGAAGGGAGACTTTCTCTGTGGATCTTGTTTTGTAACTTCAAAATGGGTATATTCAACTGATGGAAAAATGTAATTACTGTCCTTAAGATAATTTATCACCAAACTACATTTGTGACATCAGCCATTATGAGGTCTAATGCATGTAATTGGCAAATGTGTTTGCATCGCATACTTTATTCTAATTGACATCTACGATATTGCTGCTGACAGCCTTTCAGCCTAGATGAATGCTTTTTGCCAAGAGCTAATACTGCTTTGCTGAGGTAGTCATACATGGACACATTGTAGTGAAGAGACAGAGTGAAAATTCACTATGGTTTTTTACCGCTCAGGTGTCTAGTCACCAGTTCTGAATAGTGAGGCTTTGACATGCATCAGGTAGATTCGTGACAGTTTGACAATGTCAATTCTGAGGGTTTGTACAGTACCCCAAAAGAGGACCATTGAAATACTGAAAGGTTACTATGTGCTTTGAAGCACTGAATATAATTCATGGAAGGCAAAACTTTATAAATTAAATCACTGAAGAAAAATGTTTTACTTAAGAAACTATTAGACATTTTCTCTCTTGTAATAAAACTACACTTTGTCATCAGTACTCATGCAAGAGGACAATGAAAGTTAATTTTATGAGTTAGTGAACACCCTAAGAGACTTTCTAAAGACATTAAATAGTCAACATACCTACTACAGTGACATGCTGTCGAATCATAAAGAGTAGCCTGTCAGTCTTGGTGAACTAAATCATCATGTACTGTTGCATGTAGGCAAAGGTCTTCAGTAATAAAGATAAAATAACTGTAGTGTTAGTGAGATCTGGATGTCTATATTTGGTGTCTTGACTATAATTAATTCACCCAAAAATTCTTTAGAGGAAAAGAAAAGTTAGTGAAACACAGTATTACTGTATTGAAGTGGTTGTTCAGTTCAGGTAATAGAAGTATATTGAAACTGTAAATTACATTAAATTGACACAATACAGTAAACATTAAAACATGAAAACTGCAATTAAGCCAATTTTTATAGATATTCAGACCTAAAAAAATAAGTCTTTTCTTACTATCATTTCCATTACTCCTTTTTTTCCTATATATTAAGGCATATTTTCTCCTTCTGCCAGAGTTCCTTGAAATTTCTTGCTATACATGATAAAAATGAGTCTAAATTGTAAATTTCGGTTAAAGTAAAGTCTTACTTCGTAATTGGAAGGTGCTATTAGTTTCAAGTGTATTTTAAATTGCTTTTCACCATGTTCTTCTTTGCAATTTGCAATAATGAAGAACTTAACTTTGAAAAAATAAAACTTTGTTTCATATTAATATACCTTTTAGTTTCAGTAGCTAAAAGCCAGCTGAGAGTACTGAACTTGAAATATGTTGTCCAGGGTAGATTGTGTTTTCTGGATTCATTCAGTCATACCTGGATTTTATTAAAAATCTACAAGGGAAAGAAATGGCTAGAAACTTTCCTCCTGTTTTTCATAAAAGGTTTAATTTAGAGAAACATATTAATTTTAATAAGCTCTACGAGTCTACAAGTAAGGATTGTTCATATTTTTGTGGGTCTTGGGTAGCAAGCCTTTTTCACAAGTTCTCATATCATGCTTATAATAAGATATTGATTAAATTGCTATTGCTTTAACTCTTTTCCTAGGCAGCATTAACTGCATCATAAAATCATAGAATCACGAAGGCTGGAAAAGAGCTCTAAGGTCATGAACTCTTTATGGTGTCACTTCAACATACATACACATGTCTCTTACGACATACATATTGCTTAAAAGCTCTTCTGTATATTTTTATAGTATCCATGTGTGAGGTATGTGGGCTTCCAGAGACCACATCTAGCATATGAAGAATTCAGAAAGTGTGACGTTAAGCTGTGCAGCCGTAAAGACGTATGATTAGATTCTTCATAAATAAAATATTTGATATTTTCATGCTGCAAGCTTACTTTTCACCTTAAGATGATAAATGTTTTCAAGTTCATACTTCTTCACAGCATTTTGCCATAGATCTTATTGGAAGTGAGCTTCATATTTTTACCATAGTCATTGGACATAACTTTCCTAGAGATGCCATGTTTTTTTATAACACTGTACAAATAAGCTGTTAGAAAATGAAATCACATCTTTCACATTTTAAAAGGCAAAAAATGAAAGCAACAATAAATACAATTTTATAAAACTCTGAAAATGTATTACACTGTAAATGATACATCTGTAACCAAGTGAAATGTGTCTGAAGGTTTCCTTAATTATCTGCATGGAAAACAATTGAAAAAAATTGTAAGAAATCAACAAAGTAGGTATTTCTAAGAAATCTAAGCAAATTAATTTTTTTTTAGCATTTTGCTAAAATAATAGCAACTGTTCTCAAATTTTAAATGACACAGTTTCTCAAATTTGACATCTGCTTTTTGCACAATGCGATCCATAACCTGTGTGTGTCCATTTCAAATAGCAATACCTATTTGCAAAGGAATTTGGCTTTCCATCTATTTAAAATATATAATAGCCATATTATATAGTTTATTTTTTAACATTTTTCAAATTTCCAAAAACTCTGTAAATAAACACTCGCTGTAATTTTAGGTTTTATCACAGAGTTGTTCTTCAGGACACAAAGGGTATCCAGAGGCCATCTAGTCCAACATCTTACTCAAAACAAGTATCATGACATCAGGATGGGTAAGGCTGTGTCGAGCCTTGAAAAGTCCCAGAATGGATTCCACCATCTCTCTGGGCAACCTGTTGCTCTTTTTAACCACCATCGTGGTAATTTCAGACACCACTCCCCTCCCTGAATATCTGATAGAAATTCCTCATGTTTCCATTTGTGTTCTGTCCTATTACAGTGCATCTCTGAAGAGAGTCTGGAGGCATCTTCTCTTGTCTTCCAGTGCAGTTGGAACATAGTAAAAAGGTTTCCCCTTAGCTTTTTCACATTCATGCTGAACAGGCCCAGTTCTCTCACCTACTCCTTGTACGCCATGCTTTCCAGTACCCTGAGCATCTTTTTTTCTGGAGTCACTCAGCATGTCGATATCCTTCATGTGCTAGGTAGCCCAGACCTGGGCATAGTACTCCAGATATGTCTTACAAGTGTCAAGCACAGGGAAAGGATCACTTTTCTGGATATGCATTGCCTACAAGTTTTAATAATACAGAATGCCGTCAGCCTACTCTTCCTGGGCACACCTGCTGGTTCATATTCAACTTGTCCACCAGGACCCCCAGGCCCTTCGTTGCACTGGTGCTTGCCGGAGAGCTGTCCCCTCAGCCTGCCCCTCAGCTTGCTGCATGGGGTATTTCCATCCCAGATGCAAGGCCTTGTACATACTCTTATTGAGAGAGCTTCTGCTGAGCTTCTGGCCAGCCTGTTTCTCTGGCCTGTTCAGGTTCCTCTAGCTTTTCCTGCCATCCAGTGCATTGACTGCCTCCTCCAATTCAGTGCCATCCTCAAGCTTGCACAGAGTGCTCTCTGTCATCCAGGTTGTTAATGAAGACACTAAGCTACTGCCTACCAGCTGAACTTTGCATTGCTGATAACAATTCTCTGAGTTTTGGCAGTCAAACTAATTTTTTTTTCACTTTATAATCCACTTGTCCAGCTTTTTTCTCATCAGTTTTGTGATAAGGAGACAATTGGAGACTGTGACAAAGGCCTGGCTAAAATGAAGATACAAAGCATCCCCTGCCTGCCACAGCTGCCAGTCACCTCACCACAGAGGGCACTGAGGTTGGTCAGGCATGATCTCCTCAGGCAAGAAATGACTTCTACAAATACCTGGTCCGAAATTTTCCAGGGACAGAGTTAAGGCTGTCAAGCCTGTAGTTCCTTGGATCTTGCTTTTTGCTTGTCGTAAAGAGGGGCATGACAGCAACTGCCTTCAGGTCATCAGAAACATTTCAAAAAGGACAGGCAGTGTCACGGAGACACCTGCCAGCTCCATGAACACCTCCAGGGATGCCGTGCACCAGGACCATCAACTTACATAAGTCTGAGTGGGTTAAGTGAGTGATCCACTCCTCTTTTCTCTCCTGCAGGTGCTCCTTCATGTCCAGAGAATCTCTTCAGAAGCTTAGGGACCCTGGAGGCTTGAGGAGAAGCCTTACCAGTGGAAAAAAGGTGTGGAATACCGCTGCTCTTTGCACGTGGCTTGTCTCTAGACCTGCTGTCCCACAGGACAGTGGCAGTAACCTCTCAGTGCCGCCTCCTTGCCCTGGTGTGCAGCCACTCCCAGCCCTGACGGATGCGCTCCAGCCAGTGCTCCCTGCAGCCTTACCCTCCCGCGCCCGCTGGGGATCCACAGCTACTCCTGGCAAAACCAGAGCCAATACACCTTGTCCTGCCCTGCCCTGTCCCTACCTCACCGCACCTCCCTTTCTCACTGCAAGGCTTTTAGGAAATTGTAAAGTTTTCTAGGCAGGTTGCATTTTGTCATGGAAAAGAAAATAATAGAGTTTAAAAACCTCCAGGCTTGGAAAGAGAAAAGAGTGTGTGAGGGTGTGTTTGGTGTTGGTATTTTTTTTATTTTGTTTTTTAGGTTTATTTATTTATTTGATTTATTTATCTGTGAGCTTTGTGAGTGATGTTGAGTAGAAGCCCAGGCATGTGCTGCTGAAAGATAAGAAAAATAAGGCAAAAAAGGAGACTGGAATGAACAGATAATGTTCTGACACATTTGATAGATATTCCTTATCTGGGATGCTATTATCATGGAAGTAGTAGAATTACAGGGCTGAACTGCTTTTCTTAGGGTCATTTTAAATGTTAAGGGTGGGATATTACAGAGCAGAGAAGCCAGAGAAAGTCTTATGAAAAAAATTAATCTAGTACTTAAAATGAGATACAGATGTTAACATAGTCTTCTTGCCAGGGATAGCTGATATTTCTCATTGCTTTCATATGCCAAAGGGACAACTATTCCAAGGCTTTGTATAAGCAGCACATTTATTTTAGACTTACTGTCCTGTTTTAAACTTTTCTTAGACAGTGGACTATATTTTTTGTTGATAATCTTCAAAAAGTACACAATGCCCACTAAAGCTTATGAAAAGTTGTAGTCCCTAATTTCCATCCTAATAATAAAGAAAGCAGATTAAGCATATAGATCAGCGAGGATGAAGTGTTGAGAAGGAAGAAGAAGGGTGCAATTGAGCTGGAGTAGCAGAGAAGCTGCAAAATACAGGCAACAAAGACACGTAAAATCATTTGCTGCAGGGAACATGTAGCTCATTTATGTGTTCAAGAGGATCAACATCCTCCACCAGTGTCTGTGACAGCGTAAAGGAACACCAGACAACTTGCTATTAAGTTCAGCTTGTTAGGAGAATCAGCTGAGGAATAGGCTATGTTGTCATGTAGGTCTTCATGCACACATGTACACATGGTTAACTGAGACCTCCCTGTATTATCTTTCCTGTGAGCTGGCACAGGTGAACCTGGGAAAATGAGACACTTGTTTTGTGTGGCCTTAGATTCATCTGGTTTTGTCTTCTGTGTTCTTTCCTATAATTAAAATACTTCCTATAATCTAGTGAATATACTTCTCTATTTAAAGAGCTTCTCCCAGCAATCTAATATAGATGTCCCAAAACAGAAACATCCATTTTGAAAATCAGTTGTATTTAAAAACATAACAGACTGTATTTTCATTTTTAAATATACTCAGAAATTTGGAAAATCCCTTCTGTGCCTGAAAATTAGTGCAGGCTAAACAGCTAAATGTACTTTTAAAGAAAATCTGCACTGAAAGATCAGAGGAGCTGATGGGACAAATCTACATACAATTATGTAAAACCTTAAAAATTAAGCATAAACAGTCAATTACCTATCTCATATTCTGTTAGTCTCTTTGTGTGAGGTAAGAAGTGTCTTTTCCAACCTAGTTGATTCTGTATAGAAAGCTTTTGTATTGAAATCTAGGATAGGTGATGTTAGAATCCAATGATTTTAGTAAATATAACAAATTAATTACACAAAAAATTATGAACTCTTATAAAACTAAATACAAATTACCTAACTGCAAGGTCAAGCTCAACTAGAAACAAAGAACTGTCTTTTATTTGGGTCTTAAGTGCAAAGATTATTTGATTTATAAAGCCAGAAGATATGCATGAAGGAAAAAACATGCATATACATGTTACATGATGTATAGTAACATCATATTTGAGAACTTGAGGATGATGAAATTTCAAAAGCTCAGAAAAGGGCTGACAGTAAGACCTGAAGAAATATGCAAAGAATTGTGCATCGTTGTCTTACCTGAATTTCCCTGAGGGACCTGAAATTATCAAACTGTTCTTTCTACGCATCTGCAAGAGATACTGAGATTGAACAGCATAGATTTCTAGGGAGTAAGTCAGTCATATCCTGTCTCTTAAAAACTGTAGCAAGCCTTAAGGGTTAGAAGATATGACTTTAATTTAGTAAACTGCAGTTTTGATAATTATGCATGGCATTCTTTTAATCAACCTAGGGAACTGTGATCTAGATAAGATTAGACTAAAATGTTATTTGAGTTTTTTGGGTTAAAAAGATGTAATATTTATTTGCAGTCGCTCTTTTCCACAGTAACTGGGGTGGGGAGGGAAGAGTGTAATTCTGTAAGTCTGTACTGGGTGTAATGTTATTCTATGGCATTGTTGGTAGTTTCGGAAATAGAGTAGATGCTAATATTGCTGCTGTCCCTTAGAAGACAGGACTCAGGCTTAAAATAATTCTAATAAATTGTAGAAATACTAGAAAATAATAGACATTCAATTTGGTGAGAACAAGCACAAGCACAAATAATTAACAGCACAAGTGCAAGATGGGAAATTCCCTGTAATGCTTCAGGGAAGAATATGGGGACAGCATATTTACCATGCCATAGTGTTACATGTGTGGCCAGTTCCAGATTTTTTGCTTTCTTACACAAGTGCTGTCCTTTCTTTTCAGCAGTAGCAGAGCTCAAGAAGTGCTAAAATGCCTGGCAGACATCTTTTGACAAATCTGAAAACACTTCATACCTGTATCACCCTTTATGAATTTCAGGCATGACAAACATTTTTGTTTACTGGGTTGATAGTCTGTGGCAAAGGCACAAGGGATAGAAACTGCTGAAACAAGATCCATGTGATCTCTACAGATCTTTAGGAGCATAATGTGTAAGCATCCAGTAAAACAACTTGGAGGCTCAAGTTGTCTAAGTTTTCTAAAAGGAAAAACAAAATATACCTGGTTGTTGATGGTTCATTAAATTAAATAATAAAGGCATCGAAAGAAAACTTAGAACCAAGTTTATTCAACCTAAGAAATGGAAAGAATGAGGGTAGCAATATATAACATTGTAGAGAAAGGAGATCAGCATAAACTGATTTAGGTATGACAAGAAGTAGCAGAGATTACTTTGCAGCAAAGCCTAGATGTAAAAGATAAAGTGAGAATGGTTATCTTCCGGGGTAGATTTTTTTTTTGTTTGGAGGATGGTCCAGCTTAGACTTCAGCTACCTAAAGGCCCTTGTCAGTACTCATTTGGATGTGAAGATACATCTGAACCCTGCCCCCTTTAAAAAATACCAAGACAAGCCGTCTTTATGCCTTGTTCCTGGCTCTTCTGCTTTCTGTAGAATTCTGCCAAGAATGTGAATAAGAATCAGAAGGAAGAGAAGCTGCTTCTTCTGTTTCTACAGAAAGACAAAAATTATGAATTAACTCTACTGTTCAAATAAACATGACTGTTTACTTCATATATTCTACATACTGCAGTTCTACATGCTGAATGGAAACACGGTTGTGCTGTTTTGGACGGCTGGACCAGTTCCCTCTGTGGTCATTAAGTTTCTCCTCTCAGGCTACCAGATGGCTGTTTAGGTGTAATGATAACATATGTTTGATTCTACTTGGCAGTCCTGAGATTGAAGAACTCTGGAATCACTCGGGTACTATAGAATTAAATGAAGAGAAAATTTAAACTTTTGTCTTCTATAATTCCATATTGTTGAATAATAATATCAACTTTGCCATAAATTATTGTTCGACATATTCTCATTTTTTCATTTCTGATCACTTGGTTTATGTTATTTTCTATATTTGGTTGTACTGACTCTGTACTGGTTATTTCCTAGGTGTAGCTACAGATAGAAAATTGATCACAGGAACAGAACACACTCTGGATTTTCTTCTGATGTACAGACTACACTGATTGAAGTATTGAATCCTTTTGCAACACCACCTTCCTGTAAGTAGGCTCAATCAATGGAAAACATTATAAAATTTTGTTGGGTTTCTGTGTAATTCAATACTCTACAAGGAAAATGGTTAATTTAGTATTCTACTAGAGAAACAGTTACAAGTATTTATATGCACACATAAGAAGGAACAATTTGAAGGCTTAAAGCTTGTTCTTATGTTCCTCCACTGCCTTTTCTGAAATTCAGACTGAGAAAGGAAAATCAAGAGTCATAGGCATATTAGCCAGTTTTTGGAAGTGATAACTCTGTATACTATAAGAGATGAAATAATGAATTTGTAAGGCAAGAAAAGTAGGAAATAGAATTGTAACGGGTATCTGTATTTGTTCTTATCAACTTCTCTCTGTGTCGCTAAGATAACAAGTAGTCACAGTTTCTTTCAGCTAGAGATACACAATATGAACACTAACAGCATAAACATTGTCCATGGCCACTCTTGGCTGTGTGCCTCCTAATTATTTTCAAGGGACACAGAAAGATAGTTCTGAGATGGTCAGAGGGACAGTCTAAGGATAAGTTGTGATTAGTAAATATTGAATATTTCTTAAATTGGATTTTATCACTACTACAAGCTGAGATATAAATCTCCTCGTTGTTATGGGAATGAATGGATATTTTGAGGTATTTTGAATTCATGAAGTATCCAGGTTTATAAATTATAAATTATAAATTGCCTTTTATTTGCAACGGGTATTTGGATTGACATACTAGTTTTCTGGATTCAGAGTTATAAGTCCTGCATACAAAGTAAAAACATGGGATTATTGCAATTTCTTAACATAAAAAAAAAATTTAAAAATTTGTATTGGCTTATTTGATAGGCTGTCATTTTATATTGTTGAAATTTGTAGATATGTGAATTCTCCTAGATAATAAAAACACATGGTGTTGATTAGGGGAGAATATATCTATATTCTTTAGAAGTTTGACTCTTTGAAACTCAGATATTGATGTTGACTGGAATATTCAGTGCAGAGGAACTAAAATATGGGTCCAAAATTATGAAATAAAAATTTTTATTGTATTAAGCATTTAACTTGTCATTGTCAAACATATCAGTGTCATTTGTGCACTTTATTTGCTGTCATATCATAACATATTTGCATCTACTGAAACAGCTCTTGAATATTCAATAGTACTGTATTGTTGTGTTGTTTGATTTTTCACTTAAAGTTGACTTCTTTTTGCAGGGATATAGGGAATGTAGCTTGCCATCTGTTGCTTAAATCTCTGTACATCTCTACTGCATTGAATGGATAGCCTTTTTAGCCTGGTTTCATGATTTGGAAATAGGAAGTGATGCTTTGAGATAAGGCAGTGTAAGGTTACATCAGTGCTCATTTGTTTGTCTGCACTCATTCCATTTGAATGCTCTGTAAGGAGTGGCATTTGAAGAGGGGGAACGGTCTCACCGTGGTGTTTCTAAAACTTGTACGGAACAGAAAGGCTGAGCGGAGGGGAGGGAGCTGCATACTGACTGACTGCCTATAGGGTAAGCTTAAACTCTAGTAGATGAGGGAGTAAAAATATTGCAGTTTTCTCTGTTATGAGAGAAACTTCAGTCAGAGCTCAACACTTTCTCGCATGCCGAAAGCATTCAACTCTAAGTTGTAGATTTCTCAGAAACAAGATATCATAAGTTTTCTCATACTTCGTGAAAATTCTTGCTTCTAATGGCCGCCATGAGCAGTTGGCAAACCTTTTCAGCTTGGATATTCAAAACCAGAGGAATGTTGATATATCTATAAACACAGGGAGATGCAGCTAGGGGAACTGAAATGCCTGGGTGCAGTCAAATGAATGAAGTGTTTGCTTCTTGTTCTCAGCTTTCGGTTTGGTGTTTTAGGAATGTTGTTATTACTTCAGTGTGCTTTTAATGGCAGACTTGTTTTTCAGTGCTAAGCATTTGTGTATAAAATAATTGAAGTTCCTACTATAAACCATAGTTCAATTTACTAGAACATGTAAATTGGCTCATTTATGAGTCACTCTTGCATGACTAGTACAGCAGTATTCCACATGATAATTTAGGAAGTATAGAGTAATTGACATATAATAATATTGAAACAGATTGCCCAATACATTTATTTCTTGGACAAAAACTGATCAATTTTAATTTGTCGAATTCTATACTGCTTTCTCATGGAAGTGAAAGTATATTTATTAAAACAGCGATAACTGTGAAGCCTAGTGTGGTAAAATTTGATAATTTCTTTTGTCAAAGAAGCAAATCATGAGATTAACTCGAGAGTAATTGTTAAATTTAAAGTGCAAGGTAGTGGGAACACAAAAAAGGCTTTATGATGAGTTTTTGTCAATCTGTATAATTTTTCAGTTAGGCAGTCATAAATCAAGGAATATTGTATTTTTTGAGGCTCATTAAAGAGACATTATACATTAGAATAGTGAGGCAGTCAGCATAATGAAATGATGAATGCCTATAACTATCTGTATGTAAATGATGTGAGACAGCTTTGCTGGTGCTACAGAGGAGAATAGCAATCTATTTGACAGTTCCCTGTAGGTGCTACTTCTGCATACAACTGACAGATGTTAAATGTAAACCTCTTCAGCAGCAAGCACTTATTAGCACTCAGTGGGGAAAAAATGGCAATATAGAATAAGACAAATAGCAGATAATGCCATTTAAATAACTTTGTTCTTACAAAGCTTTATTGCCAATATGTTATAGTGTGGAAGGTTGGGTTTTTGTTCGGTTTTTATTGACAAAGCCTAGGTAGGTAAGAGAACATCTCGGAATTTAGAAAATTGTCGTTTGAAACACTTAAGAAAATTCACTTAGTATTATAATTTGATGAAAAATCTATGTATGTTCCCTTTCATCAACACACTTCTTTTGAAATGTTATTTGGTAAATATTTGTTGAATCATTATGTGATAAATGTCAGTACTGTGTGTATTTGTTGACTTTATCAAATTAGTTTTAATTGTTTCCCTACTTTTTCTCCTCCCATGATAGAATAGGAAACTCTAGTCTTTCAGATTTGTCCTTTTAATGGAAAAAGACCAGAAGTAGTTAATGAAACCCGGTTAGCAATAGCAAATACTTTTAGGACATGTTATGATTTCATTTCCAGGCTATTTGTCTCAGTCCTAGCCTGAGACGCTACTCCTAGAAGTATAAAATATTAATCTGTGTGAGATTCACAATAATACAACTCTTCAACAGAGATCAGCATTAAAGTAGCTCAGGAAACTATCAAAACCACTTGATTTATTTCTAATCCTACTTTGTAATAGATTAGGTTAGGGATTTATATTTCTTTAAAGTATGAATCTAGGCACATGAATTGATTTTTCAAATTGTCAAAGCTTACTTTAAAGCTTTTTATTTTTTGAGCTAGCCTGTCCTTAATGATTTTTTTTTCTAGCTGCCAGCCAAGCTGCTGCTTGAAAGGGTAGAGATTAAGCCAACGCTAAAAGTGATGCAATGTCTACATGTTTAGATGGCCTTATGTCTTTTAGTTATATGAAATCTCTGACACTGTGTGTGCTTTTTCCTTGTTATCTTTTGTCAGCTGACGCTACCTTGTGTTGCTTGCACTGAATCTTTTTGGAATTTAGTGTTTCGCTGCACCACTGCAGATTTGTAATCCTCTTTCGTAGTGTTAAATTATCAGCCACATATGCACTGTGTCTAACTTAGTGGACATATTTATTGTTCCCTGGCTACCATGCTTGCTAATTTGTTTCTTTATTGCTTTGCCTTGAATTAGGGAATAATTGCCCTCTCTTTCCTGAGTTCTTAAAGGAATAGCTAAAGTTCATTCCCTTTTATTTTTGTTCTTAGTTCTCACTGTCGCAAATTAAATCTAGATTATTTTCTTCATGTAGGTAGATGCTGTGTAGCTACTGTGTAGACACAGTGTATGTTCAGGTAGAACAACTGAGTTTCAAGAATGTGGAATGTGAATATCATCTCAGTGGGGAGAGGAGAGTAAATACATTTTATGAGAGAATTTAAGCAATGATCCATGACTGCAAAAGACTTCTCATATAGCCAGAATTTGGAAGTAAGGAGGAGTTCATAAGTCTAGGAAATGTATTATGATCCTATTAACCTATGTTCATTAAATGATGAAGGGCTTAAAACTGTTGCTGAATTTTATCTCCTTCTCTTTGCAACACAGTAGAGTTGCAAACATTTATATTAGAAAGAAGAGCTTTCTATGCATTTCCTGGCTTAAGCTTTGCTTCCTTTTCTTCGCTTCTTCTGTTCTCAGCTGTGTAATAATCCCTCTTATGTCAGATGCCACAAGCATTTTCAAAACTGTCTTGACTATCTCGTTGAGCCAATGTCTGAAACATTTTGAAAAAAGTGAAAACATCTAACATGTACCTTTACATGACAGATAACAAAATTGGGCTGTGTGCCATATCTTAAAAAAAAACCCTAAACAAAAAGACAGCAACATGCATTCTATAGAAATCTCCTAAAATTATATCTGTTTGAACATTTTATACCCAAAAGTATAAGAACCAAACCAGCCTTTTTTTCTTCAACCCTTTAGAGCTGCGATGTTGCCAGAGTAACTGAGATCAGAGATCAGTGCTCAGTCTTAAATACTGTCTGTTCCTCTGAGGCTGATTCTATATGATCCAGTATGTTTCTATATGATGTTGTGTAAATCACTAGAAAGGAGTCTTTTACAGTGTTTATGATAACTGCACTTACTTGATGAGTCAAGGCTTACAAGTTATTCACTAATTTTAAGAATATACTTCATGCATATATGATAAATATAGTACCTAAATATATGCAAGGTATACACAGCATATGCAGTCTTGTAAATATAGACTAAATATGCAATATATAAATTAATTTTTAATACATTTTTATTTTTAGGAAAACAACAACAAGTTAATAATGTACTGTATAATGTAATTGCTTCCAGTAGTTTGGAAAAATTGCTCTGAAATGTCTCACCAAACTTTTTTAACTAATAAGAAAGCATACTGAAACATAAGTCTCTCATTGTCTCATTACTTCTGTTTAGACTAAAATAAATAATAAATTTAGTACAATGACATCTATGTAAACTGCTGAAGAATGATGCATTTTTCATTAAATATTATGTCAAATCACCAAGGAAAATCCATACTACTGAAAACTAATTTGAAAATACACGTATGTGTATTTTGAGAGTTTTATTGCACTGTCACTGCATTTTAAAATCAATTTGCTTCTCAGTTGTACTAGAGTACACGAATAATTTTTGACTAACCTTAGCATTAGATATCACTAGCATTATTTCTTTATATATCAGTTAAATCTGAGTGGTAATCTACAAATAGAAGTGTAATTTTAAATCTGGTTCTTTTGTCAGTTATATTTATCTGAATTTATGACTTTACTAATTGCAGAATTGAAATCACTTCGATATTGTTTTTCTTTTACTCAAAGAAATCCCTTTGCAGAATGTAGTAAAGAAGTGCTATGATGCTCGTCCAACTACTTCAGCTATTTGTTTTTTAGAACTGAATAATATGATTAAATGATATTGAATGACAGTTGTGTGAGCTGAGTTCTGCTGTGTAAGTGTGCCAGGGGAGTACAAACTTAAAATATAAACCTGTGATGTAATAATGTTTCCTTAATACCTATTTCAAGTAATCAAACAATTAAAGCAGTTTTAATTTGTGATTGAGTCTAGTGGCAATATTTTTACACAAATAGTATTTTGGGCTAACGGAATTTTTGCGAACGAGATGCTTGCGGATTTATGAAACAAAAGTCAAAAGAGTCTTATGAGCCCATTCCTTGAGGCTTGGGCTCTCTAGCTTTTGCAAAAAAAGCATTTGGAATTTCACTTGTAAGAGAGCATTCTGATTGGACCAAAAAGTCATTCTTCACAAGTGGTGTCAAAATAAAGAATGTTAGTGCTCATCTGGGAAAAGGAGAGCATGTATTTAGGTAATCTGTTACATCAGATAACTTTTGTTTCTTTGTTTCTGTTAAATATTGCTAAATTCCACAAATATAGAAAATAGAAATCTATGTGTGGATAAACTCAAACATAATGTCTTTGTTGGGGGTTTAAAATCTATTTTTATTGGGTTAGACTGAAAAAAACTGCAAATACATATTCAGCAAAAGATCCCAGTTCATGCAGTGCTGTCCAGCTGAAGGGAGGCCTAAAATTTACACATCAGAACCACAGAATATTCTGAGCTAGGAGGGATCCACAAAGCTCATCTAGTCCAAACTTAAGTGAATGACCCATACAGGGATCGAACCCATAACCTTGGCATTATCAGCACCATGGTCTAGTTTTCCTTGAATAGAAGGCTGAAAACTGTTCTTCAGTCCTTCCAACAAAAAAGCATCATTTCATGGTAACAGTGGAAGGAGACTCATAATGATTGGTTGCTTCACTGATGCTTTTAAAATTTAATAGCCCAGCAGCAGGAGCCACTGTACGTTATCATTGTCTCACATTTGTCAGTCTGTACTATGCCTTTTTAAGAGTGAGGACACAATTTTAGAACTTCATTGCCAAGAGATGACAGTTAAGGCAATACTATGGAAAATATGCATACGGAAATGAGTGACAGTTTTATCTTAAGACTTTGCAAGATTTCAAGAATAGAGTGTATATATAAGCAGTCTCAAAGGAGTCTTTTGTTTTTCTGTCTCGAGATGTAGAAGAATTTTTAGTAGAAAAATTAAGTAGAAAGACATAAAGATTTATGACTAGTACTGAAAATGCTGTGAACTGGATTGCACATATTCTAGGTTTCCTCTTTAGCCATTGTAAAATGTTGACATTCATAACTGAGACTGAAGGTGAGGAATTGTGGGGAATAGAAGAACTAAAATTGTAACTAAATGCAAGAAAACAGTAGAAAAGAATAAACAATAGGGAGAGTGTGACTTTGGACACCAGCGAAGAGGATGAGATGAAAGGTTGCTCGAAACGAGGATAATGAGAACTTTTTTTCCCATCTTAATTTTAGACACTGCCATAACCTGAGGCAAACTGTTTGACATTGCAAAGCAGAAGCAATTATCTGTTTTACTGAAGCGATTTTCACCTGAAAGGAATGGAAATTAGGAAATGAAAAGATGAAAAAAAGTGGAATAAGAATGCTGTACTAGCGAGTATGTATTTAATATCTAGTAAATCCAGATGAGATGCATCATTTGGTAGTAGCAAAGCAAACATAAATATTAGTTTTCTAAAAATGTCTTCAAATATAATTAAATATATAGATGTATATAGTTTGCATCCTTTTATATGTATCTCTATACACATCCGTTTTCATAGTTTTGTATGAGCACATCATTAGTAACTGAGTTTTATTAGCTACCTTCATTTTGTAGTGAACTTGATTAAAGTTTTTCACTTCAAAATTGCATTTTATTATTATATTTGAGTGATAAACCTGCAATAGGCCCATTGCAATGGAAGTTCACAGTAGCCCAGAATATGTTGCATTTTCTCCTTCTTATCAGCTGCACCAGACCAAGCTGTTTTTAATAAATATGTAGTGGTTTAGATTTTTGAAATTAATTTGAGATGTAGACAAGAAGAACAGAAATATATCTGAGATTAAAATAAAGAAAAAGGCATTTTAATTTCTGAAAGGAATAAATTAGTGTTTTTCTACTTGTTGCAACATGAAACAGATTGCATAACCTCTCTAAGGAAAAGCAGTTTTAGATTCACAAGAGTCTGGAGTGGGTGTTTTACCTGATCTTGCTGATAGCCATTTCATTTTTAGTAGATAAATTTCTGTAGTACTTGAGTGAGGAATACAGGCTTCCCTCTTATTCTGAGAGGATCTGGTTCTATATTTAATCAAGAGCACCTTTTCCTGCTTTTCCTATAAAGCTGTCTTTATCTCAACCCAAGTTTTCCTGCTTTTACCCTCCGATTCCCTCCCCGATCCCACCGCTGCGGGGTGAGTGAGGGCAGCGTGGTTGCTGGTTGGGGTTAACCACGGCGTGAGGGAAAGGCAGCTAACAGGACTAACATTTTCATAACTGATCTTAAAAGCCAACTTATTTTTCGGCTGAGTTGGAAACATATGTTGTTTAAAAGATGCAAGACCATAGTAAGGAATAACTTGAAGTTTATAGAGTAAGCAAACATATAAAAGCTATTAAGACAATGGAATTTTACAGATGTTAAACTGGATAAGGTGTTTTGTTTAGTGTGCTCTATGTTAAACACTAACATAAAGATAAATTTCATACTGTATATAGGCATTTTTGTGAGTCTTCATAGATTTAAAATTAACTTCCCTGTGTTGAGATTTTTTTTGTGAGTAGGAAATAATCATGCAAGAAAATATTGAGGTAGGGAGTTCCATTACTGCTATCATAACAAATAACCCCAAGAATAATTCGACCACACAGGCACCTGTATTTGTTTTGATTTCTGGAACATAAAATCAAAAATTTAGAAAGTGAATTATTCAAAATCTCACATTAAATAAAAACATCTTGGTTGCTTTTTTCTACGTAAATGCCTGCCATCATCATTAAACTTAGCTTCAGTCCCACAAACATGTAGAGATGTGGAAACTATGAATATTTTTGATTTTGTTTTGGATCATAGCTGGTTTTTATGAACTACTTTGTAACTCTGAGACTTTCCATCTTTTCAAGCAATTTTTTCAGTTTTTAGCAGCAAGACGGGACCTGTCATCTTGTGTTAATGCTAAGATTTTTGTTAAAGGACCTAAGCTATCCCTTGGCATAGTCCTGTAAGTCTACAGGATAATTATAAGGATAATTATCATATTCACATGACTTTCTGGTGATGTCAGTAAGGATGAACAGATGCCCACACATATGTGTATACACACACTGAGATATGGTAGTGTGGCATTAAGGGATATACTGATACAACTGCTCACTCCATTTGCCTTAGCATACCCATCAAGTTTTTATAAGTTGTGTTAATCTACAGTGGTGTGCTTAAAGGCTTAAATCTATGTCACTTTCATTGTTTTCCCTTGAATATAACACTTGGAAAAACTGATCTTGAAGTCCCTGCCAAAATTTTCCATTTAGAGACAGTGGTCTCTTAGTTCTTTTTTTCTGTTCTCTTTGTTGTGCACTTTGAATTTTCGGTATTTTCCATAGTTTTGAAGGATTTAAATTTCTAAAGTATTAAATTGTTGAAATGCCTGCAAATGCTACATATTTTAAATTGTAACAGAAAACATCAAACAAATGCAGAATCTTTGAACCGTTATCAAATTTATTTAAATATAAAAAATTCACTGCAGTTGCACTGCAAAATTCTTTGGCTAGTGATACCCTACCAGAATGTCGCTTTCTTTTCTGCTTGATGATTGTCTGGGCAGGAGAATGGACCAAATTAATTACTAAGATTCCCTCCAGGCCTATTTTCTCTGGTTCATTTTTCATGTTCTTTTCAGGCAATAATATAACCGTTAAGTTTTAGATTTTTGCAACTAAGTGGTACTTTCTGATTACAAAAATGGTTGAATTTAATATCGATGGATCAAGCATTTGCATTTTATTAGGGAATAAATGCTGTTTCAATGAAATTTACTTTATATAATATATGTTATTACACAGAATATATTAATCAAATCAAAAATAGTAGGTATTTTAAGGTCCTATTGGACCTCTTAGAAACAGGAGGTTTTGTCTTAATGGTTTGGAAATGTTGTAACCTGAAGAGTAATAGCATTAGAATGTTTATAAGGGGTAAGCACATGCTAAGAGCTTACTGGCAGTAATTAATTCAATGGTTTAGCAATTGTATTCAAACACCACTTACTCAAGTATTTTCAAAAATTTCTTTTGCTTTGAGATCTAATTGTGGGGGGTTTTTTTAATAATAAGAAGTGTTATCTGTTCATTTGTCAGCATTAATTATTAATCTAGTAACACAGATGCAGCTTTTGAAAGTAGAAGATTGGAAGAACTATATATAATTTTAACGTACATGTAATGAATTTGTAATCCTTTAGCACATTTAAAAGATTTCACATTTCTTTTTCCTCATATTTTGTTAAAGTCAAACACAGCCTCGCCTACACTCAGAACTGTACTGAATGTTAACAGAACAAATCTGAAAACGCAATTTCTGTGCTTGATGCCCTTAGAAAATTTTGAGAAAAAGGGTGGTTATCAATTGTTTACTGTGATTCCTTTTTGACATAAATGAACCCTGTTCTAAAATGTAGTCAAATAATACATAGATTTTATAATTTATTTTCCTGACATCTGAAGGATTCAGATTCATCAAAAACCCCAGAGTGTGTGTTGAATCAGAGTTTTAGAAATTAATCACCAGGCAGGATATTTTGTTATACAAGACCAAGTGTGCAATAATAATAGTTGTTGACTTACTGATTTTTGTTTGCTTGCAGATGATAAGACTAAAATCAAATTGTGTTTACCAGATACACATTTTTATTTTTTCATGAGCTGAAATTTCAAGTTTGTTTTTTTGGAGCTCTTCAAATACTTCCTTTCTATTTTCTTCCTAAAACTAAATTTTCTTTAAAAGAATAGTTTAAGTGAAAAAAAAAATCCCTGGTTGTATTCATTTAAATGTTGCCAGTAATTGATTACTAAAAATGAGATTTCAGAGACTTTGAGAATGAGATACTAAATTAGAGTACAAGTGTTAACAAAATGTCATAAAATAACATTTTTCATTATACTTCTGTAAAGCTAACCTTGAAGGCCCAAAGGGCTGCAACATGTTATATTTTCTAAACTGACAGGGTTAAACCAGGGAGTCTACTCTTTGGAGAGAGTTGGAAGTGCCTCAGCAACTAAGCAGGAAAAAAGAAAAAATTAAATGCTTGGTATAGACCAAGAAGCTTGTCCTTTTCAAAAATTTTCCTTGCAAGTGCCTATATTGAAAGGTTTGAATTTTCATATTTTTGCAAGCAACGTGCTTTAAAATATTTGTTTGGGACATGAGTCATTGCAGTCATGATGCAAATTAGTTTGGTATAATAGAGAGTAGCTGGAAGAGGCAGTAGTTAAAGTCAGTCCTAACTACTAGTTTATTATAAAGAACCCAGATATTTCTAATTTCAAAATTAGGATTGTCATGATAGTTTTGAATATGCATGTTGATGATTAACTACCACCTGTTAACAATGTTAGTATTTATAGACTCTCCTATAACTGATATTTTATTTCTGATGATGTGGTGCTTAAAAGTCAGATTCTGGGGCCCATCTGTGATGATTCCCAATACAGCCAATAAGGGAAAACAAAATAAGGTGCATTACGCTCCCTGAGAAGTTCAACAGACCTACTTAAACCCTGCTCATCTTCTAAAGAGAGCACTGGCATCTGATTATTCAGACTCCATCTTCTAGTTGAAACATATCACATATCCCCGTGTGTGTATAAGATTAGGTAGCTCTCTCTTTATGGAACTTCTTCCAGCACAAAGGAGTTTTGTGATCTTCTCAGTGTGCCTGAGGAGGAAATGAAGGTTTAATGACAAGCAATTCCATCTTCAGGCTGTTCTTTATTATCTGTCACTTTCTTGTCACTTCATATTAAATGATGACAGTTTAGGTGCAGTGCTGTTACTCTATTTTTGAACGGGTTTCTTGGAGAGCATGTTTGATATTTGAATAATCAAAGAAAAATTCTCCAGCACCTTTTTTCTAAGAGTTTGTGTGACTTTCATGTGAGGTGACCTAGTCTTCGATACTATGTTCGATCAAAAAACATCATTCTTTTGAACTTTTGAGATGAAAAAAAGGGAATTTTTTTCTTATTATGTATTTGTCTAATATCTTAAGTAAACATTGGCTATGCTTGTTTAGAAGCTGATAGTCTGAGCAGAGAAATAAAATGTGAGATGTTCATAACTTTTTATCTATACTATTTGGGGTTAATTAAATGAGAGAAAAAGGAGCAGAGTTTTAGTACCTTAAAACCAGTCTTGTTATTCTGTGTATGCCATTTCAGTCATGCAAAGCACATTATAATGACATATGATTTGTATGTGCATAGGCAGTTTGTATAACTGGATGTCTGCCTGTTTTACACAGGCAGTATGAGAAATACGATTTTGAAGTCTAGACACTGCTCCTTAAAAAGCAGAACCATAGTTGACCTCACTGGGTGTAAGTAATTAGGAGATTATTAGCTGCTAAAGGATCTTTCAGATATGCTGGCTGGCCTACATTCATCTTCACTCTACCTCGCTTGCTTGATCAGAGGAGTTGAACTCTCCTCATCTCTAAAGAAATTGTGTATAGGTTTCTTGTTTTTCTTACAACTGTAAGTTTTAGTATAAATACAGATTTTCGTGTGTATTTTACTGGGACAAGGTATTTTTGTATTTTCTACCACTCTAAATCTGTAATCTTAAAATAAAATATAAATAAGTATGAGGTAATGGAACCTAATGCCGCATCATCCAGCTATTGAGTAAGTAGTACATCTGGCCAAGATGGAAGCAGATGTTACTCCACTTGGGATGTACTTGGAATAATGATTCTTGTAATGTGGAGCCTAAAGGAGTGAGCAGTAAAATTCCTGTTGTTGACCATTAAAACTCCAGTGCACCTTTTGTGGGCAGAGGGAAGTTTGCTGGCAGTTTTCACGTTCTGGTTATGCTCCTGCTGCCAACACTCGTTGTCTCTCTGAACATGGCAGTTTGCAATGTAGCTTATAGAATGACCACAAGTTACGAGGCCTTAGTTGTAACCACCCCCACTGACCATGTAGCTGGAGACCTTTCCTGCACATTATCAGGAAGAATGTACACTCTCCCTGATGTTTAGATGCAGGGTACGATTTTATATGTCACGGTTCAGCATGCAGAAGTTACTCTTCACCTGGAAGATTCAGATTGCAATTCAGGCCCTTCTTTACTAGTCAAAGAATGTGTTTCTAAGGTACCCTTAGTTAGCCCAGTGAGCTATATCCAGAAAATATCTGGAATAATTTCAAGAAATTAAATTTAAGAAAGTTTAAAGGTAGCTGAGATGTCTCATTACTACTTTTAGTTATCCGAAGTAATTATAAAATGCATTTGTATTGTAGTGCCAATTTTCAAGTTTCAACTTGTTCAGAGACAATACTCTGCAAAATTTAATAAATGCCATTTGGAACAGAAAATATTTAGGATACACTAAATGTGTGTATTCTGTTCTTGGGTAGAATAACAATACTTCATGGTGAACATTGCAGGATATTAAACCAGCTGTTAGTGTGTGTATATATATATGTAAAAATTAGTATTTTGTATTTAGTGTTTCCAATAAAATGAGTTTTATAGTACACTGAAATGTCTAAATAGTAATCCAAATGCATCAAGGAGACAATCATAAATGCCCCCCAAAAATGTGAAACGTGAAACAAAGGTCCTGAGTCAGTTGACATATTAATGCATCTATAAATTATGTACATGTACTGGATTACAAAGCTGTACTGTTGCACATACAGATTATATTTTAAAAAATTACATTAAAACATGCAAAGAATACCTAAAATTTGCATAATTATCCAGATTTTTACCTGTAATACAATTCAGTAAAGAATTTATTTTGCTTTTTTTCTCTTACCAGAACTACATTTTATTTTGTAATGATTAATGAGGTTCTAGTTTAAAAGTAATTTTTTAAGGTAGAAAATTCCTGTAGCTCCAAGAATAAACAGCAAATAATAATAATGAGGTAATCCAAATCTTAGCCAGCTAATAACCTGTTGCCATAAATTTTTAAAATGAGTATCTATCATCTTCAAGTACTAATGTGAACTAATCTATTCAAAATATCAGTGGATATTTATATTTGGTCCTCATTTCCTGGAGTTTGGTATAACTCACAGTATTTTAATTGTGTTCTAGTGTATTTTTAGTTGGACTGAGTAAAGTAATTAAATCAGCATATCTCCTTATGCTATTCTATCTTTTTTCTAGTTCTGGACAAATACCTGCTTTAGTCACATAGAAGTATGTTACATTTAGGTACCATCTTTCTCAACTTTAAATACTTGCTGAGAATGGGTTGAAGTTGGGAGGGACCTTTTGAGGTCTTCTTATCCAATACCCCTGTTCAAACAGAGGCCCACGGAGCTGGTTGCCCAGGGCTGTGGCCAGATGACTTTTGAATATCTCCAAGAGTGGAGACTCCACAACCTCTCTGGGCAGCCTGTGCCTGTGCTTGCTCACCCTCAGAGAGTAGAAATGTTTGCTCTTGTTCAGAGGGACCCCTGTGTTTCAGTTTGTGCCCGTTTTCTCTTGTCCTGTCACTGAGCACCACTGAGAGGAGACTGCCTCTTTGCACCCTCCCTTCAGGCATTTATATATATTGGGTCTTCTGACTTTTCTTTTGCATTATAAAATACTGTGTATTCTAGAATATACTGACAAATTTCTGCTCACAAAGAACATGGGAAAGCTATATCTGTCTTTTATGTTGAATTGTTCTCAGCATTGTTAACATGCTTTCTTGGCTTTACATGTTTGAGATGATTTTGCTTGTGATATTAAAATTGTGGAGTTTATGCTCAAATAATCAATGACAAGTATTAATTTTCTAAGTATAATTAGTCATATCAGACTTCTAAATCACTCCTATAATGTTGAAAGTCTTACTGTGCCTCACTTGTTTTTAAATACTTGTTAAAATATATAGGAAACACATTTGAATATAAAAGAGGATTGGCTAATAATTAATTCCCAAATCTATTTAAAAACTATCTAGGCAATTAAGTTTTCTCATAACAATTAATTTAAATTTAATACATGAATCAGATGTTATTTGTGGTTCTGTTATTTTGGCTTTTCATTATCTCTTTATCACAGTGGCTCAAGAATTGAGATACTTCAGAGACTGCTTAAAATTCTAATCTTGCTGCAGTCCTTTCAGACATTTGTCAAGGTCAAAATTCCATCCAAGCCAAGGTGATTGATCAGGCCTGTATGTTTAATAAATACCATATGACAATGAAGAAACTGGCATCATAAGGAGTTGTGCTTGATTACCTAGTGCTGATGACCATCCTCAATTTACAGCTGAGTGAGAAAGCAGCCATCAGCAGGAGAGAAAGGAGTAGCCTGAACTCATCTGCTTTGGGTTATACCAAAAAGGTCAAACGGATCTGGTTTTTTATAACCAGAACTTCAAAAAATATGTAAACCCAGAATTTTAACCTCATTTTTAAGGAAGCAGGGTTTAACAAATGCTCTTCCCATTCCGTCTAGTAATTTTTGAACCTACTCAAAAATATGTCCTAATGAAATAGATGTCTTAAAGTTCTCATATTCCTTTAGGTTTCAGAAGGTTAATGGCTAAGTAGAAATATTGGCCAGACATCTGAATCTGACATTCACACCACCTACAGTCCAGTTTTGCTTCAGACCAGCTTGGACTGAATACCTGGTAGCATTTGGAATGTGTTTAGTGCTTTTCTCCAGCATGCTTTCTGGTTGAATTTCATCCTAAAGGATTTGAACGCACCAAGACTTGTCTGTCAAGGAAAGAAAAGTGTAAGAATTAACCATGATAAGGAGATAAACTTCAAAAATGCACTTCCAATCAAAATTAAAATGCCAATGTGGATGCATGTTAAATGTTTTAGATAATTGTGAGGCAATTTATTTGTGTGTATGAGATACTGAAGGCTTGGGGTGTAGTGAGACATGAGTCATGAGCAGTAAAAACAGATTCAGGGGTAGAGAAAAGATATGAATGACCTCCAAATATTTTGTGGACCATCTGAAGGAAAGGACAGAGTCTTAAGATACAAGGAAAGGATGCTTGGAACGCAGGAATTCGTAGAGTAAGCTGTACATAGGGCAATCTCAAACAGTTTGTAGTTTCTTTGGCCATGTCAGTCATGCTTCTTTCCTGCTATCCTGAATGGCCATGGGTTTATTTTTTATGTGTATTCATTCTGTCTGTCAGTGTCTCATCTGTTATGGTCAGAGAGATGCCCCAACCTCCTTACTGCCATGAAGAAGATTAAACTTGAATATGGCCTTTCTTTCTAGTTATTGTGAACAATCTGTGGCAACTGCATAGTAAAGGAGCAGTAATTGCAGAAGTTCTTTCGTGGTTTTAATTATAGATAGTGTTTGAAAAACTTGCACATTTTATTTTGGAAAATACTGCTGAAATTGAACTGTAGCTATTGTGTTGATTCTGTCTGTAATATACAGTAAATTTAAGTTGTCCTAGTTAACACTCTGTGAGAAAGAAAGGAAAATGCTTTTTAAAAATTAATAGATGTTTTATGACTTTAATTACTTGTGTATGTTCAATTTCTACTAATATTTACGTGAATTGTATATTCCTTCAGGCATTCCAAGGCAATGTCAAATAGCAACATTAGGAAAGTAGCAAATTCATTATATTTTCCTTTAAGTTTGAAAATTGTCATACTGTGATCAAATGATTTCTAAATCTTTTGACCTGTCTGTCCTGCTTTTATTGACTCTAAATGTGTAAATGTATGGTGGCCTATTTATGCAGATTCCCAGCTATGCTTGTTTCGAAATAGAGGTACAAAGTACTACATATACTATCAGCTCTTGTGTAAGAAATAATTTCTAATATACCTTTTAAGTTTGTCAGATAAAGCCTGTGACTTTCTGAACCTGTAAATTTCTTGTCATTGTGGATTTAGTGGTTACTGGAGGCATAACTTTGTGGATTTGTTAGTGGCAGTGACTATTGCTACTGAATTAAGGAACAGGTTTTAGGATACGTGAACAGTAGGTGAATGCTTCGTTTTTGACCCAATATTGAATTATTGTCAAGATCCAATAATACAGTCATATTTTGCAGCCATGGTGACTTGTAGATCTCATTCTATCATGCCACATCACAAGGTGTATTTTTTAAAATGATACGATTGTCTTTTTTTCTTTCCCAAAAGAGTTGTGAGTAGTTTTTGAAACACATTCAACACAGATTTTCCTGTTCATTTATTCATGCAAGTATGTTTCCATGGAGACAATGCTGATTTCCACTGCAGTTCTAGACAGTCATTTATCTGTAGATCAACAACACAAATCAACTTTTCTGCATGTTGTGACAGTCCTAAGGCGATTAGTTCTCAGGCTGTATCTAAAGTTTTTTTTCATATTTGCATTTTCACATACAGGCATGGTATGCTTCTCCTTGAAGAAAAGCACAAAAATCACATCTTATGGTTTTAGACATATGATTCTGGTGCAGTTATGCATAGATTAATGTTAAGGTATTTTGGAGTACATCTGGTGAATGATCCTGATCCCATATTGGCACAGATACCTGAGGGTGTACCATTTTCTTCCCCTTTCTTGATCTTTCCCTGACATCACAGCAAAAACAGACCTGCCCCACTCCCAGCAGGTGCTGTGCTGTGGAGCAAGGTGGTGAAGTTTGCTGCAGACAGAACTTGGCCTGTGGCTGTAAGCACATTGCCTAAGATTTTCATCACAGATGACTCCCGGCCCTTAGGTGAACTGGTGAAGAAGCTGATGCCTTAGGATTTTACCTTTATATTTTCATATGTTAGTAATTCTGCAGTTCTTTAGTGTGTAACTCTGAACTCCATATAGAGTGTTAGCTACTGCTTTTCCCATTTTGGTCAGACACAACAATTCCTCTCTAGGCCTGAGAATCAAGGACACCTCACTGTCACAGGCCCCAAGAAATGGAAACAAAAACGAGGTGGGGGGGAGCAAACTAAGAGAATGGGACTCCACTGCCTGGGGCTATAATTGGACAATTAACCTCTGAGCTGCAAATGGGTAAAACTTCTATCTGTCCGAAAAACGTGTGACTGTCGTCCATCTTGGGTGTAGTCTGTGTGAGAGTCCTGCACTGCCCAAGGTGTGCCCTGTGAAGGCCTTTCAATAAATACCTACCCTTTATCCTTTCACTCTGTCCAGCCTCTGTTCCAGGTCAGCCTCTACAAGGCACCAAAGTGAGCCACACTCTCAATCTTCTCGAGAGCATATTGACCGCATCCAATTGCACCGTAGTTTATCAATATCATGCTTTATAGTGCGCTGCTGAAAATTTGTGTTACTTGACATAAGCCTTGTGGGGGGTGTTGGAGGATATAAAGCTTGCAGAAGTAGTATTGGAGTATGCAGAATGTTGCAAATGGGTGACTACTGATCTATTCAGAAAAATGATCTGACACCCTTACATAGTTTAGATTAGGGTCATAAGATTCTTGTGTGTTCAGTAAAGTTCTGTAAACACCAGAGAGGGATTTATATTCCCTGTTTTATCAGTACATGAGAATATAGCTAAAATGTTTTGACTAAGTAATTGTCATAACTATTTTCTACTAATAGTTAAGTATATATAAATTAAGAGAACTGTGGTTGTAGTTTTAATTGAAAAAGGAAAAAAGGGATATTTCAGTAAAATTAAATCTAGACAGCAAAAGACTAAACATAGAACTGTAAAGGTTCAAGGACCTTAATCTGTTTGCAATTTCTTTCTTTCAATTTTTTTGAAATTCAGCAGAGAATAAAAAGGGATCTCTAACAAAAGCCTGGGAGATAGCCAGAGCAACCACACTGTCAAACCGTTCTAAGAAATAGCAAGTAAAAAGAAAGACAAAACATTTTTGCTAGACCTAGTTACAAATATTTTGCAAGATGAAGATATTTGCAAAAATGAATGTAATGACACATCACAAATAGAAAAGGAAACAATGCTCGCTATGCAATTGTTTCTTACCAATGTATTGAATTTAACTGTATTCAAGCTGATGTTCTAGAACAACTCTCTGATGGTCAGATTTTAATGAAATTCCTGGATACTACCCAAGAACAATTAAAGGGTTGTGGTTTTTTCGCTTATAGATTCTCTAGCCTTCTCCATGATTGTTTTCAACAGTGTAGCTTCCAAGTACTCTTATGAATGTGTTATACTTTACGGAAAGTAAAAATCAAGTTTTAAGAAAAGACTTTTATTAACTTGCAGTGTTTGAAAATAGAATTTGCACATGTGTAGTAAATAAATAACAAGCCACAAAGGTAAGTGATATCTTTAAGATAACATTTTTTTCTCCAGATTTTCTGAATGTGTTAATTACTTCTGTGAAAGTTATGCTAAAGCTACCTACCTTGTACTGTGAATAAAATACTGTATTTGATTTTCTTAGCCCCTCTTTGGTAAGCTTAGTTTGTAGATTTTGTTGCTTTCATCTATTATTTTTTAGGTGTTTTATAACTAAAACCGCTCAGGTTCTCTTTTTTCCATTTTAAATGCATAAAGGAATCTAGAATGGTTTTGCAATCCATGTGTCTGTATAATTATACCATGATTTAAATTGCTTAGTAATAACCAAGTATTAGTAGTCTGCATTCCTTGAGGCACTGATGTAAAGCATAACCTGTCTTACTCATGTAAAATTGACCATATGTCATCATAATAGATGTCACATTTTCCTTACAGTCTTTGGTAAATTGGTTTGAAGAAAGTAGAGATATTTTTGTTGCTTAGTTTGTAAGATTTTAATGAATATTGGTATGGAATGCAAAGTATTCTAATCCCATTTGAGATATTTGCTGTTTCTCTTAAAGTGTAATAATTAAATTCCATGCTTGATGGTTACAGTTTTTCACTTTCTTTTCTTGCTAATTTCCTCCAGACTGACAATAATCTTTGCACTTGTTGAAACGTAACATTAAATATATTTTGGTACAAAAAAGAAGGGACAGAGCCTATTATTCGTCAATATAATTGAGTTTTCAATTATATTACTAATTTTACTTTAAAAAGTAATAGGACAGTCCTGAGCTATTCTTAAAGGTGATTCCTGCCTCACTTTAACTCTGTGATGAAGATGAAATCCTGCTGAAAAGATGGTTCTTCTGTCATTCAAGCCCAAGAATTATGAGATTATGATGTTTTCTAGACCACTCTAGATGACAAAAAAACAGGCCGCAGTTTGCTTAACATTGTGTTCTGAGAGCCCTAAGTAGGAAAGAGAATTGGGCAACACTAAATTGAAAATATCTTTTAATCGGGACTGAATAATGATTTTTTCAAACTTACATGTGTGATCTTAACAGAACTTCAAGGAATTTACTGTAAGAGTTCTAAATAATTATACAGCTTAAGCTAGGAGGCACTTGCAACCTTTCTTTTTTAGCTTTTATTGGAAAAATTATAGGTGACAACATGAGGAAAAAGTGTTTCACATTTCCAGATATATATATACACCGATAGATAGATAGATAGATAGATAGATAGATAGATAGATAGATAGATAGATATAAAGTATTTGGGAAATTTTAAAAAATTAGACTGAAAGGCTGTACATCCAATGGATTCTAATTTGTCAGATTCTAAACATTCAGATTCCTACATTCAGTAATGTGGAAGAAGGCAATGATATAACAGATATATTGTATATTGGGATATATCAAGTCAGTCAAAATATTGAGTCCAAGTTGATAAGATAAATGATAAGTTGTTAATACTCGCAAGAATTTTCTATCTTGGTATTCTTTTTCATGAGGTTTATAATGAAACTAAACAATTAAGTGCTTTTTCATATTTTTAGGTTATCCTACTGGAATAGTGAAGTGTCTTAAAGGTAAACAGAGCAGTATAGGTACATGGACTGATATATGAGGTTAAGGTAGCTGAGGTGTTGTAAATGCTGTGGTGAGTGACTAGGAGAAGGGCATAGTGGCAGACAGCCACAGTCCTCTTCTCATTTTCCTTGCCTTCTTCACATGAGCCGGAAGACGAAGGTAAGATTTCACCAAGGTAAAATTCCAAGCCATACTGCGATTCTTCTCACTATTAATACCATCTTGCAATTTCATTTTATTTTATTTTATTTTATTTTATTTTATTTTATATGTTTTAAAAAAAGGTCCCAAAACATGGGGGTTTTTTTAAGGAAATATTTTTATCAACAGTATATTTTAGCAAGGTTTCTTTATATGTTATCCTCAAGAATTTTCTTGTTCTTGATGAATATACTTATTTAAATTTCTGTACTAGTTTTTGACATTTAATGTAGAAAGCTCCAGTTTTGGATAGTTTTTCTTTTTTTCCACTGGGAAGAATAAACAAATTTTTTTCTAGTTAAGTGCTTATGGGGCAAGAGGAAACACTTAACAATGAAGACTTAGGCATAGTACTTACAAGAATTTTGGAATATAGTTTTAAGATACTACAATGTGAGCAATGTACTGCAAAACTAAAAGAGATTGAACTCCTTCTACTCATTCAGAATATTGAACACTGAGTAGAAGATAAAATGTATCTCCATGTGCTCATTACAATTCTTTAACATATATCCATTTAGTCTGGTCATTTTGAATGAGTGGATGTTGAAGTTTTCTAAAAAATTCCCTGAAGGGAGGTTTCATGGGTGTGCTGTTGCTACTGGGAAAGTGAGACGAAATTCCAATTTACTGGAAGCATGTAAATTTTTCATCACAAAACCAAACTCAAATTATGAAGACAATGCCTAGTGACAGTTCATCTTGATATTTCTTGCAGATGTCAAAGAGCTAGATAGCTGAGGGAGTGAAAAATCAGTGATAAAGCTTGTTTTATATCTGAGATATTCTGGTATCAGTGTAGATGTTGCACCTGTGGCAACAAAGTGAATATTATATGCTCACATGTCATTGGAAAAAAAAAATCGCTGAATCACATTGAAAGTCACTTACTGGCTTTCATTTTCTTTATGAATTTTGGAAATTAATATGTATGACAGGCACATATCGTATCAAAACGTTAAAAAGCGAAAAATGGGGTTTGGTGAGTTTTTTTGAAAAATGATTAATGCAAGATTTTGGAAAATTAGAGTAGATGTTGTTTTGAGGTTGGGGGCAAGCTGTGCAATTTTTTAACAGAGACTTAAATTATTATGAAGTGAAATATGTCTTGAGAACTGTTACCTGGTTTTGTGGCTATTGTGAATCTGTAGGATGACTGCTAATTTGGCAATAGCCAGGGCTTTGGCAATAACAGAAAGGAATGGATTTTCTATATCGCTCGTATTGTTGGTCAGCAGTATGGAACAACCGTCACAATTTAATCACTGGGCTCCCTGGGGGGTTCACTACACAAGGAGAACTGCTGACTGGGAAGCCAAGCCACAGCCTCAGAATCACCTTTCAAAGTTGGAATGGTTTAAAAACACCTGAAGCATGAGCTTTAATTGTACATTTTGTTTCTGCATGTCTAGGCCTCAAATTAGTAGTGCTACAATGTTGGTCATGGCCACGCATGTGTTGCTGATGCAAGTGTATGATGTGGAATCCACTGGTTGACCCAACAAAGAGTTCACATCTCAATTCTGTTGTAGGCTGTAGCATACTGAAAAGAGTGGTTGCTCTGATAGTTTGAATCAGAGAGTTTCCCTATCTGTGTCAGAAAATGCCTCCATGGAAAGGGTACTAATTTTATTCACTTTAATTGTGAAAGGGAAGACAAATTATCCAATTACTAAGCACACACTTCCGGGAGTAACATCCTCATTGATCTATGTAGAGAGAAATATTTTTTTCTTTATTTACTTTCAGAATCTCCTATAGATAAACACTGAAGTGAGCTAAATGAGTTAGAAAGTATAAGTTGAGTACTGGGTGTGTGCAGAAGATGAATGTTTTACTAGAGAAAATTCCAAATCTACTGAATAAAATTCCTAAAAATTTTTACTTCAGACATACTTCTCTGTGATCTTATTTCTTCTGTTTGTTAATCTGTAATTCCATACTCAGATTCTCTCGGCCAAAGCCATGTTTATCAGTATTCCTTTGATCAATGCTTCTCAGTAAGACCACAAATTCAGACACCATTTTCATACCAGTTCTGTAATTAAAGGTTTGAAGGTCTTGTGGGTGTTCTGGGAGAAGATGATCAAATTCAAGCCTAAATCACAGTTTTCTTAAGCTAGCAATAAAATAATAGTGAAAAGAAAGTTACCTGCCCTAAGTTCAACTAGATAATGTATGTTCAGTTTTAATATATTATTAAAAAGAATGCAACTCTTTTAAAACCTGGTATTTTTAAAAGCAGCTTTCTTCCCATGTGTCTTGAGTACACTTTTTAAAAAAATCATCATTATGAATGTAGCTTTTGATATATGGAAGGAAGGGAAATATGTCAATACCTATCAGCAGAAGGAAATTTTGAAACTTCAGGACCACACAGTATTATTTTTGAAAGTTCATGCTGACTGTGAAAGGTTCCCAGTGAGTGGAAAAAGGCAAATGTCATGCCTGTCCTCATGAAGGGTAGGAAAAGTATTGGAGATCCACAGGTTGGTGAGCCTCACCTTGATTCCCAGGAAGATCATGAATAATTCCCAGGATGATAACAAATTCTCTTGAAAGAAATCTCCGGAAATACTGAAGACAAGAAGATGACTGGAAGCAACTTGCAAAGATTTAGCAAGGGCAAAAGTTTCACCTTTGTAAAATTCTGTGACTAGATGTTTGAGTGAATGAGGAGGGACCAATGGATGTAATTTTTCCTGACTTAAACTACCTTGACATGATATCTCATAGCTGTGGTACCCTTTTAGGCTAATGGAAAAGAAATGGAATGGTTGTGCCAACGTGTTGGTGCAAGGTGTGTGGTTTTCTAATGGCATTGCTCAGAGCTCTCTACTGCAACCATTGTTATTTAACGTCTTCATCAACAGCGAGAAAGATGGGATACACTACAACCAGAGCGGTGGTGACAGATGACACCAAGCTGTGAGAGACTGCCATTCAAAGCAATCTCATTAAGCTGGAGAAATGAGCTGCTAGAGACATTGTGAAGTCTGATAAGGACAAATTAGAAATCGGTTACATGGAATTAATTAACCTTAGGCAACAGCACAGCCTGGGGTTAGATTGACAGGTGTGCAGAAACAGACCTGAGAATCCTGAAGGACAAGAAGTGTGAGTCAGCAGTGCAACTTTTTGGTTAGTGCCATACCGGTCTGCTTTGGGAGACTGTAACCAAAAGGTGGAGGGAAGTGATTCTTCTCATTGATTTTGCGCTTGTGAGGCTGCATCTGAAGCAGTGTTCCCATGTTTGGTATCCCAAATGCCAAAAGGTGGGTCCTAATGCACTCAGACCAGCAAGTGGGAAATATATGGCACAGCTTGTTCAATTTATTGAAACTTCTATTGATTAAATTTTATAGTGTCAAAAGGTAACACATATATTGTTTTTGCAACACATTAAATAGAAACTCTCCTTTTTTTTTACCTTTTTGATACATCTGTGACTTAGAATAAAAATGCAGGAAGCTAGAAATAGATTTTGAATCACATGGTTTTTCTGTCAATCTTGTCATAGATTCTATTAGAAAAGTATGTTAGAATAAATTCAATATATATTTTTATAAAGCTAAAAACCTTGAAAGGTCATTTTGGAATGCATTAGAATTCCTTTTTAATGAAAATTCAGTATATCCTATTTGTCTTACTTTATGCATTGCTAAATGTGTAGGTTTCAGGATTTTCAGGTTCCAATAACCTAAAAAAGAATACCCTCTAGACAGGATACTCTGACGATATATTAGAAAAACTAAAGAAAATATAGCAAAGAGAAAAACTACTCATGCAAAATATTACTTGTCGTAGTAATGGTTATCATGTTAGTTATAATTTTAAGAACTCTGTTTCAATCCAGGTTGCGATAATGATGACCTTCTTTGGAAGAGTTTGATGATGAAGCAGCATTTTTTAAAATGTATATATGCATTTGGATATGTCATAGGAACATTAAATGCTTATTCATGCTGCCTGAGATATTTAATCTGGAGATATTGTCTTTCTCTACTATTATTAGTGAGCTTTCATGTGATGTTGCCACTTAGTTATCATTTCATTTTATTCCTGCTTTCGGTCACTGAGAGTTGGCCTCTTTCCTTATGCAGCATCAGCACATCCTTTATATGACCTTTGGAAAAAGGTTTTGCAGCTCAGCTAGCTAAACTAATGTGAGCTGCAAAGAGGAAATAATATTATATCACTCCAAAACGTATAATTTTTACTGTACTTCCTTTGGCTTGCTCCCTTGGATGTAGTTACCAATAAATTCAAGAAGAAAGGACTTTTACAAATTAGCTACAAGTATTTTCAAGTGCACAGTATATAATTTTAAGTATTGAGTCTTCTATGATAACATTAATATATCACAAATATTTTACAGTTTTGTTAGGCTCCAGAAAAAAAAGCATTTTTATGCATGATTATAAAATTTATAAAACAGAATTTTATATGAAATTCATCTGGATACAGTCATTTTTACACCTTGTACATTGGATGTATTTACTTGCCTGTATGGAAGGTAAAAAAGTTATCATTATGCAAAGCACAAAACTGCAGTGGAATAGAAGAGAATGGTGCCCTGGTTATCTAGGAAAATTACCTTTCTAAGCTTGCACCCAGTTGAAAGCTCTGGCTCCGCATAAAAAAGTGTATGCATAACAGTTTTGTGCCACAGGCCTATCATATTCCAGTGAATAATTCCTGTCATGTTCTGATTAGTGTTATCTTAGATTTTTATTTGTAAATTTGAGTTTGTACAAAATAATGTGTTCTGTTTCACTTGAAAAGAAAAATATCTAAGCTGGTGTTTCTTTAACATGAAAGTTGTAGAAATCTTTTCTTACCTTGATTTTTTTTGAGATTTTACCTTGCTTAAGTGTTGAATTCCTAGAGCAAAATAAACAGTGGAAATTATTGAAGAAAGGGATAGAGAATAAACCACAAGTCCGTGACAAACAATGGCAACACCAAATTTACTAGACTGCAAGGCTCTGAGTACTTGGCATGCCCTGGTAAAACTTTTACTCCTCTTGGTTGTTCAGAGGCCTTTTGAACACTAGTGCCCAACACTGCACGGTGAATGTACACAATGCAATGGTTACCCACCCTTCTGGGGAGTTCCATATGGAAGGGGATAAAGAAAAGGCATCCCTGTGTCTTCTGGAGTAACTGTCACCGGAGTAAATACTGCTCAAGAGAGGATAAATGATCCTGTGACACCTCTAACGCTGAAAGTAATTTAAAGAGTAGAAAAATAGACAGGAGTCTTAATTGTTTAGAGAAAATTATTGCTACTTAGCTAAGAAAAGAAAAAAACCCACACCCTGTAATGAATGATAATGGCCTCAGTTGGGTGCAAACAGTGGTGTGCTAAAGTCTGTCACTTTCATCAATCTATGAGGCAATTTATCTCCAAGAGCATTAACTGTAGTATGTGTAAAGCATAACAAGTACTGTAAACTTATCCAGTGCATTATGAGATTTGATTTGCTCCAACACAACTGGGCCTTGAATAAGACAGCAGTCACTCAAATGTCATTAGGTAACTCATATGAAAGAGAAAAGTCAATGCAGAAGGCTTTTGCTGTAAACAGTTTCTTGTTAAAATTTTTGTTTAAAAATGAGAGTTATTTTATGGAACATTTATTAAAATTGTGGGTTTGCTCCATGATCCTTAAATGATCTCATTGAGATTCTTTATTTTTAAAGAAATTGAATGAGTGTGTAGGGACCACACTGAGAAGGAATACCAAACAAACAATATTCTGCCTGTGCAATGTTATTTGAAATAAGCGTTCCATCATACAACATTTCAAACCAGAATGATCTTACTGTCTTCCTTCATAAAATATTTATTTATCATAGAAAAAATCCTAATGCACTAAGAATAAAAATTTTACAAGAATAGTTCTGAAAATTTTGAAGATGTTTCCTACCGGTGAATGTTTTTTGCTTGGTAAAATATGTAGGTATATAGTGTTAACACATATGGACAATCATATGCTTTTGAGATTATATTCACTATTCTTAGCAGTTCATGTATGCAAAGGTTTGTAGCTTGATACTTGAGGAAGCTGAAACTGTTTGTAGTCCTTTGGAATTGGACACAGCAGGACTTTTTCCTTCCTGCTGTAGCAACCCATTAGGAGAAGGTTTTGAGAAAAAACTTGAAACATTTTTTTCCTCCTTTACATTGTTATTTAAAGGAATTACTAGCTTAATAGTAATATGAAAATTGGCAAACACTATAAAGAATTGAAGAAATGAAGTATTTTGCACAGCAAAGAATACTGTTCCTTATGGTCATATATGTTCCATATGTTTTTAGTTCTCGTTGCATTTCATCCCACCACAATCCAAAACTGTATGCATGTTACAAACCTCAAATAGGGTCACTTTAGCATAGGATTTTCCCTGCTGTTGTGTGCATACTGGGCCAGGCCATTAAAATCATCTGTAGTTCTTGGAGATTTAGAAAGATTATACAGCTAGGCAAGAAAAACAAGCTATAGAAGCAACAGTGAAGATTCACAGCACAAACCCACAAAGTGTCATAGCCCTGGGTGGTGTCTGACAAAGAGCTAAGTCCAGAACAGAAGATTTTATTTCATCTAGCCATCATAGTTACAGGTCTGCATAAATTGTTTTGTGCACACGTGTACTTTGTACATTGATGGAAATCTTCAGTTATATTTTGAGAATCTGTGTAAGTATTAATTATGGGGATTTTTAAAAATTCATCTTCTAAGACTTTGGGACTGGACTTCATGTTTTGAATTTAGGTAACATAAAATAATGTATTTAATTGATATTGAAATAGAACAAGAAAAAAATGTACTGAAATTGAAAATTCTCCTATTATATAAAGTCATGGTTTACTTTCATAATTTAAATAGAATTCTAGTTGTATATTATTGTAATTATATTATGAAATTTTGTAAAGGAAAGTAAGGCTAAAATTGCTAAGTGCACAATACATAATCATCTTGTAATAGAGAAGAGTTTTTAAATTGGGAGTAGAAGAAAACTCAGTTGTGATTTTGATAGACTTTAAGTACAATTTCCTTTTAGCATTTCTATGCTTAGTGCCTAGGTTCATCATAGACATTGCATCTCAGAGGCTGATAATTCAATGCAAAGTTTGCATTTTACCCTCCCAGTGGAGTTGACCTTCACTAACTGTTTGTATTGCACTTGCATGGTTCATATCATCCTATCAGCAGAATCCTTTCACTGAAATACAGAACTTAATTTGATTGAGGTCAGCTATAATCTTAAATACTCATTTTCCTCTATTTACCACATACTATCCAGGTTAAATCAATATTAATTGCAAATAAAACATTCAAAATCCCACTATATAACACATACGTTTATATGTAGGATATTAAAATTCTCAAAAATTACTTTATATTCAAGCTCTGGTGAGGTTTTTCTATCATAAATGCAAATTCAAAATTGTTTTTCTTAAATATAAATAATGTTTCACAGTCAAGTCTGTAAATACCCAAACTCTATGAAGAACTTGGTTTGCTTGTTTAGGGCTTAATCCAAATTGCATTGTGGTAACATAATTCCTTGACAGCAGAGTTAGTTTAGGAATTTGTAGCTAAATTAGACAAATAGTGTCCTTGAGTATTTTTCCACATGAAAAGTGTATTTTCAGAAAATGCAAGTATCATCTGATAACTCAAAATGTTTAGCAATGTTTGCAGTTTAAGCCAGTTCAGCATCCTTAGCCAGTGAGGTCAAGATTCAGATTACACTCTAGAGACCTGCAATGTGCATATTAAGGTAGCTAAATGAAAGCAAACAAACAAAAAAACCCCCAAACCAAATCCAGGCTAAATAATTTTTACACGTATGTTGCTGTAAATTAAATCTTTGTACGTAAATTGTAGGTATATGGGGAGGCTGAGATGGTTGGTCTATCACACTTTCAGTTTTTGGTGTGTGACATAATTGTTTAAGGAACAAAGTCATCTGCTAATGTCTAGTTAAGTTGAATAGTGGAGGAAAAAAATTCACATTGCAATGTGAAGATTGAATAGATGTGCTATGATATAAAATTCAGTTATTAACTGTGATCTTAGTGTAGATTTTTCTATAGTAATAGTAATAAAAATAAAATCCATGTTATCTGCAAATGCAAACTAGATAACAAGTTAAAGATATACAATAAAATTGCTTGCATTTTTTGCATCCTTTTGTAAGTTTTTAGGGAAAATATTTGTCCACAGGGCTTTCATTTAGTTAGTACACCCTCTGCTGTTGAACTGAAAGGGCCTTTTAAAAGTACAGTGAATTTAATATCTCTAATATACTTTCTTTAATTAAAAATGTGCCTATATCTTTTGGTTACTTATTTAAGCTACAGAGGACGTCATGCAGGGGTTTTTTAATCATATATATGTTTTGTATATGCATTTTTTGCATCAATAAAGGTGAAAGCTCCAGACTGACCTTTCCAGCTGTGGCCATTCAGGGTTCTCCCTCTACTTTTTCCATTTAATTTTCATTCCAGATGCTCTTTCAGTGGTTTCCTTTTGTAATTTTCCTAGAAATATATCTTGTGTCTGAAAGCTTGTATTCAATTAGCTTTAGAACTATTATTCTCATGGGCATAGTTGAATATATAATTAGCAATTTTTTTCTGATAAAGTAACTTCTGCTACTATTACGTGGTATTAAAACACTGCTCAAAATTACGGGAATATTGGATTGTAGGCTGCTAAGCATATCTGATGATTTAACTACAAATCTGTTCTACAGAGCTGTATTTTTATTTCTCCTATGGGAAAACCCCCACAGTATGCATTCAGTTCTAGATAGTAAGCAATTTAGCCTTGTACTGCGATCTCTTCTAGACGCTGGCCAGTGTGCAGTGATGATTCCTGGTTTTTTCTAAGTGGTTACAGGATATGATAGCGCTTTATGTTGCTTTCCAAGGACATGAAATGCAATAGGATAATTCACCTTATGTAAATACAAAGGATGTGTGAAGTCTCATACGGCTATTGAAGCATGGATATATGAGTCTACAACCTTGAAAACTAAATTTGCTTCATCTGTCAGTGCTCAAATGTTAGGAAGCCACAAATCTACTAAATTACATGCTCTTTGTTTACATGGTTCCCATTTGTCCTTTTTAAATTTTGTTTGTTTTTTATTTTCTTTTACCCATGTATTGTCGACTTCTAAATTTTAGGGCGAAAACTAGTAGTACCTGAAGAATGCTGGGGTTTTTAATCATTAGCTTTTTTACTGTTAATGGCTTATTTAATCTTGAAGAATAAAGAAGAATATTCTACAATCAACAGTGAAGTACAGCTTCTGTGTATTGCTGTGCCTCTGATTTCTTAGTTGTTCCTCTCAGTTCCTCAGGTGATGGATGAAAACATAACTTTGGGTTTGTTTCCTTGGATTGGAGCACTTTTTGATACAAAATCTTGGTATTAAAAAGAATTTGAAATTTATCATTTCCTTTGCCGTTCACCTTCTCTTATGACATTTGTGTGTTAGCTTGGTCTTTTGATTTTCAAATATTTGTGGTAAAGCTGAAATTACATTAAACTTTCTATATTTTATATCTCTTGAGACTCATTCAAAGTGTTTTCCTATACTGAAAGGATTCCAGGCAAAACAAAGAGTAAAATAAAAGAGAATTTTTTCACTAAGCTGCAGTTAAAGCTATTTTCATATATAGCTTATATAGCATATATTTTCGTATTCATTTCAATAGGTTAAGGGAAACTATGCTAAAGAGAAAATGCCTCTGCCTTTGTGGCTAAGAAACTTGTCATGAGCAGCAAAACTACTGCTATTTTTATGTTGAAGATATGAATTGATTTTGCACAAAAACTTTTCTCGAACTTTTCTTGTCTCATAATACGAGGATTTTCATGTCACAAAGCATGGGATGTCCATAGGAAAAATATGCTTTTGGGACAACTGCTCAGTATATGCACTACATTATGCTTTTATTCCTGTATCTTATTATTATCTTATTATTAGTATGTAACACCTTAAAACCAGATTTTCATTAAATTTTATTTTATTTTAAAAGTTAACCAGAATCAATATAGAAAGCAGACCTTTAAAACTGTTAGGTTCCATGCATTTTTAAAATTTAATTTGTGAGAAATAAAAGTAGCAAATAGATTAATACTGAACACTGCAGACAGAACATGTGCTTTGCTTCTATCACCCAAATGCAGACACCTAAGACTTCTGTATTAAAGATTATGCTACAGAGCCATATAAAATTTGCTGACTTGAAAGCTGGCATGGAAGGAAGAACAGTAATTAAATCTGTTATCCTCTGGAGAAAGTTAGGAGGTAAAATGTATGTAATCCTTCTATTGTATATGGAATGGAGAAACATGGGCTTAAAGAAGATTAGAGAGTGAATGGTGGGTAAATGGAATAACTAAAAGCAACAAGTACTATACTAGAAATGATAGTTTCTGTGCAAAAATTCTCATACATTTGCATTTTGAATTTCAACTTGAAATTTTTAGTTACAAGAACATTGGACTTTTAAGCATTTAGGTAGATGGAACTTTTAAAATTACGTATTTATACTGCTTCTATGTAGAAAGGATTCATATTTCCAATTTTTACTATATTTATATACCTATTAATTCATCATGGTATTATTTTCATAGCTTTATGATGAAAAATTATTTAAAATAGAAATAATATTTAATACTTACTCAATGCTTTATTTCTTCCCTTCATTGAATGGATGTCCTCCTTATCATAATTTTTGGATGCAAATACAATAGATGTTATTCTATATTGCAGTCAAAATACTGCTTGTCTAAATTTTTCTCCTCAGAGATGATGTCCAATTGCAGATTTAAATGCACCAGAAGTTATATGATTTAATATTTACCTGTATAACATAATTGCATAAAGTGTTTTCCTTACTGAATGTCATACAGATATTTTCCATGCTTCAACTAATATTAATTTTCAGTATTACAACTGCTTCATGTAGCACAGTTTTACAAAGAAGTCTTGTCTCTGGGGAAAAAAACAAAACAAAACAAAACACCTAAAAACAACAAACAAAACAAACCCCAAAGCCCAAAGTGCAAGCAGACAACTTCTCCTGTTTTTTATGTCAGATTTTTCTTTTTCAATAAGTGTGTTGCTAATATTCTTCAGAAAAGCAAGTTTGCTTCCAAACTGAAGATTACGTGCATCATTCAGCTTAATCTAATTTGCTGCTCTTTTCATGACTGACTCTATTGGCATTGTATTCCTTATATTCTTTGCCCAAACACTGCATAGTTCATTTATTCTGCTTGATAGTACTTTGGAGTTGATTTCAGTTGTTCATGGGAACAGGGCTCCATATAAAACACAGACGGTTAAACAGGTTTAGGTATTCAAACCTCTAAAATGCACTTGATTCTTAGAAGTTTGGCTTGCTACACATGCCTGAATACAGACAGGGAAAGCAACAAAGAAATTTATGTTCTTGTATTACCCCCAGTATTTCTATTGGAAAGACAGAGAACAAATTATCTAGTTGCACCATTTAGTGTAATGCAAAGTCTGACAATGAACACAAGTAACAGAATAACTGACTGTAAAGAATGTTGTTATAGAAGAGGACAGATGAAGTATTTTTTCCCTTGAGCAACTGTTGTTTTTAGAAGGTGGTAACAAAAAATGGCGTTCTAGCATGCAGTTTATGTGTAAGATAGAGCGAGAGCTTTTAGAAGATAATGAAGAACAATAAAAACCAACTTTGTAATGCATGAGTGTTAATAAGGGAGGGAGTCAGAGGCAAAGACCAGGCAGAAATACAACAGAAGTAAATAAACTCTCAGATCTTACAGGAGTCAGTGAATGCTATGAATATTTTTTAACCATAACTTCTTGATTTGTAGTCATTTTGGTGTTGTCTAAAACCTGCCCTTTTAAGAGATTTTAGAAAGGTTTGTTTATTGTGCAAGTAAATAAGCACCACTACAGAAATAGTTGAACATAGGTTTATTTCATGATAAAAAATTATGTGTTAATGAATACTTTAACCTTACTTGAAGAACTGGAGGTAAAGATTTGTGGGTTTTACTCAGAGCAAAACTGAATTCAATGAATTTTAGGGTTACACTGAAAAATAATTCTGAAACTCTCTTTTTATTTCCACTGGACTTGCTGACTGGCATTTAAGTAGCAGTTGGTTGCCCTTAAAGTTTAATAAGTATCCACACATTAATTTTTCAGTTTTCTGATGATATCTACTTAATTCATGTTAACCTATTGATAAAGAATTTTAAAAGGTTTTGAGCTGGTTAAATGTACAAGGTTTTTAATTTTAATTTTGAAATACCATGTATATTTAGGTATGTGTGCAGTTTATCTTTTCTACAGTATTTTAAAGATGTAATGAGATTAGAATCACAAATTTGGAGATAAAAACATGTAAGGGAATAATCTTTTATTCCTTTTTGATCCTAGATTTTTTATTATTTTAATTTATTTAATTCATTAAATAATTTTGTACTTTGGTCAGTACATGTTTCTGTATACAAAAATATGTAATTTCAAGGGTCTTGACAAACTTAGTAGATTTGAAAAATCAAGCCTTCTGGAAAAATACTGCTGCAAAAATATAATCCCATATTAAAGTATTTTAAATGTTGTAAGTCTCCTTGCTATAAGCATCTAGGAATCTAGCTGAATTACGTTTCTCTTGAAATAAAATTTCAATTCTACTGGGAAACCAAAATGAGATGTTTAATAATTTTTTGCATAAAAACTTGACATTGTCAATATATATAGTATATGTGAACAAATAGAGATTTAAAAGAAACAATAGTACATAAATAGAGCTTTCTATAAAGAAATAGAATTGTATGTTTTCTGCCATAGAGTTTGCTTAACTTAAATATTCATAAGGCACAATAGTTTCGCAACAAATCAAATATAATTAAATGATGCATTTTCACCACTTACAAAAGGTTTATTAAAGGTTTATTTGCTCATGCAAATTAAAGTTTTAGAGTAAAAATCCACATGAAACTTGGCATTAACAATTAAAAAAAAAATTGGAAGATTTCTCGCCTCACTGCAGTATTTTGCCATGTTTAAACTGCTCAGCTTGTCTTTTAGAATCTTTAATGAAACCAGGGAGGAGGCTATTTATTTGCATAATAGGACATAATTTGCTGTGGTGAGGTTTTAATTATTTATAGGATGTCTAAAATATTTAAAATGGCATCACTAAGGAGCATGAAATGCTGGCTAATGCCTTCATTTGAGGTTTCCTGCCGATTCCTTTATGGGTCAAGCATTTTATTTATATTTAGCATATAAGCATAGTAGCTTCAGAAACATGAGGAAAACAAATTTGTTCCAGTATGTTTGCAGCTTGAGTGATTCAAAACTGGCAAAGGTCATTGGGAGCAATCAAAGGTACAAAACATGCCGAGGGGGGAGCCAGATTGATCAGGTGTGTGAAATAGTTCTACTCAAGTACATCTATACCATTACACATGTACTGCTCCACCTCTGTATGTACTTTTATAGATTACTTGCCTTTATTTCCTCAGTATTTGGATACATTGTATTATTCCTGTAATGTATTTATAATTTTCTTTTTATTTAAAAAAAATAGTGAGTTCTATATTTTTCCTATTTGTATTTTGAAAATAATTCCAAATTGTTGATGCATTTTGAGGGATTTCACTCACATAATACACAAAACTATGTGCCTTTGGTGTCTTCATTATTAAGTGTTGAAAGCAAGGACACGAGGGAGGAATAGGAGTTCTTGCTCCCAGAGAAATAAAATGATAGAGTTGATTTTCCTTGTGGTTTGAACATTCATGTGAGTATACAGAGAGACTATCAGGTGAAATAAAATAAATTTTTAAAAATTACTAGGCCCATTTCTCCATAAGAGATGCATGCAGAGGCACATGAAGCCAGACTATGGAGAAAAATTTAATGGCTCAGAAATAAATCTTGACGAGACGTCTGTGCTTGATGGTCCCGTCAGGTGGAGTAAGCCCTTCCCTGCAGCCTGGTTAGACCCCTCTGGGTGTCATGGTGGTTGCCCCCCTAGTTTGGTGTTACCTGCAAGCTCTTTGCACAGGCACTGCGTTGCTGCCTCCAGTTAGAAAGGTGGGAAGCAGAACACGTCCTGCAGAGGCACCTGCCATGGGCCGCTCGTTGCTGCCTTCCGAGCAGAGCGTGCCTCCTGAGTCACCCTTTGAGTCTGGGCGTCCAAACAGTGTTGTCACCACCTGGCTGTCCACACATCTAGACTTGAATGTTGTAACTTGGATATGCAAATTAACTTAATCCTCCATAATTCAACAGGATGGGAGATATAGGGAATCCTGACTGCAAGGAAAACATTGATAATAGTTGTAAAAACATAAACTCTTTCTTCAGAGAACTACTTAAGAAAAAGCTTCTCAGTACGTCCAATACACTTTATAGCAATATAAGAAAGCTGTGACTAGAACAGAAAACCCATTTTATGAAACTGCTGAGTGAACGACATAATCCAAGAATAACATTCAAATTTTTGGAAGTATCCTATAAATCATTTAATTAGAGAAAATGTATTATTAGAACATTTATTTTCAAAACAATTGTCTTTTGTTCCTCCACCCCTCTAGTCTCCATGCATCTCGAAATTATAAAGTCTGAAACAAACTGCTACGTCTTCTGCCTTTGTCTTGGAAGCCTTGTAGTATGGCTTCCTAAATATTATATTTTGTCTTTTCTTGTTTCACCTAGAATTTGCTTATTGTCATTGCTTTTTCCAGTTCTTTAATGACTTAAGTATTACACCAATGCAATATTCAGTAATTAAATCTTTTTCTTGTTAACTTCAAGTAGAAGTATTAAAACATTGTTTATGTTGTTTTTTTCACCTACTACACAGGCCTGTCCAGTTATAAGCTGCCATCTTGAAGCTATTTTCTCTCATTTTATTTATCAAAAGAGAACCAGAAAAACATCCTTCATGTGTCAGTTAGCATTAATTTTATGTGATGCTTTTTCAAGGTTCAGTTAAAATTGTTACATGTTTAACAAATGCCTCAGCAATTTTTGTAAGAGCTTCTAGACTTCTTTGAATTACAGACTTGTCCTCAATATTCCAGTTGTTTTATAGCTTGAGGTGGCTAAACTTTTAATATCATTTGTCTGTCCTATCCTGTTGAAAAACATTGGGCTATTTTCCTGTCTTTTGTTTTCATACCTTTTGCCTGTTAAAAGTAATACTAATGTCCAAGTAACTTTCCCAGTGTGCATTTTCACCTTTTTTGAGATGTCACTTGCTGAAGAAAGATTAATTACTTCTGTAATTTCAAGGAAATTTTATTATCTCTCTTCAACCACAAATTCTTAGGTTGCTGAGAGAAGTTGTAGATGCTCCATCCCTGGAAGTGTCCAGGCTGGATGGGGCTTTGAGCATCCTGATCTATGAGAAAGATATCCCTGCCCGTGGCAGGGGGAGTGGACTTAATGATCTTCAAAGGTCCCTTTCAACCCAAACCATCCCATGAATCTGATTCTATGGCTCTTCCCTCCGTCAAGTTGCTTGGGAAAAATTGTGAATAATTCTATTAATTTTCATCATAAATCTATAGAATTCCACCTTGATTTTAAGCATTTTAAGGGAGTTTTGAGCCTTTAATTTTCTTTTTAATACACTCTTCTTTCAAAAGCAGAGTTTAGAATCACAGTGACCACAGATGTGCACCAGAAGTCAAATTTGACAGTGTTGATTTCATGGGTTTTTTCCATATAGGGTAGCAAATTTTGCCCTGTAAAGGTCTAAGATGACACTAATTTCTGTAATCACTTTCATATGTAAATAAACTCCTTAGTTATTTACTAGTTCTTTATGGTTATTTTTTAGTATTATTGGTTAGCCAAGAACAGTTTTCAGTTTTGGCAGATCATGGATAAAATACTTGCAATAGAAAATTAGCTATTTTACAGGAGACAAAAGAAACTATTTGTTGTAGCCAGGCAACTGACCTCTCAGTTTCCTAACTCCAGATGCTCTCCAGCAGTCAAGAAATGTTTCAGAGTCAATTTCCTTCTTAGCTTAATGGCAGCAATAGTTTTGGCCAATTAGCTACACAAATTTAAGAGGAGAAAATGTACATCAGGCAATCGAGTTTATTGCTATGCATTTTTATTCTCTTTAAGGTCTGCATAGCGATGCATACCCCAAGGATTGTGAGTGACATTTTTGTCTCTAGTCATAATTAAGGAAGTTGTGATTACCCTGTTAAAGACCCAGAATTTTTTATTTCAACGCTGAAAACGTCTTTCTAATAATTACTCCTTTACAATGAATGTGATTATTCCACCAGACTTCTATCAAAACTGTTGTTTTGTTTCCTGGCAGAGAAACTTCTGTGCTGATTTTCTTTCTCCTTAGTATGTTGTGTGGCTTAAAAACCAACCTTTTTTCCACTCTGTAGAAACTGTAATATATCTCAGGCAAATTTGGCATAACTAAAAAAAAAAAAAACCAACAAAAAAAATCATAACATATTGGACATTTAAGAAAAAGGTTTGGGGGGAAAAAAATATACTTTTTATGTAAAAAATTCACATACGATTGCATTGCTATATGTTTATTAAAAATTGCTCTTGCTTTGTTTATCTGCAGCCACTATAAAAAATGTAGATAGTACTGAATAGAATTTGAATTTTTACCTTGTTATTGAAGCTACTCTTTCTCTTAAAAACTGATTTTGTTACTTTCCATATGATTTCTTTTTTTCTTTTGCATTAATTCTCTTAGGGTTGTCCCAATTATTTAGATTTTCATTCTCAGTCTACCTTGGAAATTGCCCAGATTGCATTATGGAATTTGTAATATTAATATGTAAATTTGTCCCTCCCCTTTTCCCTTTTCTTGCTTGTCCAGTGAGGATGTAAAATATAAACCTACTTTTCACCACATCTGGAAGGGGAAAAAAAGGATTCTTTTGAAATGAGAATCTCAATGAATAACTGGGTTTGCCTGGGTACTTCTGCAAACAATTGCAAAACTTTTTCATAGTAGTAATTCACTAGGGATCTACAAATTTGTTACTCAATAAAAGCATTTCTAATTTTTTTTTACTTCTATAGTTTGTCAAACTGTAAAATTTACGTCATGAAGGATGTTAGTCTTGCATTGTTTACTTTTTTTCAGCTATTACGCAAAAATATTGAGTAGAATAGACCAGCAGTATTCTTGAATTTTTGTGTTGGGAAACAGGTTTAATAACTTGCACCATACAGGAAGAACGGAGCTGTGTGCTATTTGTTTTGCATTGCAAAAGTTGAAAGTTGTTCCATGTTTTGAAATGAGTATTCTATCCCACACAGTTTAACTCTGTTGACACAACAAAAAAAAACTTGATAAAAACTTGGAGAAAAATTGATCCGAATGGATGCTTGAAAATATTAAAAATTCTAAGTTTAGTTCCAAAATTAGTTGACCTCACTTGACCAAAGGTCCCCTGTCAAGCTAATGAGAAAATGAGCAAGAATTTCAAATGTTCTATCATGCTATCTGCTTAGCATTTAGGAAATCACACAGTCGGAATGCTAAACTGATATTCATTAGAATATTCAGTGTGAATGGAGTAAAACGTTTGCCTGCCTGGATTATTGTGCTAGCATTTCTCATTTATATTCTTGATTTATCCGCTTTCCGTTTGTTCTTTACAGATTTATAGATCTATTATTACAAAGTAAAGTGCCACCATCATTAATATCTGATTAGGTGAATGTAAATCAGACACCTGTGGCAATTAGAGTTGTCCTAACTCTTGGAGCAGGTGACAAAACCAAGATCATGATGACATAAACCAGTACTATGCCTATTTAGAAAAGCTTTAAAATACCAGAACTAGATACCTATAAAGTTATAATTGAGATAAACGTTAGTGGTTTTTACTGTTCAATGAAGTGGAAGACATTATGCAGCCTTTAACTTCAAGGATTGATATTCACGGCCTTTTAAGTCCAGTGCATTTTCTTTTTTTTCAGCTGCATGGTTCAATTCTTAGTCCAAAAATCTACTCCTATTTTTATTCTATTATCACTTTGTTCAAAACCACTATGTTGCTATAAATTTGAGCCTTCGCAATTAGCTTCATTGTATTCTTTTTCAATTAAGGTAGCTTCATTTATTGCTTAGGAGAAGCAATTACTTCTCCTAAGTAAGTGAAAAAATGACATTGAGTTCCTTTAACTTTTCACTTTATTCCAAAAGATAAATTACAGAACTTCCTTAAAACTTTGTCTGAAAAATACCCTTCATTGAAATGCACTCAGATTTTTATGCAAGCCTCAAAATCCTCATATTAAATCTGTGTTTGTTATGATCACGTTGTAAGGTTGAAAAGCTTTGGCAAGTGTTGGATTTTCTGTTTTATCTGAGCAAAACCATTAAAAAATCTGTTCTGTGTGAAAGTCCAGAAACAGGGATGAACTACAGCCTGGATTGTTTTGTTTTGATGAATAATAATTTGCAACATATGAGAGGATTATAGAGGCTTTCTCTGCCCAGAGCTATTTCTGCCACTTGGTGAGGAAACAACATAGAAGCAGAAAAACTAGATGCTATTATTTTCATTCATATCCTTACTGAACATTGCACAGGCGCATAGAAATATCCAAGATGAACTAATTTTGATTGTATTTTGTAAGCACGGTACCTATTGAATTATATATGTACCAAACTGAAGAGTTTTTAGTAGTTGTGTCCCTTGTCTGTATTCACTATTAATATCAGTCATATGTAATCTGGGATTTGTAGGAGCTTTACTAAATTTTAAGTTGTTACATTTATGCAAATTCAAAATAGTCTCTTCCCCTTCAAGGAAGAAAAGCAAATAATAACTGTCACAGAAGATTCACTAACCTACACTGATCCCATAGCAAAGCATTTGATTGATTACAGAAAATATTTTATTAGAATACAGTGGTAGAAATTCATCAGGGCACCATTTTTTCTCACAAGAAATACAATCTGTTGTCAAGATAACATGCTTGTAAAGTTTGCTGCTTTTTAGCTGAGGTAGAGTTAATTTTCTTCGCAGTGGCTAGTATGGGGCTGTGTTTTGGATTTGTGATGGAAACAGGGTTAATAATACAGAAATGTTTTTGTTATTGCTGAGCAACACTTGCACAGTATCAAGGCCTTTTCTGCTTCTCACCTCACCCCAGCACTGAGGAGGCTGAAGTGCACAAGGACTCGGGAGGAGACACAGCCAAGACAACCGACCCAAGGAATATTGCATACCATATGGTGTCATGCATGGTATATAAAGCTGGGAGAAGAAGGAGGAAGACAAGAGGGACTGTTTGGAGGGATGGCATTTGTCTTCCCAAGTAACTGTTCCACGTGATGGAGCACAGCTTTCTTGGGGATGGTGAGCACCTGCCTGGCCGTGGGAAGTGGTGAGTGAAATCCTTGTTCTGCTTTGCTTGTGTGCAACTTTTGCTTTCCCTGTTGAAATGCCTTTATCTCAACCCACAAGCATTCTCACTTTTACCCTTCCAATTTCCTCTCCCCTTGCACCAGCAGAGAATGAGCAAGCTGGGTGTGCTTGTTTGCCAGCGGGGGTTAAACCAGCACAGTCCTTCCACCAAAAAGACTTGTGGTTTAGCCCCAGTGGACAATCAAGTACCACACAGACTAGAGCCCTCTCTCCCTTTCACTCCCATCCCAGTGTGATGGGCAGGAGAATCAGGAAGGAAAAGAAAATAAAACTTGTTGGTTGAAATAAGAACAGTTTAAAAATTAAAACAAAATTAAATATGATAACAATTATAATACTAAAACTAATAATAACAGTAAAAAAAGGATAGGGAGAGAGGAAAATAAAACCCAAGAAAAAAAAGTGAGACAGTGCAACTGATCACCACCAGCTGACCAGTATCCACTGTGTCCTTGAGCTGCAGTGCCCCCTTTTCATGTAACTCGTCATGTTTATATTCTGAGCATGACATTGTATGGTATGGAATATCCCTTCGTGCAGTTTAGATCTAGACTCCTGGTTATGCTCCTTCCTGTTTTTTTTGTGTGCCTCCTCGCTGGCAGAGCGTAAGACACTTGATTTAAGGTAAGTACTGCTTAGTAACAACCAAAACCAGTGTGTTACCAACATTATGCTCATACTGAATCCAAAGCAGAACTCTCTACCAAGAAGATTAACTCTATCCCAGCCAAATCAGGACATAAAGCCAGCTATACCTTTCTCACCCTGCCAGTACTGTGTCACTATAATTGTCCAAATGTTGGCAACTATTTTACCATAAATGTCTAAACAGATGTCAAGTAATGTTCTTTTCCTAAGTAATTTAAAACTAGTTTCAGTATAGAGTTCTTTCAAAAAAAAAAATTTCTTTCTATTCTGTAATGATCATGCTTATTATAAAGGTCTAAAACTTATATGTGATGGCATTATTACTATTTTGTATTATCATCTGTCCCCCATCTCCTCAGATTTGTTTATCTCATACTACTTTGACTGAATTTATTTCTTTTTTCAAAGATTATTATATCTCTGCTCTTCTGTGCTTAAAGACCTTGCATCAGTAGCCACTGTTCCTCTAAAAATACCAAGTGATATTCCTCTGTGTCTTCATGTTACAAGCAGATTTCCTACAGCAATACTTATCATCTGTAGTTTTTAAAATATTGAAAGGTTATAACAGCAGTAAGGAATACCATGACAAAAGGACACATAACAGATACTCTTGGCAGAGTTACTGTTGGTAAGCTCTTTTGAAAGGAAGATGGTACCTAAAATAACCGTACTTCCTGAATATATCTTAGAAATTAGATGAAGATAACACTAAGAAAAATACAGTGTTACCAGCATGAAATATTCAGAAATCATGAGTACACTCTGTAACTATTTTAATCTTGAAATTTAGTGTATTACATATAGGTTTGTGTGTGTATACGATATACATATATATTTGTATTTGTGTGTCTGAGAGGTACAGAGTATCTTTAGCTTATGGAAATTTTAATTTGCCTTCTGCTGTTGAGAAGAAGAGGTACACTTAAACCATGCTAGCAAGTATTTTTAAAGAAAAGCTAATTTTGGTAATGTTATGGCTCCAAGTGTCCAGTCTTAGCACAAATACCACTATGTTTAGCAATAGTGCTAACATTGCTACATGAATGAGAGATTATTTTCTCAGCTCTGTGAAGATCAGAGTTTATTTGAATGTTCTCTAGAAAAATCAGCACTGTGTATCATTATTCTAAAGTTGTGAGTGGGGGGAAAAAGCTTACCAATTTATAAACTTCTTTCTGTGAGATGAATTCATATACCTCTGCTCCAGTGGCATGCTGAAATACTAATTTGATTTTCCTGCAACAGGGAGGTTTTATTCATCTCAGAGAACTTTTTGTTCAGGGAAGTTGGGTTTTGGAATTAGAGAAAGATGAGAATTCTTTTCAGCCAGAGGCTCAATAGGTGCTCTTGGCTGTAGGGTGTGCGTAGTGGATATAGTCAGTGACATATCTTGCAGCTGTCTTGTCACGTTCTCCTAGCAGCTGGCGTGTTCTCCTCTGCATCAGATAAACCCCTGTGGGCTATTTGTAGAAAATGAGTAGGATCTTTCTGTTGTTATGTCTTTCACATGCCCTCCTGATTCTGGTAAGCTGCATCATGAGTGTAGACAGTTAATGGTGAGCAAATAAGGTAGATGAGTGGGCTATTCAACCCCAGTGGGACAGGCATGGCACACCTTCCCTGTAGTTTTGTGGGGCCCCTGCCCTTAATTCTTTCCATTGCTGAACCTGGCCCTTCCTTTAAATGCACGTTTTCACTCAGTTGTGCTTACTCATTCTTCAGTGTTTTATAGGTACAGCTGTATGTGCTGTCGTCCGCTGGTGAGGTGCATACTGCTAACTTACCCACTTGGGAGACGTGTTTCTGCAACCATAGTGTCAGAGTCTGTTTGAATCTCTCTAATTTACAGGACAATGTACTCTGTGATTTAGGCTTTATTTTATGAGCTCATTAAGAAATACAACAAGAGCAAACAATGGCTCATTTGCCTTTGCCCAGACTAGTCTCCCCCATGAATTCACTTACTAACCACTTAATTCATGAGGTTTCATAACTTATAACCCATAACTCTTAATTCATGCACGTGTGAGGAAAATCAGTTACCTAGCCAACAGTGAGACTGCTGATTCACTCTCCTTTGTCATGATGTGGGCACCCCCTTACACTGGGAGGCTGGAAATATTCAGCAGTCCAGCTGCTGTTAGATCTACTTCTTAAAACATCTTTTTTGACTAAGTTGATATTTTATACCTTTCAGCTTTGAAATGCGGTCTATACCATTTCTGTAAGTTAGTAGATTCTGAGGAAACTGCCAGACAATAAATATGCAAAGATGATGGCTGCAGGTGACAGCAATCTGCAGGTGATAATGGCTGCATTACGGCTTTTTAGCTCTTTCAGGCCACCTGTCCTGCCTACATGGTACTCTCAGTTTGACCTAATGGCACTGCTTCCAGCATATGTCAGCATGAGCTGCGCTAGCCAAAATCTGGGCAGTGGCTGAGTGAACAGTTACTTGGCCGTAGTTCCTTTTTTACTGATGTCAATGAAACAAAGAAATCCAGTGTCTTCAACTCTTTGAAGTTAGAAGTCTACCGTCATTTCAGGCACTCTGGAATAGCAAAGAATCCATATGTAGGTCTGAGAGGTGATGCAATTTATGGAGAATTAATATTCTGTGATTGTCATTGTGAAATGATTTTACAGTACAGTTTTAGTTAGTTTTTTAGTTTTAGTTTCTTCCTTCTGGAAAAGTGCTCTTAATTTTTCTTTACTCTTGATTTCACTGACTAAAACACTTAAATATGAGCTTATCTTTAAGCATAAATTTAAGTGCTGCAGAAAATTAATACATGTTTCAGAAACACTGCTAGATTTTGTTGCTAACAGTAGGAATCACAAAAACACTAGAGGGAGAATTTGAGATGTGATTTTGTTATGGCTTAATCCTTCCAAAAATCCCTCCAGATGTTTTTGAGTATCTGAACTTTACTCTTGTGTATTAGATAATGTGCCCTATACTTAAGACATGTGACTGTAGAGCTTATATACTCATATGATATATATAATAAAACTAAGATATATAGCTGTTGAATTATCTAGATTTCTTTAAGTCTGTTTTTAAACAGTGATTCTTATTTTCATATTTGATAGTTTTATTTCATTGCAAATAAAAATATTTTGTTGAAATGTTAGTATACTGCATCTTTTCAGTTAGATTGATATGAAGTATAAAATATTTTTGCTACCAATATGGAATTTGATTTTATTTTTAATCTCATAAGATTGCATTAAGTCAAAATAGCTCACACATACATAAAAGTAAAGAATAAATAATTAAATAAAAATACCTCTATGATTAGCAGCACAGTTGAAGTGATGGCATAAGAGTACAATTATGATTCAGGTGATTTTTGAAAAGTTTACTAAATGTTAGAACTACTGAAGGAATACAGTTTCATGTAAAAGCAGGAAATCCACAATGATATGCATATGTGTTTGTAGAAAATGATTGATAGGATTAATGAAACAGTGAATAAAGTAGTTGAATTTTTATTCTATGCAATTTTACATAATTAGATTAATAAAAGCTTTATCTATAAAAGTGTAAAGAGATGTGGATGACAATATTATGAGAAAGATCAAATTATCATCATATGTCTAAGGGATTAAGGTCCTTTTATTTTACAGCTACTCAATTTGTATAATTCTACAGCTTTTTAAACATTCTTTGTTCTCAGTGTTAGTTTATAATGTTCTTGTACTATGGTTAGAAGATAATAATTAAGGAAGTTTATTCAGAGTTTGCTGACTGCTTTGTCAGAGAATTGTGGCTTATGTGCTGTTCTGCTGGAGAGGTTTGGGAGTGCTTAACTAAACAAATCATAAGTAGCTCATAGCACTTGTTTGAAATAAAGCTCCTTACTGCTGTAACTACAATGTGTAAGATGTTAGTGTGATCATGGCTAAGAGAAAAGAAAGAAAATGAGTGTTTTAAGAGTAATTAGAAGAAAAGGCAGACTTCAAATTTTTATTACTTATTCATTTGAACATAATTAAATACTAGCTTAATTTTGCTCTGTACACTCGTTTATAATTAAACCTCTTGTTGTTGTTAGTGGTGGTAATAAGGATATAGTTAATTTACATGGAGTCCTGAGAAAATAATATTTTGTATTAAAACCTTAACCTGATTTTCACTGTAAAACTTGCAGATAGTCCTTTCCCACTCATAATTTAAAAAAAATATTCAAGGAAGAAATGCCAAATATTTTTCATTTGTGGGAAAATTGCTGTGTTAGGGAAATATAGACAGATACAGATATTTTGTACCTTTTTCAGAAACAAATATAGTCTATATGTTGCTTTTGAGTCAGGATCTATTTTTTTCAATTACATCTTATTTTTAAGCAGTGTTACTTACATGCATACAAAACCCAGTCAGTTCGTCCATATTGATTGGACTGAATATTCATCCTGTCATGGCATTAGGAGTTCAGTCCCACAGGATCCACCCACACAGGATGATGAATCTCAGGAAATGAGACTCTGAAACAAATCCATTAGGTAGACCTTAGGATAGAATACTCAGTGTTTCATCCACATTTTAGACCCTGAGTGGATCAGTGTTCTTAATTGCTGTTACCGACCTGAACAATCAAAATGCTCTTCTTACTCAAGGCCAAGTTTTGCTCCATTTGTGTTTTTTTCCACAAAGATAGTTTTGACAATAATGCTAGAATTTATAAAACCAGTGTGTTGAAAGACCACTGAGAGCAATAAAATACAGTATGAGAAGCAACAAAAAGGCAACATTATAATTCATAAGCTAAGGTAAGAAAATTTGGGTTTCTGCTTTTTCTGCTGTAGGATTCCACATTTGTAGGCCATTTATCTCTGTGGAATACCACAGCTATGTAAGAGAGAGATCTGTTTCCATTCCAAAAGTCAGAAATTGTTCTCCTTTAGACTTTGGAGGACAAACACTTCCCCTACAAGCTTTTGAAAATTCGTTTTCTCTGATTAATAGTGATATTTTTAGTAACACTCATACTGCTCCTTTTAATGATTAATGTGAAGAAAATCAGTATTTATTGATGACTGCCATTATGTGATATGTTAGATACTTTCTGCTCTTTAAATATTGTAAGAAATTATTGGATTTACTAAGTGACAGCCATGATTATATGATTCACACAGAGATTTCTAAAGACATTCTTTGCTTATGTGGGCAATATTGTACAGCTGAGTAACATGAAGCTTTGTTAATTTTAGCACAATCTGAAACAGTTTCTGCCAAGGTTTACCACTACTTGTTCTGACAGTTAGAATGTGCTGCCTGCTTATCAAAGACGCCTTCAGAAATATTACTATCCTCTATATAAACAACTTTATTAAAATAATTTTAGCCAGGCTGAGAAATTGCTAGAATTAAACTTATCAATACCCTTATTTCAGCTTCCCTGTGCATGTGCATTGGAGCAGTTTTTAAATGCAATCCCTCTTTTTTCTTTTTTAACGGGTACACAACTCTATTTATGTATGAAATTACAATGATTACTTCAGGAAAAAGTATTCATTATTCAGTTTTTGCTTTCCTTCACTGCTTACACTGTGTCAACATGTCATATTTATTGTTTATTATGTAAAGAATGATCTGAATACAAAATAGTTAATTCCTTAATAGGACAACTGTGGCTGTTGTCATGCAAGTGCTGGAGTACTTCATGAGCATTAATAACTCTGTAATAAACTTAAACATTAATAAACTCATTGCTTATCAGGCTAAGGGATAGTCTATTTCACAAGTAAAGAACAGAGAAACAGGGAAATTAAACGCAAAACCATACTCCAAATTTAGTTAATGAAATTGAACTGTATAGCATTTGCTTTTTTACGTTACCTGACTTTATATACGGCTTTATTTTTTCACAGTGAACCTTCTGTTGACACTAGTTGCTCTCGTGTTGCATGGCAGTTTCTCAGAAATTAAAATTCCAGCTACCAAATGCACTGTATATGCCCTGAACATAGGAAGTAATAAAAGAAAAAATACTACTTATTAAATCTTTACTACTACAGACTGTGCCAATGAGGAGATGACTGTAGAGCTCAGTGGTAATCATTTTCCTACTCATGGGCACCTACTGATAAAACTCATAACATATCACTGATCATTCATTTTTTCAGGTAGCTGATGCTGTGAAAGAGTTGAAATGTTTTTGTAAAAGATTTGGAAATGTTCCCTAGTGTGCAGGCACCAGGACTTTATTGTATTTCTTTTCTTCAATACATTTGTATCTTGCACATGACTTGGGCTAACATTAAGTGTTCTAGTATCACGTGTAGATAGTCCATTTCTCAAAAGCCAGTAGTTCAATGCTGATACTTGAAGACTCTAAAAATTGAAAACAGTTGACAGTTCTTACTGTGTGCAATGGAGTTTCTGCTTTCTCATGGAAAATATAGACATTTGCTCAGGAGTCTTGGGACAGTTTGAGCAGCTGAGGTTTGACCTTGACAGTCTTTTGAAACTGTTTGGGAAATTATCTTAGAAATCTTACTATGGCCAGGGTATTATTTTTTTTCCCCGTACCCTGTGTTGCATTGTATTTACTGGAAAGAGATCACTAGACTTCAGTTTTTATTAAGTAGGAACTCTATCTGTATATAAAATTTTGAGCTAAGAATATGATTTGAATTAAAAATATTAACCTTATTTTCTTTCTTGGGTTAGCAATGAAACATTCTATTTCAGCTATGAGTGGGAGATTACACTTAAAAATATGGTGATTTTTGGGTTTTGTGTTGCCATGTAAGTGACTTTATCACTATGTCCCTTTCATTACTTTAATCAGAACATAGCACTCTAATGAATTTTCTTACACTTGTTTTAGAATATTCTGGCTATAAAATGCCAGTAGAATGTACAGTACATAAAGATCTACCTCAGGAAGGCAATGAATAATACTTATACATCCTGAAATTCAAAACTTAAATCATGCACTTTGTGTATTTTAGCAAGGATATTATGTGGGTTTTAGTCATTAGAGAACCACTGGGGCATTTGAACTTAATTTTCTTCTCTTCACTGATGCAACTATTAAAACATTTATAAAATACCACAGAGTCTTCAGTCATGTGTGTGTGTGTGTGTTTTATTCCAGCTGAAGCTATTTCTTTGTATGACTTACATAGAGTAGATGCTCTACATCTGTTCTGTTCTACTTTTAACCACTCAGAGTGATATGAAGAAATGTCAGGTGAGAACTAAAATATCAGTCGACTACTTAATGGTGCTTAATTTTTATAATGTTTATTTTGTTATAAAAATTCCTTAACGTCTGCATTGCTCAGGAAGTGTGTATTCATGCTAGTGTTTATAAAGTATAGATGTTACAATGAAAGGAGTCATATTCCTGATATATTTCTGGTAACTCAGCTTCCATCCAGATGCATGCAGAAAGTTATGTGGTAGAAACCAAAGCGCGTTTGGGGGTTTTTTTTACGTCACAGTTAAGTATCAATTGTCATGCTACTGCATTAGGTAAACAGACTAAAAAAGTGTGTATGGTTTTGAAATCTGAGATTTTGAAATATAAAGCCCATTCCAACAGAAAGCAGAAAAACTTTAGAACTGAATTCACATTTCCAAACAGGTTGATTAATTCAGATACTGTGTCAAAAGCATATAATTTATGATGAATAAACCTTTTAATTTAATAGCACAAAGAAAACACAAACAAAAAAATGCTGATTATTCTAAAGAGTCTGAAACTATTACAAGTATTCTTATTTGTGTGATATAAATATATTTTAAAATGGTTTACTTAGCAAAATGTGCCGACTTCATTTAGGTTCATTTTTATGTTAATTTTCTAAGTTTCTTAAAAAGTTACAGTATCAAGATATATTATGCATCCATCATTTAAGTAATTCATAGTGCCATATTTATAATTTGCTGGGTAACATTCCAATGCAAATCTTTACAAAACTCTGGTGGATAATTTATAGATAATATTTCGGTCTTTGTGACACAAATAAGTTTGGGGAAAAAAATCCAAGAAAAGTTAAAATAACATCAAACCTTCAAGTCAAGCACTCCAAAATTAGAAAATACTAAAATGGAAACTGTTGTAGCCTCCATGGTTCAGCTTTTTTACATGTTTCTGTGTTAGGAAGTATCTATCCTTATAGGAAATTCTCCTCTTAGTGAAGAGTGGGGGTTTGGGAGAGACACATAGACCACAGAAACTCTAGTGAGAGCTGCCACCCTTAGTAGTCTGAGGTCATCTCAACAGCTGAGGCTGTGACTGAGCATTTCAGTGCTGAAGAAAACACTGGTTGCTTAATTCCAGCAGTTTTTAAAGGTAATTCTTCAGAAGCAGTGCCTCAGCTATGAAGGTGTGAATTTGTGAGGGGCAGAAATAACATGTATGGTCACATGATTTTTCAATATTTATCATTTTGATCCTCAGGGAATGTAAACTTTGAAGTTTCATTGTAAAGGTCACTTTACAAGATCCTCTCTTGAATAAAAAAGTATTTGCAAACAGAGAGGTTTAAGATGCCTTTATCACAGAATCTGAATGGTTCAGATTCTCTTAATTATTTCACAATGGTAATATTTCTAAATCACAAGTGAGGTTTAAAGGCATTGCAATACAAATTACCAAGTATCCATTCACTTTGAAAGTTTACCTTTAGAGGATTAAGACATTATTTTTTTTTCAGTTATTGATATTTTTATCGCACTTTCTATTCAAAGCATGATTTTCATTTCAGCTAAATACTGAGAAAATCTAATGTCACATTCCAAAAATCCTTGCAATGCACCTGTTCATGTTCTACTCTTTTCCTCTTCAGTGCCTTGTCATTCCATCTACCTCTACTCTGGGGGAAGAGTGTCTGGAAATTGGCTAAGTGGAAAAGAACCTATGAGTGCTTGTGGGTGGCAGGCTGACTGAACATGAGCCAGCATGTGCCCAGGTGGCCAAGAGGGCAAATTGCATCCTGGCCTGTATCAAAAATTGCGTGGAAGTGATTGTCCCGCTGTACTCGGTACTGGTTAGGCCTCACCTTGAGTATTGCATCCAACTCCTCTTTTCAGGAGGAAATACTGTGTCTCTTCGTTTCAGGAAAGACTGAAGTGCTTCAGCATGTCCAGATAAGGGCAACAAAGCTAGTGAAGGGTCTAGAGAGTAAATCCTAAGAGGAGCAGCCAAGGGAGCTGGGGTTGTTTAGCCTGGAGAAAAGAATCAGTGGTGACCTTATTGCTGCCTACAACTGCCTGTAAGGAGGTTGTAGCAGTGTGGGGTTTGGCCTCTTCTCACAGGCAACAAGGGACAGGATAAGACACAATGACCTCGAGCTGAAACAAAAGAGGTTCAGGTTGGACATCAGGAAGAATTTCTTGATGGAAAGGGTGGTTAAGCACTGGAACAGGCTGCCCAGGGAGGAGACGGAGTCACCATCCCTGGGGGTGTTCAAGAAATGACTGGACATGATGTTTCGTTCTTGTCATTCAGTTGACAAGGTTGATCTAGATGATCTTGGAGGTCTTTTCCAATCTCAATAATTCTATGCTTCTGTGATAGGACAAGGGGGAAAGCCTTTAAACTGAAAGAAGTTTAGAATTAGAAAGGTTCGAATTAGATATTAAGACAAAATTCTAAACTGTCGGAGTGGTAAGGCACTGGAACAAATTGCTCAGAAAAGTGGATGCCCCATACCTGGAAGTGTTCAAAGCCAGGCTGAAGAGGCATTGAACAACCTGTTGAAGGTGTCCCTGCACACAGCAGGTAGGCTGGAACTAGAGGATCTTCAAGATCCCCTCCAGCCCAAACCATCTATGATTCTTTGATTCTATGATTGAGAATATAAGAAAATGTAAGACATAATATGATGAGTTATATTATGAAAAAATGAGCCTTTAAGTTAGGCTTCTAGACGTTCAAAGGCATCCCTTTGTCATTGGTGTGTAGAATTAAACTTTCTCTCATCTTGGGCGAGCTATCTTTTCTGTCTCAGATACCTAGACTGAACTTTGGTTGAAACTTACATAACTTCTGTAATTTCTGCATAAAATTCTTTTCTGATGAAAGTCTGGGGTATCCGAGCAAAACTTCTCAGTTTTTCCTCTTCACACCAATCAGAACATTTATTTCTGAAGTATGTATGCACCTAGAGTGTACTCAAAGGGTATATGCCAGTCACACCCCCTCAGTTTCTCTGCTCGCCATCTGTATCTGGGGAGTTGAGCCTTCTGCCTGGAACCTTACTTGTATTACTTAAGCCTGTGTGGTATTTTTCTCAAAAGCCATCATACCTTTAGCAACACTTGTCAGCTTCAACATCGGCTGAAACTGTGCAACTTGCCACCTCACTGAAGGCAAAAAGTTGCATACAGGATACTTATGAAGGTAGTCCACAAGTGGCCACAGTTTCTGCTGTAGCATGCAGGCATGTACCGATAATGGCCTCCAGGTTGCAGAACAGGGTCAGAGTCTAGGGCCAGTAGTCTGCAAATCATTTAGGTGCTTCGGAAAATATTGCATTTTTTCTTCTTGAAATTGTCGTTTATTTTTTCATAAATGAAAGTCTTCAAGAACATCTTGTATCCAGATGTCTGTTTGGCATTTGCTATGAAAATAATATAGTTACAGATTATCTAGTGTGTCAAACTACTTCTGACTGTTTTGAATCAATTTATCATTCATTTATGTAGAATTCTCAGTTTCTATTGTTTTGAGTACTAAAGACAAATTTCTTAGCTCTGAAACTAACACATCCATCCATCTACACATGCGCACATATATACACACATGCATGACAATAAAAAAGTGTTTGCAATTAAACTGGAAAACCAATAAAATGAATTCTTAAGTTCTGCACTGTGGTTATAGAGCAAGATTTCATTTTGGACTGAGTGAATGTATATTTGTGACTTAAAATCAATGCTAAGAGATTATAGCTATTTTTAATACTATTCAGTGAGGAAGATAATGCAAATTTTATCCAGCTTCATAAACTTAAAATAATTTTACAACTTAATACATTTCTAAAGGATGATGACTTGAATATATATGCACATAGATTCATATTGCTAGCCCATTTTAATATGCCTATGCTAGTACCAAGGTTTTAGGAATTTTTACTTTTGGATGTGACACAGAAAGAGTACAACTTCCCTTTAAGACTTGTTAAACAACTTCTGGAATCAATTATGCTACTTAAGTTAGCTGCTTGATAATATGTACAAAGAAAATGCATTTATTATATTATTTTATTTCTAAGAAAATAATGGAAACCTACTTAATCATTTAAGTCAGGAAACTGGAGAGAGAACACACAGATTTTCTGAAGTATTGTCGCAAGTACACAGCTCCCCATTGTTCAAATCCCTGAGTAGCCACTTTAATTTCTGAATTCCATGTATTAAGCATGGTTACACCTAATTTTTATGTGCTGTGTATGGTGGATGAATATATTACCCTAGCAGGGAGCAATGAATGTTGTAGAACCACATCTTTGGTCTTGAAAGATATATGTGTAATTATTTCTTTCGTCTGATATGCATTCAGATCTTCAACAGATCTTCCAGGCTCATGCTTTTGGATATATGGTGATCTCACAATAGAATTTATGTTTTGTTTCACAGAAGTTGCATTTTGCAACTTTGAGCACAACTTTGTATTACTAATTTACTTTGGAAAGTCTGTTGACATGACCTCATTGTGAAGTTATGACTTGCATTATTTCATTCTTCTGAAACATTTTGCAGAGCTTTGATATAGATGTTTGTTAGAAAGTATTTTTCCGTGAAAATAATAGACTCTATCTCTACCTTAGACTTTCAAACTGAAAGTAGGACCAACATAATGATTATCTTTTTATACTTCAGAAAACTGTTTTATATCCACATCAGACTTTTCAAAGAAATTAAACAGGAATTCAAAGCACCTGAATCAAAACCCCAAATAGTAACATTTAGTGAAGGAATTCTTTATTTATCCAGCTCTACTGAAGATTCTCCAGTTCAAAACAGGTGGATTGAATAGTTTAAACTTCTGAATGTCTTTAAGTTTGTGAAGAAGGCCATCATCAGCCAACTTCTTTAGCAAGAATATAAGTAAAATGTGATTTATATGTGAATACCTCAGCTTAGGTTTATGATTCAGTTTTCTTAGTTTATTACACTCCCTGTAACTGAGTCTTTTCTGTGGTAATTGTAATACTGGTCATTGTTCCTTTCAGAATCAGTGGTCATTCTAAGAAACAAAATTAATAAAATTAGAACACTCTCGGATAATGGTTAATATAAGTTGATCTTACAGTTGTAAAGAATCTTTTACACAAGGACAAGTTGGTTAAATAAATTCTGAGCAAAAGGAGATTGTTTCCTATGGTATTAACATAACTTCATACTCAAAATAAACGCCTAATCTACCAAAAAGCATTCCATTTAACTAGACTTCAATAGGATGTTTAGTAACTTAGAGTAATTAAGACTCCCAAAGTAATGTACAATAAAATGCATCATTCAACAGTATTGAGCAGTCTTTACTTAAGTCTCCTTTGTCACCTCAGTCTCTGATATAGCTGATATTTTTTTAGCTTGAATAGTCTTCTACTTGGTCTTTGTACATTTCTGTTAAGCTCCTCTCATACTGTCTATTTCACTTCTTTTCCCATGACCTCTTCTGTATATATTTGAGTTCTTTTCACTTTCTTTCTGCACTAAATTTTAAGTCTTCAATTGCCTACACCATCCACTAATCTGTTACTGTAGGGATGCCAGCGCAGCCCACCCTTGACAACAACAGATGTCAAGACAAGGATGTGGGTGTGAAGGTTATGTGTGAAGGGGAACACCCGAAACTGTCTGAGTGGGTGTTTGCTTAAATGCTAACCGGGAAACTCTGAAGGAATTTCTGAAACAAAGGAGTTGACTTTAGAAGAAATTTGTGAGAAGAAAACCTTTGGCATGAGGGGAGATACCTTGCAGTAGAACAGTGGCAGTTGAACCTCCTTCCTGCTGCAAGTCTTCCATCATGACACTGTCAGATGAACAAGTAGGGACTCACACCTCAGGTGTGTATATGTGCCCTCCATGCGTGCTTTCGGACTGAAATGTGGATTAGAAACTTGGATTAGGCACAGCTTCACACAAAGATAGAGCTCTTACCTCTCTCACACAAGGTTTGTGTCAATAGGGTAACATGCGCACCCTGGGGAGAATGTTGTGCCTGTAAGCCATATGCTGTCTATGTTCCCATAATTCTATGGGTGTGAGTGCCCTTAGTACTTTGTGGGATTGGGTAGAAAAGGGGTTTAGAAATTAAGAGGTGTTAATCAACATTTTGTAAGTGTCTACTATTGTACTTCATCTGTTTTAGTGTTAGTAATGAATGCAAAATTCATCGATTTTTAGTTCATTATTTCTCATTAATCAGAGAGCTGATTAAATCCTGAATTGAGCTATGTAAATTGAACAGTTTTTCCCTGAAAAGTTACCAATTTTTTGCATCCAAATTACATCCTAGAAGCAGTTGCAATACAATTTGCAGAGTTTTCATGACTCAAAGAAGTGAGCTTCACATGTGAAACCAAAAGGTTGTAGTCTAATTACAGTCTTAACAGTCTAAACAGAGAATTACTAGCCCATTTACAAAGACTGTAGATTCTTATAATACCTTATAATAAAATTTAATTTTAGATCTTATTTTAGATAAAATTTTAGATCTTATTCCTGGTAATGCCATTTTAAACTATTTTCTGGTGTCTGTCCAGCATCTGTGTGTTGTGCTCAGGCCTCCACTGCTTTTCTTGGTCCTGAGGTTGGTGGCTTGGAGTTGGGGAGAGGGAAGAGAGTTGATTATAGGAGTAATTAGAATTTTATAACTTTAATTGTGATTGTTTTGGAAACATCCACGGTTCTCATAACACAAAACCTGTGACTTATTGTAAGGGATGGTGACAACATATTTACTGGCTTACAAGGCTACCTGTTGTGGTGAAACTGAACAAAGATCTAATATTGTCTTATATCACTCTCTTTATCTTGTCATCACTTTGTAATAGTGAGGTGGACCTTCAGGAGGTACTGTTATCTTTTGTGTCCAAACTTTTAAATTTAAGTTTACACTATTTTTTTTTTTGCCCTGGCAAAAGGTTTATCCATGTAGCATTTGTGTAACTAGCTTTTTTTTTCCCGTTTTCTTCTTGTTGTCTAAAAGGTTTCTCATAGTGATAGAATCAGCATTAATGGAGACCTAGTCAGATAACTGATTGTAAATATCCTGTTTCAACAAGCAGTGCTTCTGTTTTTAAATGCCTTGTCCTGTAAATTGATATTATTAAATAAGGATCAAGTTTCATCCCTAAGTTTGATAATCCATATTTTTCAGCATTGTTTAAATAATTTTGATATCATTTCCACAAAACTATTAGATTGAAACATAGAATAAATTCGTGCTTTCTTGAAAAAAAAGGTAAATGAATAAATATGAAAGCTGTCATGTAATATCCAGTGAAAGACAGGTCTTTTTACAATAGCTACATAGTATTCTCCAAAAATGCAGTATCTGGTTAGTCAGAATAATAACTGATAGTTGTCTGATTCTTCTGAAGACATAGGTAGTACCATGTTAATATCAGTCCATTTGTGCAACTCTTCCTAGAGCATATGTGTGCTACATCAGAACTGTCTTTTCTGTTTGTGTGTGACATCGTGGCATTTTCAATATTTACATTCATTATAGGAATTAACCTTTGATTTTATATTTTCTTGTCTGTTTTCTCTCACTTAGTTTTAGACTACCAGACTACTTTATTATTCATATCACAGCAATATTAAGTAAAATATACCTATATTTTTTCAAATTTTTATTTCAGCAGTTGAACTTGCCTTCATCAGAAAATAAAAACCTTTGAACACCTTCAAAGAGATACTATAGTTACAGAGGATTTGGGCAGTGCCAGAGTCTTCAGCAGCTCTCATGTTCTCCACCTTACTGCCTATTCCTGTACTCCTGTGTTGGACACACTCCTAGTTTTACTTCCGCATCTGGTATTGGGGAATATTTTGTCTGCTCTTTAATGATAAATCTAGGGTGTATGGTACATCAAAACTGAGTTTCCACTGCAACAGCAGGGGGTTAGGAAAGAAAAATAAGGTGTATAAGAGAGGAGTATGGATGTCTGTAAGCTATTAATAACAGCTGTCATGGTTTATCCCCAGCTGACAACTAAGCACCACACAGCCACTCACTCTATTCCCTAACCAGCACCAAGTCCAGAGGGGTCACTGTCCTGGTCCTGCTGGCCACACTATTTCTGATACAGGCCAGGATGCCGTTGGCCTCTTAAGCCACTTGGACATGCAGCTGGCTCATGTTCAGCTGCTGTCAGTCAGCACCTCCAAGGCCTTTTCTGATGAGTTGCTTTCCTGCCACTCTGCCCCAAGGCTGTAGTGGTGAATAGGGTTGTTGTGACCCAAGGACAGGACCTGGCACTTGGCCTTGTTGGCCTTGTTCCATTGGTTCAGCCTGTCCAGATCCCTCTTTAGAGTCTTTCTACCCTCCAGCAGATCAACACTCCCACCCAACTTGGTGTTGTCTGCAAATTTACTTGAGAGTGTGCTCGATCACTGCATCCAGTCCATTGAGAGAGATATTAAACAGGACTGAGCCCTGGGGGACACCACTAAAGACCAGATGGCAACTAGGTTCAGCTCCATTCACCACCACTTTTTGGATCCAGCCATCCAGCCAGTCTTTAATGTGTATCTCTTTTGATTTTTGCTGAACATACTAGCAAAAAATAAAATTATATTCAGGTCTTCAAATTGCTTTCAGAAGGTAACAATGCAGATGAGTAGATTCTCTAGGGAAAAAATACTTCCTTGACTGATTCAGGAAGACTCATGTTATAGTTGAATCCTAAATCTTTTTGACAGAAGATGTTCCACCATTTAGTACTCTTTTTATTTCCTGCTTAAGAACTGCTGAACTATATATTACTCAAAGCACTAATAAGGCTGTAATAGAAAATGTGTTTTGTATTTATTTATGACAAACATGTTAATTTGCAGTTTATATAACCTGGAAGTGCAGCCAATTCCTTTATTTCCTAAACATTAGAAAGCTAGTAACAATTACCGGGGCTGATAGACAAATTGGTAACCATAGAGTGAATGACTATAATGAGCAGATTACTCCATTTATTAACTTAATATAACAATGTAATCAACAAATTTTCCAAATTTAACAGTCAGTAATTAAATTAGATCTTTGTTTTATAACATAGTTAGCAGTCTTCATTGGCACATCATACGTTTACTCTGAAGTCATGTCAGCAGCAGCTAAAGTAATTTAATTTTTTTTAATGAAGTATTGATTATTAATTTTGTGTAGATATACAATTCATGTAGTTAAAAAAGTTTGAGAGTAACTGTGTACACAGTTGATTTTTCTAAACTTTACTTTAGAGCTACTGTATATACACTATGGCTTAGGTAACTCTCATATCCCATCGTGTTTCTTTTCTGATTAATCTAAGCATGATAGACTATAGTTATCCAAGTACAGTATCAGAGCAATGATATTCAACTCAAATAACAAAAGAAATAGTCAACTACTCAACCTGCACAGAGGTAGAAAGGTATCAAGTATATATATTTTTTATCTTTGTAATTCAGATACGATCTTAATGGGTTTGTATGTGTGTAAGCTGCTCAGCCTTCTTTGGCTTACCTTTCACAACATTTAATTTCCTGTATTTCACTCATACCCTTGAGTTTATATGGGGAGAAGCTGTCACTTTAAGGGAATGCCCACACAGACATTTTCAACTTCACTTATCTAGTTTTTCAGTCAGAAAGAAGTCCATTCTGCTTGTGCACTGAGCCATGAAACCAGATGGCTGCAATTAACCCAGCAATGAAATGAAGTATGATATCTTAGGCTCTGCAATGTGATAACACTCCGTGGTTTCCTTTGGCACAGTGTATGAATGAATACACTAGAAAAACTGTGTAAACATTCCCTTAGATGAACTGTGCTTTAAGGTTTTTAAATCCTTCACATCTGCTGACCATGCAGAACTCAAAAGTTCACAGAAGGGGGAAAATCAGGTTGTGTAGGACTCCATAGTTGAAAACGTACCTAGGCATTCTGGAAGCCAAGCATGTGAACTGAACCAAACTGAAAAAAAACGAGGGACAAGTTGTCTAGATGCCTATAATCCGTCTGCTTATGGGAAAGAAGTAATAGGTGAATGGTAAAACAAATAAATTTCCTGTAAATTTTCTAGTACAAACCTCCCTATTTTTCTCCTTGTTCTTTATATTCAGGATTTTGAAATAAGTCCTACATTGGTGCTCTCTACGGAATGCAGTCATTGTTTAGGGTCTGATTTTTTTAGGAGCTATCAAAGCATTTAGTATCACATAAAGTGATTATGGGGTTTGGGTTTTGGTTTCAATTTGAAATAAAATGGTTAACTTTGTAGTTTACCAACTTTAATTAGTTTTATGATAAAAAGGTTTCTATCAGTAAGTAAATGAGGATAAGCATTAATTATTAAATATGTGCCTCCTCTGTGCCCTCCTTTGGTAGGAATAATTGCTGAAGGCAACAATTTATTTTAAAAAATGCATCTGGGATTTAGGTTTTAATTATCGATCAGAAAAAAAATCTTATAAAAGCACCACACCCAACAACCGTCTTTGCTGGGTACATTACTGAGGTGTTTACTAAAAAGCTTCTGTTAGAGATCAGACAAGGTTGATAGTGTGGGGTTTTTGGGGAATTTTTTTTGTTTTTTTTAATGGAGGGTGCATTTGAATGTCTAATTACTTACCTCTCCAGTTTCATGTTCTTAAGACTACATAAACCATGGAGCTTTTTGTTCTTGTTCTATATAAGAGATTAAATAAAGCCTCAGTTGATTACAGTTTATAAATTGACCACATGCCAATTATACTGGAGGTTTACAAAAGGTAATGAATAGCTCATTGACTGTGTCTGTTTACTGTGCACTCTGCATTGATTTCTGGTTTGTTATAACATTTTACACATCAGCACTGGAACCACTAGACCTACCATTCTCAGAGGAACCCAAGAGTGCTATGGGTCAATACCTGAACCATATACTGTACATACCCTACTTAGCTCAAATTAATCACTGTGGGCCAATTTCAGTCCTAGCTTAAGTGGGTAGAACAGCAGGCCTTGTTCTTGATAGAGCTTTATTGACATACTAGTATATCTTCTTAGAAATTAGTATCATAATTTGCTAGAGTTTCTGGAAAATTTGAATTTTTTTTTCTTTTGTATTCCTTACATTCCAGTATTTGATAGCATCTTCTTTTCAATCAATAATTGGTCATTTCAAGTTTACTTTTGGATTGGAGTGTTAAAATTTTGATGTACTGAAAGCTTCCTCGAGACTTACGCTTTCTGCTTATCAAACAATTTAACTTTGCGATACATGGTCAGCAATAGGCATGATATTCTAGGCAGTCTTTAAACCACCCTGTTTTATGGCTGATCTGTAAAATATTTTTCTGCTTATGAGAGTATTTATTAGCTTTTATATTTAGTGCTGGGAAAAAAATTTGAACATTTGTATAAGAATTAAAGTGTGGCATAGACAAGGGAATATAATGCAATAATAAAAGAAATATATAACTAAGTTCATGTTTCTTCTAGCTTAGTACTGCATGTTTTATCTCAGATAGTTGTCAAAAGTGCAGCCACTTAACAAATACTTTATTAAGAATGGAATTACTTTCTTTGTGGTGTCCCCTTCCACTCCCTGCAACATCAGTGAGAGATTTCCAGAGCTGGAAATTTATTTGCACCGTACATGGTAATTTGTAACTTCCAACCAGGATGTCCAGTTTTTTAGTTTTGAGAGATTGTCCAGCAAAAAGCCTGATGTAACTGAAAAAATAGATTACCACAACCAAGACTGGCAGGATCACAATCACATGGATAACTGCTCTGAACAAACAATATTCCTTTCTGTTTGGTTCATCCATCCTCACGTGATGAGCATCATAGAGTTCTTGTGGAGTTAACTTCCTGCAGTTATTCAGAGTACTCATCCTGCATTTGATTTGTAACACTTACAGTTTAGTTAAGTATATACACTAACCACTAGCTCAATATTCATCTCTCTTCTCATTATTTTTCCACTTGCTACCTTGACTTTACTTACAACATCCACTAAGTGTAGGCTAAGTTACATCAATCTAATCTAGTAGCCACAACAAAGACTAAAACATTTTATAGTCATGTGTTCGTGGGCAACATCAAACTTCCCTTATTTATATCTGGATAATTTTTTACATCAATTTTTAAACTTCTGTGTAATCTCTACCTAGTACAGATACTCTGCAAGACAAGTTTTAGACTTTAAAATCATGAATTTCTGTACAGTTAGGCTTTTAAAGCTGTTTATACTTCTTAAATCCATAACATATTGTGGCAGTTTTGAAAAAGCCTCTAAATCACTGCTTGCTTTTAATATTTCTCAACTTCATGCTGAGCTCTTGTTTTATTAGATGATAATAATTTCATATTCCTCTTCCTGCCCATACTGTTTATTTGTCATGTACATTTCTTCTGCTGGGAGTATTTAGCCCAGAGAAGAGATGTTTTGGGGGTGTCTCATTTGTGTATGTAAATATCTGAAGGAGGGGTTCAAAGAAGATGGAGTCAAGCTCTTTTCATGGGTGCCTACTGACAGGCCCAGAGGCCACTGAAACTTCCTTCCTTTTGAAGTCATCTTTCTTATTGAGGCACATAGAATTGAAAGTAAATAAAGGAATATAAAGGATATGAAGAAAAACATTATTACAGTCAAGAGAAAAAAAAATAAAGACACATGCAAATGTGCCACTTACAGAAACACCTAGAAATACTGTAGAAAATATAACAGTAAAGAAAAAAGTGGTCTGAATACCTAAAACAAGGAAAGATTGCAAAAACATGCTATGAACTTGAGGAAATAGAGAGAAACATGTAGTTAACAGACCTCATGTAAAACAATCAAGTGTATTCCATACAGAAGCTATAGCAGTTTTGCAATTTATGAATATGATGCAGAACCCAAAAGCACAGTAGACCCTGAAAGCAGAGTGAAATAGAGTTATCAAAAGTGTTCAAAGTATTTAGGAGGTCAATAGAAAGAACGATCAGATTATGTTATGGCATGAAATTATAGAACTCCGTGAAATTATAATGCATATAAAAATCTAACCAAAACAGATGTGCATCTACTTTTTCTGAAAAATTAAAACTAAAAAATCATTGGTCCCTTATTCTTTCTAATTAATTACTAGTAGTATTGGTGTCTAGTGCCTTTAAGAACTTCCAATATAATGTCTGAAAACATTCAATCATTAGAAATGTTCTTTTGTCCATTTTTTTCTCAATGGTTACATTGACAGTATAGTCAGTATTGTCTTTTATGATTATGAATTCAGTAAGCAGAGACGTATTCCATAATCACCCAAATTCAGTCACTTCTTTATTTATTAATTCAGGGATAAATTCACTAATGGGTGGTAAGTGAGTTTTGCTTACTGTCTCTGTACTTGTCTTACATCCTCTCATTCTGATAAAAATTGCATCTGTCCCCTTCACTGGTAGGCTTTTGGTTGCTTCCTCAATAGTTCTTTATTTCTGTGTATTCCTACCATGTCTATATAAAAGTCTTCTTCTTAAAATCTTTCTGTGATCGTTATTAGAGTTTCAGTCAGCCTGATTGGCAGTCATATTTCCATTAGTACTTATAATACGTTTTCTCAAGAAGTAAACTTTTCTTTTCTTTTTGGTGTAAGGAAGGACTGTTTACTTTCTCAACTGTTTTCATGCAGTCACAGTGATTTCTTTTTTCTTCCTTCAGTTGAATTAGTAAAAATAATAATAGTAAAATAATAACCAAATTATGTAAGAAATAATTTAGAAAGTTGTTATTACCGGCTGAAACATATGCCCAAATTAATTCTTAATTCAGGTTTCTAAGGTTCTTGTGCTAAACTGAGTGTGTCAGAAGACATTCCTTATCCAGATTGCAAATTAAGCAAAAAAGAGCTCTTAACAGCTCTTACACCTTTCAGCCTTAAAGTTTCAGAAGTTTCAAAATACTGAATAGTCTTTCTTTCTGTTCCAGTTTGTAGTATGGTCTTTTGGTGCAGAAAATGTCCCAAAGTTTTTTCTTTCTGCTTTTTTTTTTTTTTTTTTTTTTTTTTTTTTTTTTTTTTTTTTTTTTTTTTTTTTTTGAGCCACATTCATATGTGGTGCTGTTTCAGTTGAAGCAGATTTTTTATGCAGGGTTTCAGATTCAACTCAGCTTTTTTGCCAACTGGGGTGCCAAAGTGGATTACCAAGTGAGGATAACCATCACTCACCGCTGAGTTGGCCCTCACTAGTGGCAGAGGAGTGCTTTCAAATGACTCACCAGTTGTTCTTAAGGAAGCAAGAGAATCCCTATATTGACAGCAAAGAGTTATTTTGGATTACCATAGCAGAACAAAGGAAATACAGAGTGAGATGCCCCATCACAGAAAAAGAGAATGTAGTACACATTCACTCTGTGACAAAAAGGCAGAACAGTGGTTAGGTAAGATTTAAACAGACTTTATATATGTCCATAGAAGAGTCTTTCCCATAATTTTCTTCTGGTGGTCCTTGTGATATTCCTTGATTTTATGCTGTTTCCTTAAGATGTTAGTTCAGGACATTATTTTTAGTGGTTTTGCCTCTCACTTCTTTGTTGTTCTTCCAGTCAGTATTAAAATCTTAGGTGCAATGTAGAAATAATTTCTTCTGTGTAATCTGGGTCTTTATGTCATTGATCACAGTCAGATGCTCATTTCACCTATCCTCCTACTTGACATAGTCTTCCAACTGCCAAAATGTAGTCTTCTTTCCTACTGAGCAGGGCTTAACGCAGATAATGTATTTTATGTTACGGTGAACAGCTTTTCTCAGTTTTCTTGTTTTCCAGTTTATTTGGTCAGATGACAGTTGGTGATTGTAATATTGTCTGAATAATAGTGTTTCACATTGAATATGCAGAATGGATTTGTAATTTATGATGTGCTTCAAAAAAATATTAAAGAATCTGCGCCTAAAACATAATGGTATTTGACTTAGGGATTTGGGTTACTATTTTAGTGTTTCTTTAGATGCCAATTGTATTTTTAAATTAAGACTGACAAGATGGAGTGTACAGAAAAAAAGAACTCTGGAACATCTAGAAATTATAGCTGAGTATTTTCTAGCTCTAAAGCGTAATCTGAAGAACAAATGTGAAATATAATTTTTTTCTGCTTTTTTTGACACAAGTCCACTTGATTTACTCTTAGAGAATTTTTAATCAGATATTTTTCTTTCTTGCCTTTCTCACCCATAGAATATTATACCCATGTTATAGTGGTCAACACATTATACAGAAATAAAAACTGAGATACATTAAGGACAAGTATTATCACTGTAGTTTATAGGATTGTACTGACTATACAACAGACAAGTAAATAGATCAAATTTTTTTTTTTAATTTAACCAGTCATCATTTCTGTCTTGGCTTGTTACCATGTCTGTATGCAGTAAAGTTTTTAAGGTGTCCAAGCTTTCGCTCATTAGAGGGTTTATTTCTTCTTTTAGATCTCAATCTTTTTGTCTCTGTGTAGGTGAAGTCTTAAATTTATAGAGAACACTTTAGGCAATAGTGCTGCCAGTTAATCAGAGAGGTTTACATCTAGTTTCTGCCAGCTTCTCTTAAGAGATAATTTTTAGAATGTAAGAAAGTGGGAAGAACATTTAGGTAATCCTGCCTGTTAGTATAAAAATGGCTCAGTCTGTCATTTTAAGAAGAGGTCAGTTCAAATGCGGATATAGTTCTTTCTTGTAGCTACTTTGGAGAAATATTTGTTTGATACTCTACCTTTAATGCATACTCTACCTTTAATTTTCTACGGAAATACCCGTTCAGGAGAGAGATTTTCTACAGTAACATATGAAAAATATCACATGAGAAATCTGATGGTTTTATTTGCTATGTATGTAGCTACAGCTTTTTATTCAGTGAAGTTTTTAAGGGAATCCTTGAAAATTGAAATAAAATTAGGTACTGCAATATAAAAAAATAAATAATTTTCTATTTGGTCGTTAAATGGGTATTTCTCTTACAGTTAAGCTATTCTCATTTGTTGGAATGCCAGTTCTTAATGTATCTCATAATGTCTGCTGGAGGATGAAATTACTCACAAGAGAGGGCCCTCAGAGAAGGATCAATGTTTTTATATTAATGTAAATTACCACTGATTAATGAATGCTGTAACCAATAAGGATTTAAAGCCTTACTGTGTTCCTTTTTTTGGAACCTAACCTTCCTGTCAATGTTTCAAGTTAGTAGTAAGATTAATTTGTCATGTACAGAAAATAGTAATAATATAAGCCTAATCAGTAGTATTTTTTCTATGAAAAGCAGTGGTTTTTTGGAGCCGAGAGTAAAATAGAAGGTAAGGAATGTACTTTGTTTTTACAAAATAATGTATATAATGTCATTTATCCTTATCACTGAAATAAATGTCTTTGTATTTATGATTAATTACACTAAATACAAGCTTTTCATCAGTAAATTTCTGCTATATTTACTGCAATATCAGAAGCATGGAAGTTCTTACTTAATATTTGACTGCTATGTGTATAATTTCAAAACCACAGGAAATTAAAATATTCTGGACACGAAAAGAGAAAGGTGAAAAAAGTAATCATATATACATGCACCCGTGTGTCAGTTTGGTTTTCACAGAACTCTTTGCCACCTGAGCTAAGGAACACCGAGTTGTTGGTGTGGATACGTATACACTACTGCATGGACAAATGTAGTTGATGCTTGTGTGCTTGAATGAAAACCAGGTGGAAACTGTGCAAGAATGTATATTTAATGAGAAACAAAGGCTAAAGTAGCAAGTTGCAATACTGTGAAAAAGCAAAGGAGAACAAAGATTTCGTATCTGTCATGAAAGAAATAGTTTGACAACCACTTTTTAACCATCAGACTAGGAACCAAGTCCCAGAGCTCCAGAATAGAAATATTCGTACTCATACTGTGAGTTTGGCAGAAGAGAGAATGCACAATGCATGCTCCTTGGGGTATATTTCTGTACCATATGGAATATTATTCTGAAAATCTCAAGCCAGATAACAATCTCTTTATCTGATGGCTTTTTCTTGATCAAATCAGAAGGTGAGAACTATAGTATTGAAAGCATGATTACAGGAATAGTGTTCTCTGTTTGAGGATTTGAGAAACCCTCATCCTTTGAGGGTCACACATGTATTCTGTAACACATACTAATCCAAAATTTTTGCTAGCAAATTATTTTTTTGAATACTAAATAGGTATGAGTCATAAAACAGACAGATAAAGCTTACTTTATCATGCTGTATGACACAGCGTATGTCAAGGATAAGTATCTTGGCAAAGCACATTGCTTAATTCATCAATAGGCAGCTTTTCAATTCTCTATCAGTTTGAGAAGGGATATCCATTAGTTCGTAAATACTCTTAAAAGACTCTTTCCTGTACAACTTCTCAAAGTTTCTAATTGTCAGAAGTTCACACATACACTTCTGAATTGTTATCTGTGGTTTGTGTAGAGGGAAACAATGCAAGTACTGTGTTGTTTGAGTTTATATGGAAGTCAGTTGTCTGCTTAGTATTTTGGTTTTCAGTTCACTTACTTCAAAATGATTTTCATGCAGTACTGCAGACTGTATCTGCCTGCAGACTACAATGTGAGATGCTTAAACCTATTATCATTTTGCACCCACAGTGCATACATAGTTACATAAACACACTCATAAAGCCAAAAACCATAGAAATAAAACAATTAGTGACAATTAGTTTATCTCCTTGGGCTGTTACATTATTATATAGTATTAAAATAAGTTCCTGTGCACATGGTTGAGACAACCCAGAAATCTGACTGATAGTATCCCCAACAGGTTTTCAATAAAACTACTGGGATATATCTGTATGTCTTAACTCAATATTCTTGTCTTAATTGGGCAGTTGAATGCATGAGTATAGAATCATGGAATAGTTTGGTTGGAAGGAACCCTAAAGATCATCTAGTTCCATTCAGAAAAATTGCATACTTGTATAATGACAAAAAGTTAATAAAAATCTAGGTTTTAAGTATGTGAATGAAAACCAGAGTGACACTCTTTTATTACTTTAGTGATTAGAATGCTACCATTTGTGTTTAATCATATCTTTACAAAATCATTAAATGGCCGGACTTAGATAACTAGAGGGCATTAGTTCATATATGTATGTGTGTATACATGTTGCTAATTATGTGCACTTATAAACAGAAGTAAGGAAGCAGAAGCTAAGATTTTTGGATGCCTTTCAATTGTATTAGGAAAGAGTCTGTAAAATAAATACCCTGGTCCTCAGTCGCCCTGGGAAAAGAAGCCACCTGAGAAAGAAACTAGCGAACTGTACATTTTATTTTAGGTACTTACTATATTACTTGAAACAAATCTCTTGAAATATTTCTAAATAAATCTTTGAATTAGCAGATGAGGTGAATTTTAGTGTCTTGAAGCTGATTGGACTGAAGAAGAGTGCAAAGGTATTAAAAAATTCATCTTTATTGATAGCTGAGGGCAAAGCTTTTTTTCCTATTATATTTTTCAGTTGTCTTCTCAGTAAAGGTGTTTCGAACCTCCTGCTTCTCTTTGACACTTACACGGGCTTCTTTTACCCTGTAGTAAAGGCATATTTTCTGTGTCATTTAAACATGCCCCAGTGCCTGCTTAGAAATCACTAAAGCTATACTTCCTGTGAAGACACAATTGTATTTTCTAATTATTCATGTGAATACTTTCTTCTTCAGTAGCCCAGAATCTGTATTTAAAATTTGCTCTGTATTTGTTTAAAGACTGTCAGATACTTTGGTTGTTTTTCTTGAAACTATGGTAAGTTTGACTACTATCTCTGCCTTAGGAACAGAGGGTGATGCTTACAATTTCTGTAGCTATATTCCATATCCTTACCTCATAACTGTAACTGCAATGCACAGGACATTTGCTTCTGGTGATAAGAGTGGTGAATGCAGCTTTAATTCGATGAGTTATTAATATTTACGTTCTGTTTACATTAGAGTCTCAGCCTTCATCACACATTCAAACCATGCTTATGTGTAAAAGAGAATACAAGGCATGCCCTGAAACAATGAATCAATAAAGGAGAAGAAGTTTGTCTGTTGCTTGTTTCTGTGTGCACCGCTCACATGACTTATGCTGTACATGAGCCAAAAGTGAATTTTTCAGGACATGTCCACTACAGTGACTTTTGACTTAAAAAGAAAATTTTCATCAACTGAAGGAATGTAATTTCTCATGTCTTGTATAATGCATAATTAGTTTTTTAGGATTTTTTTTTCTCAGAGTTTCTCAAAGTAAGATCTAAAGAATTATGGCGTTTCACATTTTCATATGAAACAAGATTTTTGGGAAGCAAAATAGTTTTGATGACCCTTCCATTTTTTTTAGCTGTGTAATGATAAGTAGGAATAAGCAAAATAATCACTTTGAAATATGTGTTAATGAGGAAGCAGTGATCCTTTCTGACAATATAAAAAATAGGGAAGAAATCAAACACATCAAAATACATGCATTATACATTGTAATAGCACCTGAGAAGAAAGATACACTTATGCCTGGTTTCCATAAAAGGAATATACCAACTTTTGTGAACTTGGAGTGTAGTTTTCCTGTGATGTATTAAGTCTACAAGCTGTAGTTTGGTTCCGAGTTTTTACCTTTTGTACTGCTGATTTCATCCTTTTATGGCCTATTGTAAAAATATACTTTTACCTTAGCAATGATTTTTTTGAGGTCATGTAGACAGAGTCACTGAAAGCTGTAGTTTTTCAGGGGTGTGAGCAGTAACCTATTGAAACCAAAGCCCAAAATCAGTGGACCAAGGCACTAGAAAGAAGTTCAAGTTACTTGCATAACTGAAATGAATACCTCTTAAATATGAGAAATGTCACTAGATTTCATATGTCATTCTGAGTAGAAGTTCAGACTCTTAGAATTATCTCAGAATGCTGAGCACTTATAACTTTAACTGCATAATTAAATATGCAAAATGCCTAGTTTAGTGATGATCAGTCTTCCTTCCTTCCTTCCTTCCTGCCTGCCTGCCTGCCTGCCTGCCTGCCTGCCTGCCTGCCTGCCTGCCTGCCTGCCTGCCTGCCTGCCTGCCTGCCTGCCTGCCTGCCTGCCTGCCTGCCTGCCTGCCTGCCTGCCTGCCTGCCTGCCTGCCTGCCTGCCTGCCTGCCTGCCTGCCTGCCTGCCTGCCTGCCTGCCTGCCTGCCTGCCTGCCTGCCTGCCTGCCTGCCTGCCTGCCTGCCTGCCTGCCTGCCTGCCTGCCTGCCTGCCTGCCTGCCTTCCTTCCTGCCTTCCTTCCTGCCTGCCTGCTTTCCTGCCTTCCTGCATGCCTTCCTGGCTTCCTGCCTTCCTCCCTTCCTCCCTCCCTCCGTCTCTCTCCTCCTTTCTCTCCTCCTTTCTTTTCTTCTTTCATTCTTCAGTTACCTGATGGATGGTTTTATCCATAGTTAAAATTACAAGTAGCAACTTAAGCTGGCACTAGCCTTTGTTTGCTAATTCACATCAGGACCTGAATTAACATGGTTTCACAGGCCATAACTAGTTTTTTGCTCTGGGTAACACATCTCTCAGAAGGCAATAAATTAAGCAAATCTATATGGAAAACTAGAATAAGATGTTCAGAAAAGTGGTGAAACCTCTGTCCTTGGTGATGTTCAAAAGTAGCCTGGCCATGGTGCTGAACAACCTTCCCTAGGTGTCCTTCACTAAATGGGGCCATTGGACAGTCATGACTTTCAGAGGTCACTGACAATCTCACTTATACTGTGGTTCTCTGGTTAAATATTTGTGTCTGGTTAGCAGTATCTTTTTCACCACCTAGTGAGGGTGAACTTATGCCTCCAGTATATCATAATCCACTTTTGGGATCCTTTGTCATTTCTTGAGCTTCTTCAATATTTAGCGCTCAATCTTCTGTGCTTTTTTTCACAGCCCCTTCTCCAGGTTCACTGTCATGGTGCTTTCCATATGGTATGAAGGAATTTGTTAGGAAAAAGATGGGAATTTCTGTCACTGGAGGAATTTGTGGGCATTGCTGTTCTGTTCCATTATTTAACTGCTATAAACACCAGGCCTCAGTTGTGAGGCTGAAAGCAAATAAGTTTTCATAGTGCTGATATTACTGGAAAGACATTTATGATCCATATTCCAAATGACTTCAAAGCTCCCAGAACTAAGCATGGGAACTTGGTAAAATAGAATTATGTAGAAATACTATTTTAAAAGTAGTATTAGAAAAACCTTTGATCTGTGGCAAATGTGCTATCTAAATCTCATCTCTGAACTACTTTTGTTTGCATAGCAAGTCCTCTACATCGACTTCTGAATATTTGAACATATGTTTGTAAATAAACAGACTTGTTAATTTTTTAAGCAACAGAACTAATTTTTTCCCTTACGTGTGACACTTTCTCAGGATGTACAAGTTTGGTTTTGCACATGCAAGCCAATATTTAAAAACAAGAAGAGTTGACACACATCTTAAGTCAAGAATGTAGGTTGGCTACTTAGAATCACTCCTCTCCTGGGAGACAGCTACTTCTGCTCTGAAAGAGTATAGTTGTTGCTACACAACAATACATCAATATTTATTCTAGCTGTTATTATTTAATGCTTGTAGTGGGAATATTTAGAAATACCTGAAGCAGCATAGAAGCATAAAGAATCTTTGCATTTTGAGGTTCTACCGCTACAGTTAGAAATAAATAAATATTTTTGGGGCTCAGTAGGGCTACACACCCAGTATTCTGTAAATCTTTTGGCAGTGTAAGGACCTACAAATATTCTTATTTTTATTGTGGAATAAAATCTAATGTGTTAAGGATCTGACCCCAGGGAGCTGAAGACTCGCTGGTAGCTCTGGGAAAGCAAACAGAATGAGCAGCCCAGTATGGACACCACTTTAAATTTTTATGGATGGCCTGAAATTTTCCTGCAGACTTTGAGGCAGTGGTGAGGCTTGTGTGTTGGAGATTACATCCCATTCTAGAATACATGCATACAAAAGCAAAAAGTTTTTATGTTCTTTTCTACTTTCATGCTTTCAACTTTTATATAGTTTAATGTGTTTTAGTTTCACATGAAGTAATTTTGGCTATCATTCGTCACTGTAGTGAAAGATTTGTTATTATCACGTAGTAAAAGTCTAAAAGATGACAGATATACTTGTCCTAGAAATCTGAGCAAGCAAATATAATTTTATTAGGTTGTATTTGTTACCCTGGCAAGTTGTTGGGCTGGCAAGAGGGAAGACAACAGTAAACTCCTGATGAGCTCTCTCTACGTGTAACCTGTTATTTCAGTGCATTGAAAGTGTCATTAGTGGTTTTGCATATAATCTATGAAAGGGTTTCACATACTATCAAATAAGTCTGTTCTGTCTTGTAAGGTAGTATATCATTTTCTCCTGTTGTTCATACAGTTAATGAAGAAATCCATCCTTCCTGTGTTGAAAGTAATTTGTCTTTTTTACATCCTAGTACAATGCATTTTGCTCATACCAAGCTAACTTCGTTCTAATCTCACTGTCACTGGGTCCCATCATAAATACTTTACATATTTGTATTTTATTTTTGGGGGTTTTTTTTGGTTGATTTCTGAGATTCTTTCCTAGGTAGAGGGCAGTATGTCCATCAAATGCTAAGCATCTACCTTGGCTCCTGAAATTACTGGATAAAATTTACTGTCTTTTCACTGTATACTAAGTCATAGAGAAGAAAAGAAGAAACAACAATACAAAAGACAGTACATTCTTATTGAAAATGCAAATTTTGTATAACTTTATGACATAGAAATCTGTCTTTCCTTTAAGGCAGGCAATTAAATGGGCAACAAATATTGAAGATTAAAAATAAAGTAACATTACTTTTAATAGATACCAGAATGGTCAAATTTCATGATAAATAGCTAGTGTTGTATTAATGAAACAGAGATTTAATCTGGACTGTTAATTATATTGCATATGTAATGGTATGCATTCATTCATACAGAATTAACCAACAGTGAGAATTTATTTTATTATTCACAAAGAATTAGATTCAAATTTCCAGAAGAAATGGCCAGTAATTATCAGCAGGTTACCAATAAATATACTGACAATGTGAAACCTACCTATCATGGACACAAATCTGTTTCTCAAGGCAAATATTGAGGACTTAGAATTATTAAACAGCTACATAAGAACACAGACTGTCTAAAAATTGGAGTCTTTGTGCCAAAGGGTATTTTGTCAGTCTCTGAAGTACATATTAGCAGAGAGCATTTAGGAATTATTTCTGTAGGCCACATTTTTGGAACATTAACTAAAATATCTAATACCTTTCTTAATAAAGAATGAATTATTATAGTTATATAAATCCATCCAGATATCACCAGATTTAAGAATTAAATTCAAAAATGCTTTTCATTATGTGTAGATTTCAGAAAAAATGCCTTAACCTCAAATATAAATTGAACACATTTCTTGTGTGTCTCTGTTAAAGTACTGCTTTAATTACTATGCACAAGGTAATAAACAAACCTACCATATGCTGCCAAATTAGTCAAATGCCAGGGAAAGCTAAATATAAAAGTGGAGACAAACTTTTAATTACACTCTCTGAAAACCTTTGCCAGTAAGTAATATTCTTTACTTGGCATTCTGCTTCAGTGTGAAAGGGCAGAAAATATGACCAAGATAATATACTAAATGGTAATAGGAGAACTTTCCAAGAAAGAAGGAAAGAAAAATCTAATAAACAAAACCCCTACACAACTAAGCTACTATCAAATTTTATTCTAAAATTATTTAAAACCCTGCACAACTTAGCTGCTATCAAATTTTATTCTAAAATTATTTAAATAAGAGTTGACTCCCAGAATTATAAATTCATAAATCCACAGAAAAATTAAAAAAAAAAATAAAGAAATTAGTTTTAAACAAAATAATTACTTACTCCAAATCGTACTGGGAAAAAGCATTTATCTCATGTTAGTTTTGGCCTCTACAGAACCAGCAGCAGTGTTGGTACTTTGAGGAAAAAAAAAACCAAACTGAAAAAATAAAACACATTGAAAGCATAGTTTCTTTCCCTCTTATATATCAACAGAGGATACTCCTGCCCTAGAAATAGTGTCAGTGAGGCAAAGAAGTATGACGTAAACCCACTGCTGCCTTTCTACTTGTACTGTATTCCACAGGAAAAATGGATTATACACCTATTCCACAACACCACTAGACCAGTAGTTAGCATTGTCTTACAGGTAACAAGAACCAAACTCCTTCACACAAATGAAAGAACTGCAGATTTCCCACAGTTGCTAGATATTCAGATGACTACTTTATTGTGTTACAGAGAATAGTCTGTCACCTCGCCTTTTTCCACATTTACAGAGGAAGACTCAGTATTAGCTAAATGTTTAAATCAGACTTCAGTGGAACTAGTGATCTGTTTAACAGCCTACTCCCTGTAATTGTATTTATTTTTCTTTTAATGTAAATGTTTTCTAAATGACAGTGACATTCAGAAATAATTACATATATGCCATACTGCATCATAATCTACATATAGTACAGAACTCTTCAGTGGACTACCCTGATTTTTTATACTACTAAATTTTAAAGATTGCTTTGAGTTCAACAGTGAGATCAACAGTGAAAAAGAGCTCACAATGCTATTAAAAGATAGCTATGTGTAGACTGTCTATTTGGAATGATTTTGCACCTACATTAGCCTGTACTATCCCCAGGCATGGCTGAGAGATTGGGTCTGGCTGGTCCAGAGTTCCAGTGCCTACAGAAATTTACAGATGTACCCTAGGTGCTCATGGTTATGAGTGTTGTTTATTATATTAAAGTTAGAATAAAAATTACGTTCCTGATGTATTTACCTTAATGACGTAAGTCCTGTTGGCATCAGTAAAACAAATATTTCAGAACACAAAGAGAAACTACGGGAAAAAGAAAGTGTTCTAATATAACAGGTTAATGCAATTGCATGTGTTATCTTAAAAGTATTTCACTGTACTGATATGCAAGCTGTCTATCAACACAATATTTAAAAAGGTAACACCTTTGAAAAATGCTCTCCTGTAGAAATAACTTCAATTGTGAACTCGTCCTTTAGAAAATTTGGAGACAAGTTCTGCAAAACTTTAAGAGTAACCTTGATTATTATTATTTCACCAAAGACAAGTCACTCCAACAGGCGTTTGCACAGTTTGACAGCTGAAGATTTCCTTTGGAGAAAGTGTCATGCCCAAATCCTGGGATTCTTACAACTTATTCATTCTTTATTCAGATAGATTCTCAGTGAAAGAAGCACTTCATTCAGTCCTGATTACATTAAGTCAATGGAAACAAAGACTTGGTGAAGTTGAGTAACTCTCAAAATACTACCTAGTAAATGTAATTTGGTTTGTCCACATAAATGTAACTTTAAACTCAAATAATAGAGAAGCTATATTGTAGGTAAGTAAGCATAATGAGAAAAGTTATTGCTTCAGACTGTTTTTTTAACATTATTTTATGGAACTGAAAAATGCAGTGCAATCATCATACACCAAGAGATGCAAAATTGAATAATAGAATTGTTTCCTTGAATGCCCTTCAATGCTACATTATTTGAAATGGAACAAAATTATTGCTCCTTCATTGCTGTCTAAAACCCATTAAGATTATAAACAATACTGCAGCTGACTGGGCTGTTATCTTAATAGGGTATTCATCAAAGTCTTTGCAGATTTGCCATACAGTGTTTCTCAAACTGAAACCAGAGTATTATTATGCAAAATTTTAATTTAATTCATGCTTTATAAGAACTATATTGAAAGCATAGAGTGTTACTTCGATTTTTTAATTGCTTTGTCAGTGTGATGACTTGGAGACACATTACATGTGCACTATATCCTTTCCCTGTCTATAATGGTACCTACAGATAAAAATTACTGTATATTTTTTCAACCAGGGGAAAATAGTTCATGTAATATCTACAACTGATTGTTGTTATACATACAGCATTCTCTCTACTATAGTTCTCTTACCTACTACAGTAGATTTGCACTTGCCATTCATTTGGTCTATAAGGAGATAGTCTGAAATTATTTATTCTGTAACAATATGGAATTTTGTAGGTGAGTTGAAGTACTTCATCTGTTATGTAGTCACTAGAGATGGGTCAATCGAATTTATGGGCAAAATTACCTTGCTAGATATATGTGTGTAATTCTTACTGATTTCCCTTATATGCTAGTGATCTGGATGAGCAGGACAGTTGCTTACCCAGAGAGAAGCCTACCCGGAACCTGGAGTTTTGATAACTATTTTTTTTCGCCCAACACAAGTGTTTCTGCATCAGGACAATATTTCCCCTTCGGTGTTTTAGCAAAACTTTTCTGCATGCTGAATATTTTATTTTTTTTTTTTAGCAAGAGATGTTAGTGATTTTAATAAGCTGTTATGTACAGAATAGACGTGACTAATACGGATTTATTTTGTATAAGATATTTCTGGATATCAGGTAGTCAGTGGTCACTAAGCAAAGAACTTTGGCATAGTTTAGGCCCACTTAAAACAGTTTTGTTAATGTAATTGGGAACAGAATCAAATCTGGGAATCTTATTTTTCAGATTCACGTCTATGCTTTCCTGTAGTTTAGTAATCTGCTGTTACAGTGTGTTGCTTCTGTACAGCAGCTGTATTTATCTAATTTTATCTTAAATTACAGCTTTAAATGCAGGCCATAAATAAAAGGTTTGTTATCATTCATAGCCTTAGGAACAGTCTTAGTATCAGTGATAACATTAATACTATTATTACATTTCTGCTCTTGTCCTATATATATTCATCTGTAGAGGAAAATACAATTTTTACATCTTAAATTCTATAATTATGAATTCCCTAGATGTTATTAGGTAATAGAGTTTTAGCAAGCCTAAATTGTCAGTTAAATACTGCCTATATAGAATTTGGGATTATATCTATTCAGATCTCTGGAACTGTTATTTTTTAGATAATACATGTATTTACTTTGATTTTTTACATTGGCTAATTTAGAAAACCTACTCCTAAATAATTGCAATTAATCTCTACAGTATATATCTGCATACCATAATACACTGTAATAATCCCCTGTCTTGCACAACGATGGAATAGCATCATAAAACCATATATTCTGCATTGATATTGGCTATTGACTGGTTGCAACTCTTTGACTAAATTCATTATGACTGTGTATTTTCTTAGTATGTTAAAATAAACCCAGGGGTTTTAGGTTAACCAGCAATTTTCTGTTGTGATTAACAGTTCTCATATCACTTTTTGCAAGGATATATTATAATCTTGAGGCAAAAAAACCCCACCCTGTTCTAAAATTTCTAGCTGATTATTCTTACCTACCTAACCAAATCTTATGTACGTAGCTAAATGATTAGTTACTTTGCAAGAAAAATGCAGTATCCCACTGTGATCATATGACACCGTTGGAATATGTTTTAATATGTCGTATTGAAATACTAATGAACCTCCTGCGTGTAATTTAGCAGTTGCTCAAAAGTATGAAACAGCAACTTAGGAAAGAAAGCAAATTAGTTTCAGTCATTCATAATTATTCTTTAATATAACGTGAAATGCAAAGTAAATGCAGACACAAAGAATGCTGATTGTGATCTTAAATTAATATATGTAAAATCTTTTCGAGTCTATTTAAAAAAATCACTACACACATTTAGCAAAGAGAAGGGATGCTTCTAAGGGCAAAAATAGCTTTAGTACTTCAGTACAGCTGCTTTATCCATAGTTTTTGAATTCCTTACATTACATGCTTGAGATGAATGTATCTTCAAAAACTCCTTTCTACTTGTCAAAAAAACCACAAAAAACCGCCAACCAAACAATAAAAAAATGGGGTTTCAAAATCCTCCAATGTGGTAAAGAATCACCTTTTCCCAAGAACTCAGAGGTATGACTGAAGAATCTATAGTTTATATGGCATAGTAATACTAATATTTTGGGATTTTTTAGTTTATTTTTGATTTAACTATTCCTGTGCCAGTGTTAGAGTTTGGGCTTGTTTAGCAATGCTGAAGTGGGGTTTCTTTTGTTTAGAAGGCTGTGAGTTGTTATTGTAAAATTGAGGTTTTAAATATGTAATACAGATTGAGTAATGATTCAATATTTTCTAACCAGACATCACTTACATCACCTCAAAGCATGTAGAAGCATCTGATTATCAGCTATGCTTTGGGATGCATAGAATGCACTTGAATGCATAGAATAAAACTAAGTTATATGGAAGTGAATTTAAGGATAAACATCTCTTTCTTTTTCCTCAAAGGGGATACATTTTAAATCTTGGCAAAGATCAGTATTACTCAGTCAGATTCACTTTGATTTCTTTTCCTACCCCTTAGTGAAAACAAGCTTGGTTACCTTTTTCTTGTGAGGCACAAGGGAAGATTATTTTCCCTACATAAAATCAAAAGAAAAAAAAACTAACCTGAATTTTATCGTTTAACTAATTGTCTTATATTTTTTCCAGCACCCCATTGCAATTTAATTTTAAATATTTTTTAACATAATCTCTGTAAAAATATGTGAATTACAATAATTATACATCAAAGAATACCCAATTATTATTTGTTTCAATTTTATCAAAGTTGCAAAATAAACTGATCTTAGTAGCAATTGTTTATTGCACAAAAAGTTCAATGTGCTTCTTATCCTGAAAAAACAATATCAAGAGTCACATGTTAAAAATCATTCAGTAGCTTTGCTGACTTGTAATTGCAGAGATAAATGATTTACTTGACACTGGAAAATATATGTATTATTCATCAGCATTCAATCTCTCCGTGTGTGTTGAGATGTATTTGAGAGCTACCCTCATCAGGAGACTGGAATTGAAATTAATATGCTTACATTGATTTCTCTGTATTCCTTTTCTTTTTTTCAAGACTGTGTTACTGGGGTAAGCATAGATTTTTTTTTATTTTCAGATAGTAAGAACCATGACTTTCTGATATGGATGGACTATTAGAAAAGCATTTTCCGCATAAAATCAATTTATTTTTTCTTTTGCAGTTCAGGTACCACATATTTTTGCATGATTTTTGCAACAGGTCATAAGATCAGACTGGAGGACTTCAGTTTTCCTCTCGCGTCTCCTCTGAGTTTCCTCTTTATATTTCTTTTCTGTTCTAATTTTCACCTTTTGCAAAACGAGATGTCACTGTCTTTCTCTTTTTATATTTAACATGTTTTCTTATCAAAATGCCTTGATAATGGTTGTCACTTATTCCCGTACACTATAGTCTGGAGGAGTGTGGCAAAACCTATTTTATTAGGAGGACGCTAGAAGGCAAATGGTGTCTCCTGGAATGAGGCAGAGGGTGGTATACACGTGTGTGTAGTCTCTCCAGAAGCTCCATTAACAATAACGTTAGTGGCTTCCATCCAGAACCATGGGATGTGTAGCTACAACCTGCCTTTTTTGTATAGAAGGACAGAATAGGTAATGAGAGGTTTTTGGTTTGGTTTTTTGTTTGTTTTTCTAGCAGTTAGTGGTGATAGTTCCCAAACTGGTTTTTGCAAGCCCCTAGTGTCTGAAATCGTTGAGATTTGTCATTTTCAGGGTGACTTGGATGGTCTATTGCAAGGAAGCCATAAGTCTGTGAGATTAACACAAGTCCTTTATAAATATTACACTGGCATGAAAGGAAAAGTTTGAGGGTGTAAAACTGGAAAGAGAGTGCTATGAGAGAAAACCATAAATAAAAGGTTACACCCTTAAAATATAGCTCACTTTTGCTCTTATCTCTATTAGTCACTTGAGGAATAATTCTTAGACTAAAGCACCCAGAGGTTAGACTGCCTCAAAGCAGGCAAGTCCTAAAACAAGAAAAGTGATCACTTTAATTCTGATTAGGCATAATGATCATCAGAACCCATCTAAGCATATTAATATTTAAAGCTGCACCAAAGTACTTCGAACCTCCTTATGTTTGTAAAATTTAATTGCTGCCATAGATTAGAGAATGAAATAATGTAAAAGATTGTAAAGCTGATCAAGTGTACAGATCTTGTGATATTTTTTACTAGAATTCTCTATTCTTCTTATGATACTTAATTGCTAACTTTCTTTTCATGTTGGAGAGTATAAAAAATGTTCTGAAATATTTTCCAGCTTCATTGCAATTTACCAATTCCATATCACTGATAGAACTTTCTGTGTTTTTGTTGATAAAATACATGAAAAGCAATTTCTTTGTCACATTTATAGTAACATTATAGTACAGCAAAAAGCTGCACCAAAAGAACATGCTCTGAACAGTTTAAAGACTTTTGACAACAACCATCATTTAATCTGTTTTCTTTTGCTTGTGATCTATATATTATTATGACCATGAGTCGTAATGATTTTACAAAATAAAGTAATTTTCTTTTTTCATTTCAGCAGTACAGAAAGTGGATATATGTTTGTACTGTGGCCCATTCATGATATCTGTCCTCTATCAAATAGCAGACAGTAATTTCTACTGTGTATCCTCAACAACTTCAGTTTTGAAAAGGAGACATCAAAGTTCTTTTAATGTGGAAGACTTAACAATTAAACCTGTAAAAGTGATTTTAAGTAAAATTCAAGGAATGTCTCCCAAAAGTGCGTCTGTAATGGGTTCTCATAGAAACCAGGGAAGGGTCTTGTTAATTTCCAGACACTCAGTCGTTTAAGAATGCCCAGTAATCAAGTTCTCTGCTGGTAAGATTTTTTGAGAAGTCTAGATGGAAAGGGAGTTTACTGCTAGCAGGTCTAATATGAAGCACTGTGACTATAGAGATTTGAGACATTATGGAAAAAGAGTTAAACAGTTTGTTTAGAGGACAGGGTGTAAGAATTTCAAATGCTTGTAAATCATAACTGTGTGCTTTAAAAAAAAAAAAATGGAATAAAATTGTATCAGAAGAAGGAAAAAATTCTCCCTGAATGCTAATTCTGTCCTGTCACTATCTTCATGTTCTCCCTACTCTCTCATAAAGTCTGCATATCAGAGAAGTAAATTCCAAAGCCTTATTTCCACATTTATCAACAATATTTATTTAGATCTTTCTTTCATATTCAATACAACTTAACTATATTTAATGCATTAATAGCCCTGAACTAAGTTTCATGACAGAACTTAATTTTTGAGAATGTAGCTATCCTTACAACAGATCGTGTGATATTTTTTTATTGCAATTTCTTGTGATCAATTTATTACAAGACCTTGTGGTATTTATTCACCATCTGAAGAAAGGATGTGATTTCTGTAGTCCTTAATGAATATGAAAAAGGTATCTGGGTAGGCAGTACCACTGCTGCAATAGTGTTTTAGTATTTTGTGGTAGTAGTAGATTTGTTCTTGTTTGTGTTCCAGACAAGGAGCGTAGCTGGCTATCAGTCAGAGTAATTGTGTCATTTGACTATGACGGCCATTTCGCCTACTTTGCTAGATACTAGTTTTCTTATTTCTTTTGGAAACTGTATTCAAGTCAGCATTTTCAATGTTCGCGTTCAATGATACATCTTATAATGTGGTACACAATATACCTTGATAGCATTCAGTGGTCCATCTTTTGGCTTCATGTTTCTGCTTCCTTTGTGTAATTGCTGCTCATCGATTTGTGACAAAATACTTCTGTCCTAATTGTCTTTCTCTGTTGTTTCAAAAAGCTTGTTAGCTACAAAGAACTTTTGTTTAGAAAATAAACCTTCAGACACAGACTTTAAAATTATACGTGTACTTATATCACGTATATATGTATCTTGTATAAAAAATCTTGTATAAAAATTTTTGCTTCTGACAACCTTGTATCCCATTAGCATTGTTTTTTCAACTCACTGTAAATACTAAATTTCAGAAAGAAATAAAAGTTTATTGTCTGATTATTATGTTTTTATTCTGGTGAAAGAGAAATGCACTGTTAACAATCTTTACCACAAGCCGTTTGTTATACTAGATTACACAAGAGGTCAAAGTTCGCGGTACTGAGCAGTTGCTGCTCAGGACTAGATTTTACATGCCTGATTGTGAAGCAGAATTTGATATTTAATACAGAATCTTGTCAGGGTGAGGACAGTAGTTGCTTTTCTCATTAAAATTCATTCATTTTTAGCCTAGTTCTAAGCTGTAGAAAATCACGTGGACAGTTAGCCTCATTTCTTTCCTGAAAATGACATAAAATGAGGAAAAAATGCATGGAGTCGACCAGTTGTTCAACAGCAATAATAAAAGTGTCACCTTTTTGCTTCTTGTTGAATGAGGTTTTATGGCCATAGTAGAGAGGCAAATACAAAATATACATCCCGTTTATGAGGACTGTACAAGAGAGAAATACTTTCAGTGCCTGGAGTGTGTATTGCTATTATGTCCTATGGACAAGTCCAATACTATTAGTAGCTCCTTGTTAACATTTATTTTTAATAACAGACTAGAAAATGTATATACAACAATTCTCCAGACAAACAGTTCCATATTTAGTAACAAAAAAGAAAAAAAGAATACGCTACACCACAGACATAATTCCAGAGAGAAATTCCAATAAATGATGTCAAAAGTAACGTATCACTAAATTTTTGAGGTAGTACCACTAAGCGAAGCTTTTTTAGAATATAGTACCTAGGCCACACAAAGACTATAAAGTAACCATATGGACTCTATTCCACTTTGCAGAATAGGGATATTCCTGATACTAAGTAGTATTAGTGCTTACTAAATATTTCTGATACCTCTTTTTTTTCCCTCAAGTATTCTTTAAAGTATATACTTTATTAGAATGTTAAAGGAAGAGATAAATTAAGCGGCAATGCCAGAAGGACCAAACAAAGATAAAAATAACCCCAACTGGGATAATATTATAGCTGTATTTTCTTATAGTGGGCTTTGTATGACTTGAAAGTATTCAAGATGTCTGCATGAAGATTGCATTGCAGTTATTAATTTATTTCCTTAACCCTTCACTTTACAATTGCTTTCTTAAAATAAATTAATTTGAAGCGTATTTCTCATGTAGTAGTAGTTTATAGCAATTAAGTCTGAAAATTGGTTACTTTGCATTGCATGTTAATACTTAGTCCATTCCAAGATCAGATTCGCTTACTAAGCTGGTCAGTGAGTTTCAGCAGTGGCTCAATTATTTGTATTCCATTCCACTTATCTTAAGAGCATAATTGAGATAGGATTGGAATAGATACTGAATACGCCAGTTTAGATATACTCACTAGAATGATAAATCAGGGGAAAATAATGTTATAAAAATGTGATTAATTTTATATGTAGTCCTAAAAGCATACATATATAATACTGTTTCCATGTTCTTAAGATATTAGCATTTAATTTTTTTGCAATTTGTCAAATTGAAGTAAGATTTTAAGTTATTTTTATTTAAATCTCTCTTTATTGTATGTAAATTACCGTTGCTTATTCTCCAGAAGAAAGTAAGTGGAATTCTATTGCTCCTAATGTAAAGTACATGCCTCTATGAAAGAGTTACATAATTACCTATTCCTGTCATATCCTGAGCTACAGCTGCTACTTCTGTACTCCTGTTAAAAGATTGTCCTCTGTGTGTGTGTTATCTGAGAATTTCTTTTTTCTCACCTTCCTACGTGTCTCTTTGTAATCTTAATTTTAAGATGGATAACATCTGAGGGCCACTAACTTAAGAAAACCGAGGAGAAAGAAAGAAACAGTTGAGAGAGAAGTTGAAAATCAGGGAACAGATACTGAAAAATAGTTTGGGATTGCAAATGAACAAAAGAAATGTGCAAAGATCAATAGACTGGAACAAGTGAACTGCAAACATAAAATTAAGCATAAAGGCACACAGAAAGGGAAAAAACATTGTGTCTACATAAAATGTAGCAGCAGCAGTTTAAACTCTGCAGCAGAGAAGTTAAATCCAACTGATATTTCTCAAATTTTAACTTCTATCACTGCAAAAATGAAAAAAGATGGCAAGTTGTCAGTGAGTAAAATACAGAATCTACTGCAGAAGCACCTTCAACTTTACCAGCAGGTTGAAAACAATCAAGAAGACTTAAAATGAACAGGTGGCATTTATTGAGCCTTTACATACTTCTACAAGTCTAAGCTAGGCAAGTCTATTGGAATTAATCCTGAATTTGCTTTTCCTTTTTTTTCCACAAATAAGAACTTCCTCAAAACCTGCTCACATTCATTATTTTTTGTCCTTCCAGTGTCAGAATTAGATTCAGTCCTCTGTTGACACAATCCCGCATAAAATAATCTAGTAACCAGTTAATGAGATTCATAAATCGTACAACAGGTAAAATCCTTCTGAAGAGATTTTGTTTTTCATTTAAAATAAGGTACTTCATATTACATAGTAAATTTTTAGCCTAGTATTTAATCACTGGCCTGAGACAGAAATTTTTGAAAGCTGTTTATCTAAAGTTTGTGAGTAGCTTTTTCCTAGGGCCAACTTTTCAAAGCTGTCAAACATCTACAGTTGTAACTAATTCAACATAAATTCTGAAAAGTTATGTTGCTAATTACCAAATCTGGAAAGGCCAAGGCAAATTACACAGAAATATACACAGAACTGTTCCTTTAAACACGACAGTAATATTAAAAGATGTATCATATATATTAATACATATACAGTGTATATATGTACATATATATGTATCTGTTGTTATATATATGTTGTGTATATATATAGTGTATATATGACATATATGACAATGATGTATACATTTAAATGTCAGAAAGTCTGCAAGGTTGAAACTATAGTTTATTGTGATTCTATAACAGTTTAGTGATTCAGGAAATACTCTGTTTTGCTTGTGTTTTATAGTAAAAGGCTGGTCAGTTTTTAGTTATTTTTTGATGTTTTAATAAACATTCTGCTTCACTTTGTTCCCTAACAGTAGAAAATCACTTGTGGACAGGTCCTATCCCCATTAAGCATTGGTGCAGAGATATCCAGTGGTTGTAATGTGGCTTGTAATTGTAAAATGGCTGATTTTAAGTTAGCCGTGCCAAACACAGTCTATTTCTTGACAATCTGTTGCAAGTAATTTTCCTTCTTTCCAGAATTGCCTTAATTTGACCTGGTGTACTTTGATATTCAGCAGATTTTCTTTCGGATTTAATGTGATACCTTGATAGCAGCAAAGTTTCCTGGCAAGGGAAACCTCCTGATGTAGTTTAGAGATATTGTAGCCAGTTTCATGGAACTATATGGAAAGGAGTACTCCATACTTAAGGCTTACATTACCTGGTCTTCTGGGAGGTGTGAGCTGAACAGTGGGGTGGATTGAGAACTGTTTGAAAGGCAGATCCCCCAGGGTTGTAACCAGTGACACAGAGTCTAGTTGGAGGCCTTTCAGTAGGGGTGTTCCCCAAGGTTCAAGGTTTCCTGAATCACTAAATGTTTAGCTTGTTCATCAGTGACTTGGATGAATGGGCAGATGCCTCCTCAGCAAGTTCACTGATGACACAAAGCTGGGAGGAGTGGCCAATACCCCAGAGGACTGTGCAGCCCTGCAGAGGGACCTTGGCAGGTTGGAGAGATGGGCAGAGAGGAACTCTCTGAAGTTCAGCAGAGACAAATGCAGGGTCCTGCAGCTGGGGAGGAATAACCCCATGCACCAGTATAGGCTGGGGGCTGAGCTGCTGGGAAGCAGCTCTGTGGAGAAGCTCCTGGGGGTTCTGGTGGACACCGAGCTGTCCATGAGCCAGCAGTGCCCCTGTGGCCGAGAAGGCCAATGGTGACCTGGGGTGAATTAGGAAGGGCATTCCAGTAGGTCTAGGAATGTGATCCTGCCCCTCTACTGAGCCCTGGTGAGGGCACATCTGGAGTGCTCTGTCCTATTCTGGGCTGCTCAGTACAAAAGAGATGTGGAGGTCCTGGAGTGAGTCCAGCCTAGGATGACAAAGATAATTAAGGGACTGGGCCATCTCTCTTACAAGGATAGGCTGAGAGAGTTGGGCCTGTTCAGCCTCAAGAAGAAATGTCTGAGAGGTAGTCATCGATATCTGTCAGTATCTGAAGGGAGGGTGCCAAGAGGATGGAGCCAGGCTCCGCTCAGTGGTGCCAAACAATAGGACAAGAAGAAATGGGCAGAAACTGATGCACAGGAAGTTCCACCTGAATAGGAGGAAGAACTTCTCTATTGTGTGGGTGACCAAGCACGGGAACAGATTGTCCAGAGAGGTTGTGGAGTGTCCCTCACTGGAGATGTTCAAGAACTGTCTGTGCCATGTGCTCTAGGATGGCACTTCTTGAGCAGAGGGGTTGGACTGGATGACCCACTGTGGTCCCTTCCAACCTGACCCATTGTGTAATTCTGCAATTTAACTTCTGGCTACCTTTATGGTTACTAAATACATTCATTAACTAAAACCAGAGATTAGGAACTGGAAAAAGGATATTTTACACAGTCTACTATGGATGTCCAGTTTACAGAGATACTTGGTATTACCAGGATCTATAGTCTACACTATTCAAAAAAAAACCTTTTTAGAATCCTTGTAAATATGTTACTGATGTGTCATTGTTAAACAACTCTGCAGGAAGTAATGATAAATGTCGTTTCCGAATAAACATCAGTGATTGCTATCCTAATCATTAAGAAAGAGACAAATATTTATCCATAGAAGTTTAATCAGTGAAACTTGAACGCTGTACAACATTCTAAATAAATGCCTGTCATAAATAAGTAATAAATAACATTATAATTTAAAGGACAATATTAAACAGAACCAATTAGCACAGAAATGTCTACCCTCTCATCTTAATATATAGTTCTTCGTTATATGACATTTAAAGTTTCTGTAACTTGACTCTCAAGTATAATACGTTATGACCATTCTCATTAAAACCAGCTTCTCTTATAGCACTTAAAATGTTGGACTCCTACGGATAACAAAATGAGGGTAGAATGCATTTTGATTGAGTTACCACTAGGGAGAAATTTAATTTAATTAAACTGGTCTTCATTAAAGTATTACATTGAAGTAAAGTAATTATAAAAGCATGTACAGCATTAGAGAAATCCTGCTGTTTAAAAGAGAGGGTTCATTTTAGAATGATCATAATTTTAAAACATCTTTGTTCCAATAATTATCTCAAGACTTCTAAAGCATTCATACCTTTTAAAATCTGGTGGTACATATATATCATTTAAAGCTAATGCTATTCCATCTGCTTATAATTTCTGCCAGTCTACCTCTGAAAACAAACTTCTGGAGCATCATTCTGCTTTCTACAAACATCTACTAAAATGTCAACATAAAAATGTGGATGTTGAATATATTTAGATGTTTAAAAATAGATAAAAACAGAAAGAAATATACCATTTTTGAAGATTAATTGTTTCCGCTTTTAAAAATATACTCCAACACATGTTGTTATAGGACATATTTTTTCTGATGCTTTCATTTACCATAAATACAATACCCCTGTGCAGTTGTCACCCAACTAATGCATGCTTAAAGTGCAAAGCCCGCTCATACATGTCAAGAAGTCCATAAGGATGTTCAGGTAGTTTTCAGACAGAGTTCAGATTGACATTCATACTCTTTCATTCTCCTTTTTTCTTTGTTTGTTTGTTTTCTTCTCAATCCCATTCACTACTGTTGCCTTCTTATTTCTGTGTGAATTGTCCCACTTGGTTCATTTTACTTTGTTTTGGCATTGTGGCTTTCCGTTTTCTTGGGCAACAGCATGGGCTGCATTTTGGATCCTGCATCTGCTCCAAGAGATAGCAATGACTTTCCTAAGCCGTTGGTTTAGCTCCTTGTCACTATGAAGGCAAGCTGAAGTTTGTGGGTCATAATTGTTTTGCCCACCAACCCAAGAATATCAGCTGTCATTGGCTTCATCCTGGAATCCAGGTACAGTAGGCACCAATTCTCTCTTTGAATGGAGGCTGATATTTTTTTATGTAATTAATTTTTAATTGGAATACTCCATATTAATTTATTGCATCCTCTTTCCAATGCAGCTTACTACATTTTATTCCAACCTGGTGTGTACAGTCTGGAGATTTCTTTTTTCTTCTTTATCTGTTGTAACAGTTTCATCTTTTTGCACAGCTTAGATGTAATCCAAAAAACTTCACAAAATTAAAGGCAGAATTGGTACTGCTGATCTTTTTCCTAACTGCTTCATGTCAATCCAATCTGTCGCATATTTGACCTTCCTGCTTAGTCTAACAGGATGTATCTGGAGATTTTATTATAGTCTCATCAAGTAGCAATCATTCAAAATAACACATTTTGTCCTTTTGCCGGATTCATTACCTTAAAACCCATTCCTTGTATTTTATATTCTACATAACTCTCAAATTGTCTAAAGGATTTACTGCATTCCCTAAATACGGTACTTCTAAAATATTTCCTGATTATGGATTTAGAGTCTGATCTTTCATTGTCTTGCTGTCTCCGCAGTAATATTACATGTCCTCTGTGATTTTGTGAAGACAGGCTGGGTATACAATGTTATCAAATCAGAATATGACCCTAAGGTTTGGGTGGTGAGAACGTGCCTATATATATTTGCTAAATTCTGAGAACAGGGAGGCCATTGCTGAGCTGAAAGCAGGCCTTATCACAGTGACCACTGCTCCATTTGGGGAGTTTCTTATGGGCGATTTGTGATTACATCTTTGATAGTAAAGTAAACAATTCCAGAAATGTTCCTGGGCACTGGAACTTCATCACTAATACTTCTGAATTGATATGATGGCTTCTGGAGTATTTTACAATTGTGGCTTTTGGCTTGCACCTTTGCACTTGCTCCAGATACCGTATCACAGGCATAAGGCTCTGACCGCTGGTCCTACCCCAAGGGCTGGTGCTTGTTGTCACTCACTCGGGTCTGCCTGGTCACTGGGACCCAGTCTGTTGTACTCCTGTTCTCCTCTGGATAGGGAGGCCTTTGCTGGATGGATGGCTGGTGATGGGCCTAGGAGGAGCTCCTCTGACTTCTCATTATCTTCCTGGTCTCCTTTGTGGGTGTGCAGATGACCTCTTACACATAACCTAATGATATTTTTGAATGGTAGAGAGCTTTTGTTATGTAAATTGTTTCGAAGACATATATGTGTGCAGCATATAAAAGGTTGAAGTGACATACAAATTAATATGATTTTTTGAATATGATATATGACAAAGTAGTTTGCATTTGACTTAAACATGCGATTTAATTTACCATTTATTTTGTTTTATTGTACCAGTGGCTGCTGACATTGCTAGATTCGAGATATGATATCACAAGAAGTGAACTTTTCTCCTGAATGTAGAAAATTTCTCAACCTACAACTATACAGTAGTTTTTCACACAGATGAAAAACTTCGTGTCACGCCTCTGCCAGTGCCACATTCACAGCGGGGACTTGGTTGGAGTCTGAAAGTCCTATATCTGAACTATGTGCCCCATTGGCTTCTCTGTAATAAGAATTATTTGCTTTCGTTCTGTTATTCGAACAATGGAAAAAACCATCATTATTTCACATAGAGAATTACACACACAAGCATTTCTTCTCTGTCAAACCAAGACTGCAGATTTCATTTGAACTTTAAAAACCTTTCATTTCCTTATCCTTTATTTTCCTTTTCTTTCCAGTAAGATTTTGTGGCAGTTTTACTTCTAATGCATATTTCCAAATATCTCTGTTGGTCAGCATTAGTGGTACTTATGCTGGCAAAACTTAATTATATAGTTACAGATAGTACATAATGTAGAATTCAAAATTAAAATCATTGACTGTGAAAAACTAATAGAAACCTCTTATAGATGCTATTTTAAGATGCTGCTGTGATCCCGTAGTGAGTGTATGAATTTTGTGGCTGAAAAAATGTTAACTCAAATGATGCAATATTTTAATACAAAGCAAAATAATGTGGGTGGCAATGTACATTAGTCTGGAGAAAAGTACATATTGCATCTTATAGACTGACACCTGAGGATCCTTGGTTTACATTCTTCCTCATTTAGAGATTTCCGAGGTGTTCCTGTCGTCATCTGTAGGCATTCCTGAGAATTCCCACTCTCTTCACACCTAAAATTCCATGTATTCTCGTTTTGCCGTGGTATTTACACCATGTGTTATCTGCGTTCAAACTAAACTCTATAAGGAATGTACTGAAACATGAGCTGGAAAGGATATAGTGTTAGTTTCACTAATCGATAAAAAAAAGTGTTAGTTTCACTAATCGATAAAAAAATTGCTGCCTTCAGAGAACTTCTGGTGCTTTGAATGGCTTCATTTAGTAAACATTTTCAGGTGAATGTATTGCAGTCCCAGTGGAAGAAGCTCCATGTGGCTTGCTGCCACTTGTGATTTGTTTTTCGGGTATTTTGTTGAAATCAAATAGGATTCTGCCTACAGATGTGCACATTTGCTGAAAGTTTAGATCTCATTAATGAAAGCTTTTAAAATGATCAAATTCTAGTAAATAAAATGAAGCTAGACATATCATAACTGAACTCTGATGCAAGAGTGATTAAAAATATTTTAAATAAGACATGCAAATTATTTTTGCCTGTGAGATGCACAAAAATATAATATTAAAAATACCCAATATCTATCTGGACTTCTCTAGAACCCAACAGGTGCCTGATATTCTGCAAAAGTTCCAGTAACTGTAGAGTTATTACTACATTTTACATGTAATTTAAAGTTGTCATTCACCATGAAAGAAAGCTTATTTATGCTTTCATGTTCAATTTTCATGTAAAGAACCTTAAGACAGTTGCCTTTCCTCACAGTACAGTAATAAACAATAGTAAAATGATCCCTTCAATTAGCTCAAATTACATGCCAGAAAGAAAACATATGAGAAAGCTTTCAGAGCGTTACACTATCATTCGTACATCTTTATGGTTCTTGGCTGGTACATATGCTTGTACCCTGTCTCTTCTCCAGACAAAACCGAGTCATGTCCCTTCTTTCTTCCTGTTTCCAGAGGAAATTCCCTGTGCTATACTGTTGTCCAGGAAAAATTCCCTGTGCTATTCTGTTGTCTCTCATGTTAGCACATATGGGAATTGCTTAATCCTTATTTATAAGACTTCTGAACATGTCTTAGAACAAAACAACCAAATTAAAGTACCAAAGCACAAAATAAGAACCAAAGCAATAGGTTCTAACTGAAGTATTTCAGTCTTGCATGGATCTAGGATATTAAGCCTATGCAAGAGAAGCAATTTGAAGTCTGAAGTCTGGTCTAAAGTTTTTTAAATCTCTATTTCACCTGGTTTCAGGGTACTGACCCTTTGTATATTTTGTAAAAGACTCTTATTTCTGACAACCTCCTGTTGTATGGTTTGGTATGGTTTTTCTTTGGTTTGGTTTGATTTTTTTCAAAGGGACATCACATTTTTCTTTGATTGCTTCAGTGACTGCTTGTTTTCTCTGTCTTGTTGATGCAATCTGCATTACGTGTCTCTCAGCTTGTTGCTTCAATTAACTTCTCAATGGACCCCCTGGTAATTTGCATTGTCTCCTGTTTCCTATTTCCCTGCTGCTTTTTATAATTTTGCTTGTATTTTGGTGATCACTAACCGGCTGCTTAGGCAGTTGTTTGGAGCAGTAGTGATTCCCTGCTGATTTTAGCACTTTGTACAGATCTTTTCTTAAACTTGTGTTTTGTTCTTTATCCGGTTTTGATATTGGGTTTCTGTCTGTGGGACTCTATGAACCAAATCCAAAGTACCCTTCCCAGAAAAGATCAATCTATTTAGAAGAAAATTACTTTTCTTTGAATTTCAAATATTTAAAGTGCTTATATGACACAGAAAAAATATCCAATTAAAAGAAATAAGACTGACAATTTTTTTACTTTTTGACTACATTCTTCCTGTGGTTCTTTTTTGTATTTTATTGTCAATTAATTGTAAATTATATGATGTAAACTAGTAAACAGCACTGTATGACTTCTCTGTTTCCTATTCAAGACATGTAAAGTATCTGTCCCTGCTTGTAAACCTCACTTAATCCTTTACAACTTTAACACTCTATTTAGTATTTTCAAAATTTTCCAGGGAGACTTAGGATCTCATGGGAAAGTCAGAGTAATACCATGCCTAAATCAGAAACCAGAAGTGAATTGTATGTATATCACAAATATTTTAGCATAAATTAAACTATAACTTTTATCTGTATGGATTTAAAACAGAAACAGGTGTATTCAAGAGCCCAACTTCTTTTTTCTGGTAAATTACTCTAAAAACTAACATACTTTATATTTTATTGGTGAAAGAATGTTTCATAATTTCACCACAAATAGCTCTCTCCCTGTTATAGTCAGACATTCAGAAAAAAATAACTTGGGAACATAATTTAAACACATAAAGTTCACAGAAACACATATACCATTCAATGAAACTTGCTATTTACACAAAGGCATATGGCAGTATACAGTCTGCTTTAACATTCTAAGTAAGAAAAGCAAAGTAGGGAGTATTTTCTTTCAGTATGAGACACATATTAAATAAAAATCTGCACTGTTTCTTACCAGAACATATAGAATCTGCACTGTACAAGTGAAATCTCACAGGAAATAGTTTGAGAACTATGAACCTCAAGATTAAATCTCAAGATACTTTAAAGACTTCGTCTGTCAGTATGTTTGTAATGTGTTAGAAATGCATAATGCTACCATGTTTTTATTGTTGAGGTTGATAGGGATTTGCCAAGGTGAAGTGTTTTTTTTAACTGTATGAGTCTAGATTGTCAGATCAGATTTAAATAAATGATGATTATAGAGTTCTATCCTGTGGATTCTATCCTGTATCAATGCCAATACCCAGTTCCTTTGTTAAGTGTTACCCTAAGCTTCTTCCAGAGCAGAAAGAATTCCTTTCCTGTACTTCATTGTAAATACTGAGAGTGAGCGTGAAATCCGAAGTCAGTCAGGGGTAAAAACAGGTAATAATTTGTGCACTACCCATGTTCTACGTGAGTTTGCAATGACAACAGTTTGGATCTTAAAGTCTTCAGTGAACGTAAATGGAAGGGATGAGGAAATACATTTAGTGATTTTTGTCTCCTACCAGTTGAGCATGCTCATAAAATATGAGCTAGGCAGTTTGCAGAATTCTCCAGTGTAGTTCTGATGTGGTAGTCTGTCTGAAATTTCAGCTGGATTTTATTGATTGTTTGTCAGCCAGTATTCACAAAAATGCCTCTGGATTCTGTGAGTATGACATGAGAGGGTGACAGTATTTTTTTACTGAAAAATAATGAAGGAACAACATTGTCACTGGGGAAGGACACATCTGTGGAATGAAGAAAGCTCAGATTGAGAATGAACAGCTAGTTTGGGTTCTGTCGATAGAACAACACATGAAGATGAGAAGCAATTTTGTACATATATCAAAGTGACTCCAACAATAATCTTAATTACTCTTGGCATCTGTTTTCCAATCTGGAAAATAAAAATATCTCATCTTCTGTAAAATATCCATGTATTAAAACTGTCTCCCCAAGTTAGTGACATAGAACTTATTCTGTATTTTTGAATTTCATTTGTAATAATGGCATTTATAAGTACCTGTCAAAAAGAAGGTATTGCATGCACAATACTTTTGTATGAAATTAGTATATGTTTGATACAGTTGCCCCTATTTTCAATATTATGAATGGTAACAGATATAATTCAAGTACGTTTTATTCATGACAGAAGGCTTTTCATAGAACTGGATGTGATTTTGTGTTTTTCTGTGAAACAAAAATATTTTAAAACCGTAGAAAAGAATAAATTACATTTTAAAAAATTTATTTTGTAGATATCTTGTAAATATTAATCAAATGTGAAATCAAGATTATCTTAAGTGGCTATTTAATTATTATGCTCATATTAAGAAAAACTGACTTGCCACATTAAACAGGACTCACTTATTTCCATGTGCAGTTATGAAACCTAGTGCTCCAGCAGAAGATCTGAGTCTAAGCTATCATTGCTATTATTTCTTGGTTAAACATAGAAAGTGAAGAATAGGGAAATTACTCAGAGGTAGTAGAAACAGAAATTATCTTGTCTACAAGTGTTGCTACAATAAGATCAACATTAGTAACTCAGGTCTAGATACAGCCACAGTAGTAAAACCTTGAGGCTAAGCATGTACTTCTCACGTAATCTAGCAATAGATCAATGCAGCCAGTTTGCATCCAGCCCTAACAGATTGTATATGAGGTTGTGCTCAGCTAAACAGATTTACTGTCAGTTTAGTGCATTTCTGTGCAGATACGCATACATCAATAATAGTCCCTGTCTAAAACAAGTAAATGTCAATGTGTTTAAGGTATATTTTCTATCATCTACTACTGTCAACTATTCCTGTTAGTTATACATTTTGATTTAAGCTTGTTTGAGAGTAGACTCTACACTGTAGTATGCATATCCACAACACTGAGGAGTGTCAGAATTCAGACCCATAAAATTACTCAGAGCCCAGTTTGATGAAATTTTATTTTCCTGTCCACATCCTATTTGCACCAGTGAAAAATGCTCCTTTTCTTCCTGTAACTGAAATTAATTCTCCATCATATGTTTTCTATTTGCATTTATTCTCCTTGTTCCTCTCTGAGCTTCTCCCAACATCCAAATTTTTATTGCAAGTTAAAAGAGAATACAGAGTGGTGAGCACTTCAAAGAAACAGAAGCCACAGTTAACAGGAACTCAGAGAGTCCTAAAGTTACGACTACTTGTTTAGTTAGAGTAGTGTTTGAGATTTCATTGTTTGTTCTTCTTGAAGCTATGAGAATGGATATTAGAAGAGTAGCTTTGGTATGAATGTCAGCCTGTCCTGAGTGCATTAAAACAGCTACAGTGCTAATTGTTCAGATGTTACTTTCACAATAATGAGAAATTTGGAGTGAATCCTCTAAAAGAAAATGAACTTAGTATAGGTTTACACCATTGCTGAAGGTGAGGTTAGAATACTTATTATATTAGCTAATTAAGTCAGGCTGAACATAAAACAGGTAAGCATATGGAAAGGGAGAATTACAGATTTTCTCTATATGGCTTAAATATGTCAAAAGATGTGTCATAGGGCTTATAAATTGCATTAATGCTGTTGGTGCACTTTACATTGTAACTTTACTGTAAGAAGCATGCTTACATTCCTGTATGTTTTTCTTTAAAATTAGCCATGTAAGTATATACTTCATAATAGCAATATTTGCATTAAAACATGTTGGTTGCATAGAACAAATTTCACTCATCATAAAAAGAAAATAAATGTTAATGGAATTCTGATACAGAACATCATATAGGACACAAATTGAACTTTAAATTGTACATCTCATTTTTTATGGTATGGATTGTAATGATTTGGGAATAGAAAAAGATTTTAATAAATACCGGTCCCAGCATGGATCCTATAAACGTAAACATCAGTTGCACAATGCTTATTTTCTAATTTTGAATTTTGTATATATTAGACTTAGACTGAACAAATGTTCATAAAGCAGTTTTTAATAGAAAAATAAATTAGAACAGCAGATACTGTTGAATTGGTTTCTTATACTGAAATACAAGAAAGAGTTAAAAATAGTGATCACAACTAAACTTCACTGTGTAGGTATGCCAATGTAGCTTGAGAACAGTAGGTTCATGTATTTAATGAATACTCTGGATAATTTGGAAATGGTTATAATTCCAAAAATAAATGTATGCTTAAATAAAAATAGGAAAATTCTAATTGGTAAGTAAGAGAGGTCATATTCAATCTTTAAATTTGCTGTGTTTTTATAAGTGTTGCAGAACTGTTGCCAGGAATGGTAAGTTATATTTTAGGCATGATTCTTGTGTCTTGTCCTAGAAAACACAGTTTTGTCAAATAATAGCCACTCACTCCAGAATTGCTGATTTTCCCCTATAGTTTCAAAATAAAAACCGAAGATTCTTACTCTGGTTTTACAGACTAAGAATTTTGCTGTTTTTCCAACGTAAGTACAGCTTATGTTGCAGGAAGTAAAACAGAAGGTGAGGTGCAGGCAGGTGCCACTTCTCTTAAGGAAAACAGACCCACGGCCTCTAGTAGGACGTAAAATCACAAAAATGAGAACTCTTTTTTTTTTTCTTCTTATTGAATAAACGTATATAGAAAATTGCAGAACAAAGGCATGATACTCAAATTGTTCTTTTATTACAGTGAAAGCAGATGTTTGCCTAACCCTAACGAAAGATCAAACTTAGGCACTTAAGAATTCTTTTGTTTGTGGAATAGAACATGCAGAGAAGCTTCTGGTTTTCTCCTCCTTCAGCTTCTACTTCTTTCAAGATATTTTCCTACATACTCTGAGATAAATCTCATCACTTAGCCAAATCAGAAACTTGTCTAGCTCAACAGATAGGGTTTTTCCTTTTCTTTTAAATTGAAAAGCATTTTCTTAAGCATCATCTGCTTTCTCAGTGTCATTACTGTAGGAAAAGACTCTCCTCACTGGAGATGGTACAAATGCCTCATCAGGACCAAGCTGAGATATATATACATCCTTCAACAGTCAAGCTCTTCTTAAAAAGCAACAGCCATTTGCAAGCCTCTGGTTTTTGTGGAAGGATATAACTCTGGCTCAAATATTGTAACTGGCAAAGAGAATATGAGGAAATAAATACTAAATTATGTACTTTTGGAGTTTCACTCAGTGCTTTGGTGAATACTGTAGGAATATCTTTGATTTTTTTCTGAACAAAGCTGAGATAATGTCTTCAATCCTCATAAATGTTCATGATCAAAATTCTGTTGAACTGCATTGTTCTTTTAGGTATATGGTTGCATAGTAAATAGTAATACAATAGACAGTTAAATAATTCAACAGAATGTCTTTTCCTTATCAGTTTTGTATTTAGGAATTAAATAATCCCAGGACATTTCATTATTTTGCTTCACAGACATAGGCAAAGCATAAGCTTTAAATATTTTTCCTTTTTATTTTAATTTCATTCAAGTCAGTCTTTCCAAAGATGCTTCTCATTTGTATAGCTTGTGGATAGACAGAAATAATCTTATTGCCCTAAACCTTTAATAGTGTATGGAATAAAACTGATATTCAGTTTTGATGGTAGAAATTGCTATGGCAGACCTAACAGAAGATTCTAACGTTTTTCACAGACAATCTTACAGTATAGACAAATCTACTACTAATTGCCTTATTATTATATAGTTAACAACATGTTAATTCTTTCACAATTTCATGAAAAAGTTGTAATCCTACTTACTGGTTAAATATATCCTTTAAAACTCCTGTCAGGTTATTGGTCTGATGAAAAAATCACAAGTCATCTTTATTTAAACAACCCAGTAGTAATAAGAAGGTTTATTACTATTTATCACAAATAAATATTATATTTATCATTAGTATGTTGGTTTGGATATAAATCTAGGAGGACATAACCCGAGAGGGGCGTCTCTGTCTCTCTCTCCTGCCTGCCAGGCAAGCAGGCCCCGGCAGCACCTCCCCCATGGGTTCAGGAAAATAATTTTTTGAGTGAAAGTGAAAAAAACTATTTATTTACCAACAGAGTCCCCCGCTGTCATGGGGCAAAAAAGGATAGTGAAACCCCCTCCCCTGTCTCCTAAAAGAGGACTAAGGATTTTAGAGTTCTTTCTGTAGGTAAAACCTGAGCTGGGCCAGGCCGGCCAGGCAGGGTCTGACGATCCCCGCTGGAGGGTCCCGCAGAGCAGGTCAGGAGATGGGAGCTGGTCTCAGATGAAAAGCAAGCCAAAAACAGTCCAAAAAGGAAAAGAAGCCGCTGAGGCAGATCACAGTCTCTTCTCCGCTGAAAGCCGAAGAAGCTAGAGAGTTAAACTCTTCTAATTAACAAAAGTTGTCTGATGGAGAGAGAGAAGAATGTACACATTCTAGTTGTAGGGTCAAGCTAGTCGTTTTGAAGGGTTCTCTCGGTTTCTCTCTGCCCCCTTTGCAATTTAAAGGTATACTAGAGATCAAGCAGGCGATGGGGAATACAGTATTGTCATAGAATCACCCCAAGACAATTAGATAACCTTAAAATCATTGCAAATTGTATAAATACCTCACAGCAACCCACTGATGTTATTACAAATCCATTTGGCTTGTAGGTCTTTCCTGTGGTTCCAAATACAGATCCGGTGTATATTTTATTAGGATATTTGGAGAAGAATTAATGAATGAGAATGAGACGTTACTGTAATACCTACTATGTGCAGTTTTAGGTTATGAACTTTTTGTGAGAAGGAAATTGCAGCAGTGTGGGTTTGTGAGGGAGTAGACTAGGTATGATGGAAAAAAGGTACGGGTTGGGTGGAAAAAGAGGAGTGCCCCAAGAAGTTCATGTACCTTACCTCACAATGACTGTTCTCTGTGTAATCAGCTTGCTCTCCCTTAAGCCTCCCTCATTGTTCTGGAGTCCTTCCTCCACTTCCCTAATTCCCTTTCCTCCCTTTCTACATCTTTTAACCATTTCATTTGTCCTCAACAACCCTTTCGAGGCTGCTGTCAATCCAGGTTTGCCAAGATCTGCTCACATCCCTTCAATAAGGCGTTTTCTTCCTATTGCTTCTATTAGATATCCTTGCTTATCCTTTTACAGTGATTTTTGACTGCAAGGGATATGACCACAGAGATCAACTTTGAGGCATTTCTGGATCTGGCTCTCTTCTAAGTCTCAAATAAAAGAAAGCTTCTTAAAGCACTGATCTAATTTTCCCTTGTGACTCCCAGAGTAATACTTCTATATTGTTGTTCTGTTGTTTCTCTTAAACTGTCAGCTTGTATCCATGGGGTCATGTGGTCAATTATGTGATTAGGCTGAAAATGAAGTTTAAAGAAAAACAAAGAAATCTTCTTGGGTGAATCAGCCTCTCAGATACAGGCATGCAAGTGCTTACCATGGGAGCAGCTAGAAATTCACAAGGAAAGAAGTAGGACTGTTTTATACTCAGATAGTGTATTCATGATTTTAGGAAAATGAATTTGATTCATTTAGGCCCAACAGTTTATTTTAGCCTTGATGCTTCCCTTTGGGAAACTATGCTTAATAAAATGAAGAATCTGCAATTCCCACAGGGCTTCAAGCAGAAGGATTTGGTAAATAAATTAAGCCTTCCTGTCATCTCTAAAAGAGCATACACAAGAGTGTAACATATTTAACATACAGGAGTGTTTTTTCTGTTTTTACTAAATTGTCTTTGATCAAGGAAACTTGTCAAAGGAATGGTTATACAACTACAAGGGACATTTTTCCTAACTTAAATTTTAAATTTTTTGAAAATAACCTATTTTTGCTACCTATTAAGAAATTCAACCAGGTTCAGGAAAAATAAATCTCTGTTGAGAGTATCTTATCTAGAGTCCAAGAGAATTCTTAAACCAATTTTAAAGAAATAAAAATTGCAGAATAAGTACATTTGTGTTCAGTGTAATCCATGGGAATTCAGCAGAAACGCTTGTGAGACTAATGTGTGAATGTCATAACTTGGGAAATAAAACTTCATGTCAACATGAAGGACCAAAAATAATGATCTAAGTAATACATAATTGGTGTCGTAGTGCTACTAGCAATTGAAAATGATGAAGGAAAATAGGCTTCTGACTAACTTGGCTACAGTTTCACATTAAATATATTTCTTTCATATTTAGCAAAAAGAATACTATACACCTTAATGTGATCACAGGACTCAAAGTAATCTGAGCAGTTATACTCTCTATGTGTGTCTGTGATTTGCACGACAAGGCTTTGGTAGTGGAGGGCAGGGAGGCTTCAGGGGTGGCTTCTGTGAGAAGCTGCCAGAAGCTTCCCGGATGCTTGATAGAGCCAACGCCAGCTGGCTCCGAGAGGGCCCCGCAGCTGGCCAAGGCAGGGCCCATCAGCAACAGTAGCAACGCCTTCAGGATAACATAGTTAAAGGGAAAAAGTTATTGCTCAGAGGGAAATTGGAGGTACTGCTCAGTGGAGATGGGGAGAATATGTGGGAGCAACAACTAATGCACTCCTGAGATTAAGGTAAGTGCAGCAGGAGTGGGAGGAGGTGCTTCAGGTGCTAGGGCAGAGATTCCCCTGCAGCCCATGGTGAGGACCATGGTGAGGGAGCTGTGCCCCTGCACCCAGACAGGTCAGCGGTGCAGCAGACATCCACCTGCTACCCCCTGAGCACCCCACACCAAAGGAGGCTGTGATCCTGTGGGAAGGCTCTGCTGCAGCAGGCTCCTGGCAGATCCTTGGGACCTTTGGAGAGAGCAGCCCACATGGGAGCAGGTCTGCTGGCAGGACTTGTGACCCTGCAGAGAGCCTACACTGGAGCAGTTCGTGAGGGACTATCCCATGGGAAGGATTCAGGTCTCAGAAATTGATGAAGAACTGCATCCCGTGGGAGGGATACTACACTGTTGCAGAGGAAGAGTGTGACAAATCCTTTCTGAGTAGGAAGGAGGAGCAGAGCCAGCTTGTGCTAAACTGACCACAGCCCCCATTCCCTGTCTCCCTGTGCCACTGGCAGGGAGGTGTTGGAAAATAATTGAGAGTCAAGGAATCTGAAAAGAAGGGAAGGGTGGAGGGAAGGTGTTTTTAAGATTTAGTTTTATTTCTTATTATCCTGCTCTGATTTATTGGTAATTAATTTCTCCAAGTCAAGTCTATTATGTCCATTTTGGTAATTGCTGACTGATCTCTCCCTGTCCTTATTTCAATCCATGAGTCTTCCAGCTGAGGAGGGGAGTGATAGAGCAGCTTTCGTGAGCACCAGGTGTCCAGGCAGGGTCAACCCACTACAGTGTAATTATACTGTTTAAACAGGTGATGAGAACAATACTGAAAACTAAGGCAGGAAACAAATATATATGTGTTTTGCTAAATAAACACATTTTGTGTTGCTGCAATTCATATTAAGATCATTAATCTACCTGGTTTTTAAAGCAGTTGAAATATCTTAAAGTTATTGGAATTAAAATGATGTCATTTATAAATTGAATGTACCTTTGTACTTTGAATCTGTCAGCAGCAATGCAGATTTGAGTTGAAAATTGCTTTTTCCAGTTTGAAATTTTGCCCATGAATTCACTTTCTGCTTTTATTTCTGATCTTACACTTAACCTTTGAAGCTATTCAATCCATTCCTGATATCTATGTTCTTATTTTCTGAATCCAGAAGTTTTTTCTGAAATTACACTTAAGTCTTTGAAGAATAATAGTTTTATGCCTTTAGCTGCCGTTCATCTTACACATTTTGTCTTCCAATTTCTGAGAAAACCACACTGAGTATTAGTTAGATGTTACTAACAGTAAAAAGGTATTTGCTTTTGTATTTTTTTATATAATACAGTGAGACATTGGTATAATTTTCTTGTAGTTTAGAAGAGAGATGCAGAAATCTCTGCTATTTGCCTGAACAGTAGAGTGAGGGGCAGACTCCCTTCTTTGCACAGGAACCATGGCAACTGCATTATCCCACCAATGTTCCTCTTGTGATGGGTAACTGAAGATTTTATGAAACTGGAAAAGGCTGATGTAAAACTCAAGAGACATGAACTGAAGTTTTCAAGAAAGATTTCAAATAATCACTGAAATAATGTGAGGCATTTTAGAGCATGAAACAATTATTTTTTACCAAAAAATTTGGAAAAGTGTACACACTGGTAGAGTATAAGAAACTGATAATTGTGTTTAGATGATCTATATCCGGAAATGTTGGTTTGTCTCAGTTGTGTGTAAGCTACTTTAGTATCTCTGATAATGAAATTTCAAATACATGAAACACATCAGGATGATTTCTATCATACTCATATCCATTGCACTCTATTACAGACAGTATCAGACACTTTAACAGATCCATTAGTTTTGAATTTAAATACAGATCATCAGTTTTTGTAGAATCATAGAATATCCTTAGTTGGAAGGGACCCACAAGGATGATTGTAGTCCAGTTCCTCACCTTGCACAGGACAGGCACAAGAGTCGTACCACATGCCTGAAAGCATCGTCCAAACACTTCTTGAACTCTGTCAGGCTTGGTGCTCTGACCACCCCACTGGGGAGTCTGTTCCAGTGTTCAGCCCCTGAGTGAAGAACCTTTTCTTAATATCCAACTTAAACCACCCCTGACACAGCTTCAGGTCATTCCCTTGGGTCCTGTCACTGGGCACCACAGAGAAGAGATTTGTGCCTGCCCCTCCACTTACTCTGGTGAGAAAGTTGTAAATTCTATTACAGTTTCCCCTCAATCTCCTCCAGACTGAACAAGCCAAATGACCTCAGTTGCTCCTGTATGGCTTCCCCTCTAGACCCTTCGCCATCTTCATAGTCCTCCTTCGAATGAACTCTAATGGCTAAATATCATTCTTATATTGTGGCACTCAAAACTGCCCATAGTATTTGAGCAGAGTGGGCCAATCTCCTTCGATTGGCTGGCAGTGCTGTGCCTGATGCCCCCCAGGACGTGGCTGGCCCTCCTGGCTGCCAGGGCACTGCTGACTCAGATTTAGCTTGCTGTCAACCAGAACCCCCAGGTCCCTTTCCACAGCACTTCTCTCCAGCATCTCATTCCCTGGTTTGCGTGTACATCCATTCTCCGGTTAATGCGTACACTCTTATCCAGAGGCTCTCAACTGTGGGTGGCTTTTCCAACAGTAACCTCCATAAATTCCAGCCCTTCCATTACATACACCACCACTCCCTGTCTCACCTCCTCTGCCTATCCCTCCTGAAGGGCCTGTAACCATCCAATATGGCAGTTGTGTCACAGGATTCATCCCACCAGGCTTCACTTATGCCAGTGAGTGGGCTCTGGGGCTGGGCCAAAGCTTCAAGCCTCTCTTCTTTGTTCCTCATGCTGCTTGCATTAGTATAGAAACATCTCAGTTGACATTCTTTCTAGCCGAAACCTACTGGAACAGATTGAAGGATCTCAGTAGAGCTCAGTTCTTCAAGTTTTATTGTGGTCTCCTATTGCTTATCACTGGCAAGCCTGGTTTTGTCCCTTTGCACCGTTCAATCTAGTTTAAAGCTCTCTCAATGAGCCATGCTAATTCCTGAGCTAAAATCCTTTTTCCACTTTAACACAGGTGGACTCTGTTTGTTGCCAGCAGGCTTGGTCTTGTATAAACTGACCCATTATCAAAAACATAAAATTCTGCCGGCAATGCCAGTGTTGAAGCCAGAAGTTCATCTGCATGCTCCTCCTGTTTCTTGCCACATCATTCCCTGCAACCGGCAAGACAGAAGAGAACACAACTTTTCCTTCCCATCCCTTGACCAGTTGTTCCAAGACTCTTGACGTCCCTCTTGGTTGTTTTCAGCCTTCATGTTGGGACCTCTTTTCTTCCTACCTGGAAAACCAGTAGAGGGTAATAATCAGTGGGCTGTACCGGGCTGGGAAGTTTCTTCGTGGTGTCCCTTACCTGGGCTCCAGGGGGCTAACACACCTCCTGTGTGCTGGGTTCAGTGAGCATATCAGACCTCTCAAAAGGGAATCTCAAATAACTACTACTCTTCTTTTTTTGTTAATTGAGAAGCTTGTGATGACTGGTTCCACCAGTCAATTTACTCCTCAGAGTTACCAGTACTTTGTAGTCTTTCCACTTCATCTCTCAGCTCCACCACTAGGATGAGCAGATTATCATCCTGATGACACCTCATGTTGTTGTTGATGATGTTGTCCCTGCTGCCCTCTGGGAGCAGCACTAGGTTCTGGCACTCCCTAGAGCCTGAGACCTGGACCACTGCATGCTTTTGTGGGTGCTCCATCTGGGTCACCAGATCCTTTCTGGTGTTTGCAGAGGAAGGAACTTTTGCCTGAGTGGAGAGCACACCTGAGCTGTCTTGGTGAGGGCAGTGACCACCAGCTGACCCTCCTTGCCCTTCCTGCTCACCCCACTCTCAGTCCCTCACACTCTTTGGAGGCAGGTCTCCTATGGATGTTGGTGGGCTCCGTCCCTGCTGGCGCCACCTGAGTCAGAGCTGCCTGTCGAGTCAGGGCTCCACTGCCTCCCTTTTGGGATGGGGGGCTGGGGAACTTCTTTCTGCTCCAATATCAAGGTCTTGCTAGGTGGGAAAGCTTGCCTCTTCCTCAGTGGGATCCTTGGCTCCAAAGCACTTCTGTCAGTGCAGTTTCCCTTGGTGTGTTCACTGATACTTTTTATCAGAATGTCAAACTATTATCAAGACTGATAATTGTATCTTGCGAATATCTGTCTTGTCACCTATTAATACTCCTGTGAAGTAATCTCTGACATTCCTTAATTTCTCTTTTTAATGTTTTGGTTTTTCTTTTTCCCCTGTGTGATTAGTTCAATAAATTATCTTACTGTCTTATGCAAAAAAGTATGGTTCATTTTTTTGTGTCTTTGCCTACAGAGTTGTTCGTGTACAGTAGAAATATACTTTAAAATTTGTATGGTCTATTTATGACACTATGCACCCTGGAAAACTAGATGCAGATACTACAAAACTCATTTTCAGAAGCACATGAAGTTTTCAAGTTTATATAGCATCTGTTCCTTGGGTGAGAAAATATGGACATACAGGTGCTTTCATTTATTGCAATTTAAATTACTTATGTGGACTGAGGGCTTTGTTTTTTTCACTTTTATTTTGTGGTTTATATTTTCTTAAACATATTACTTTCTTTACAGTAGTTATTCCTCCCTATGTGGTAAATATTTAACAAAGTACCAAATTAACATTACAAGTTGTGTGAACAAAAAAATAGGATCATGTCCAAGTCTTCCCTTATTAAATACTTTTTGAAAGTCCTTGCTGAGAAGCAGAATTTTGCATCATTTACAGGCCATTGACTCAACATACAGTTGACAATTGTCAAGATCAAAATAAATGCACTTTGATTTTCAGTAATAATCTTACATTCACAAAAGGTCCATGTTCTAACAAAAACAATACAGAAAAGTAAATGTTCTTATGGAGCCAGGCACCTTCTCTTTGCTAAGTCTATTGTAGTCTGCTTTTCTAAATATTGTGTACAAATCAGCACAGTAAACATGTTAGTCAAAAATACAAACTGTCTACTTATTTTTCTCCAGAATCAATTCAGACATAATAGTAAGTTAATGAAGTCCAAAGTCAAAATGCAAAAAATTGCTTCATTAGCTCTGAGCAAAAATAAAGTTTTGTTAGTTTTCAGTAATACTCTCAGTGAGACTCTTACACAAAAGCAAAATAAAATCCTTCTCTTTTAAGGGTGCTGTAAACATTGACTGTTGGTGCAAATATACCACAAAAATGGAAAAGAATGTGCACAAACATGTGACATGCACTTTTATAGGGTTTTTTTTTTCTGTTTTTATATCATTGTTTTGTTAGAATAAGAATTAGATTTGTAACTCTTTCCCCAGATAGAGATCAGGCATAGAGTTCCAGGGAAAAAATAAAGGGGATTTTATGATCTACACCTTATACTTTTAGAGAAAAACTGTTATAAAATTTATTGCTGTAATATAAAGCTAAAATCCATAGAGAAAATTTACACAAGTATCTCCATCCATTCATCCATCCATTGTCTATTATTTTTATCCTTTCATTCTTTAACTCAAGTAAAACTACACATCTTCCTGTAAGCTAGCACTTCACTGATTAAATGCTGCCTTTTTGTTCATACAGTTTGTAACATTGCTCCTGGAAATAAGAGGTTTCTTGTTATTATTAATGGCTTGGGTTTACACAGCTGTGTAAAATTTCAGATTCCTCCTGATAATTCGTGGACTTTTTTTAAAAATTACTTCATGGGTATTGCATTCTTGAGAAATACAACTCATATGAAGTTAATCTACTGCATTGTTCTGATCAACTTTTTCATTCTGCAGGGCACAAAAGATGTTTTCAAGAAAACTACAGGGCACAAATTGCAAGTGAACATTGAATTCCTAATTCAGCAATTCTTCAGAAGTTCAATGCAGTAGTTGTGTCCGTAACTCTTTTTATGGATCTGGTCTTACTTGTGCTGAGAAATGTCACAGTAATTCCTGCAGTTAAGACCTTTGCATTTCAAACCCTTGCTGAAATCTCTTTTGCTTTATTTTCTTGATTGACACTTGTACTTATTGCTCTCTAACACCATTTTCCTGGTGGGTTCATATGTATTCACACAGTAAAGAAGCTAAATTAATTTCCTGATAGGAAATTTCACTAAAGCAATGGTTGTTGCCCTGTCAAAACCCCGTTCATCTATGAATTTTCTGAACTTCAATAACATGAATAAACCTGATAATTGCATTTTTATTTGTTATGAGTTCTAAAGATTGAATGAGAGAAATCAATTTAGCGAGACATTTCGAATGGTTAATCTATATTTATTCTTTCTGAACACTCTGTGGAGTTTTTTGAAACATAGTTTCTGAGTTTTCTGTGGAGAGTTTGAAATACGTATGCAGAAAGATGTTTGGTATCTATTGTTATCCTAACAACTGCTTAGAGATTCAAATAGTTAGATTTCAAGTTGCACTCACTTTTGTGGCTAGAAACAAGGGAAGCTATCTTAGTACATTTATCACATTGCCTTCAAACCCAAACTTTCCTTTTGAGTAATTCCCACAGAACAACTTTTGCTTTATTTTTAGCAAAGATTCAACGTACGTCAGCAGGAAAGTGATGACAGAAGTTCCATTTTCTGCAAGTGTAGCCTTCACTTGTTAGTGTGCTGAAAGGTGAAGGAATTTGCTTCATCTTCATAATGTCCATCTTTTCCTTCAGAACTACCATAACCAAAAGCGAATTATTACAGGCATGTGTGAATTGCCAACGAGCTGGCCATTTGATTGAAGTAGGAAATAGACCTATACTTGCCCAAAACACCATCCTCCTAATTTATTTAAAAATGAGACTACTAGACACAGAAAGCATTTTAAAAGTGCATTAGACTGACACTGTATGCAAATATATATTGTTGCTTAGATCACCTTGCCAAAATGGCAATTAAGAATTTTCCTCTGATGTAGCTGATATCTGAATGTTTTAGGACAGCTGAATATGTAAATTAGGGACACGGCCATATATGAATTGCAGATACCCATGATGCTTTTGCCCAAGGACAGAATCACATAACAGGAAACCGGTTGGACTTTGTTTTTTTCACGGCTAGCCTGTGAGGCAGCTATCATGCTATGAAACTAAGAAGGAATAGCAAAGCTGTCACTTGAAGAGAGGTTTCTTTTGAACATGAGAGTGTTTCTGGGAATGATAATTGCAATTCTGGCCTTAAATCAGTAAAGCACTTAGAGCAACTAAACTCAGAACTTATGTTTACAGTAAAGTATTTGGTGAGTTGGGGCTTCAGCAGGTGGCACTATTCATTCAGAATAGTTTAGTGGGAAATGACATAAGTTTTGAACCTTAATTTCATTCAGTGAAAGTATGTAAAGTTCAATGCAGATTCTCAGCTGGCGAAGCTGGCAGAGCACCATTAACTAGGGCTAAGACGCAAACTGTCAAAGGGTGTGCTTGGTATTTGATTTTGGAAACTGGCTGGATTCCATACTAAAATCAAAGTGCTGAATCTGGAAATCTCATATTGAAACAACCTTCTCTGCTAGTTTAAAAAAAAACCCCACATTTTAAAAAGACAGAGAAACTCCACTTAATAAAGTATATAATATTTAATAGTGCGTCAACAGAAGAAATATTTTAATCACCATAGAATTTTTGGTTTAAAGTATCATTAACCCTAAATAGTTAAGTTTGTGTCATGGAATTAATGTTATACCTACTACATTTGTTTTCAAAGCCCATGCGTTTGCAATAATTATGTATTTTTATATGTGCTCATACTATAATGTCTATCTTTTTATAAATACCTGTAATACTGTAATTTGGAAGTCACTGTTTATATACAACCTGCCTTCACTTCTAAAAAAATTTATGAAATTTTAAAAATTCACCTAGACATAATAAAGAAGTGCAAAAATATAATTTAAAAAAATAATGTTTGTTTCATTAAAAAGGATTAAGTTTCTTCTTATTTTGTATAAGTATAAAGATCTAGGGTTTGGATGCGCTATTGTAGTTCTTGCACTTGTGCATCTTTTAATAATAATAATAATCTCTGCATATACTTAGTAACTCATCTGAAGAAGCAGCTTACAATATATTTCTTCATTTGAGCTAACACAACATGGATCAAAATACAGACATTTAGTATATTGACCTAATATTGAAATTTTGCACCAGTGCTTTCTAAGTCAGTAATTGCAAAGTAAATGGCACTGTATTGATTCAGGGCCCATCACTTGTGTCTAGTCTGGCATCTGAGCCTGCTGATGATAACACTGACGTCTGCAGCAGGTAAAATGCATTAGAGAATATATGGTTTCCTTCTAGTTTCTCACTTCTTGATTTCTCGATAAGTATTTTAGTTATGTGTATCTCTGTATTGTCTTGGGACACAGGACTGTTTCAGCTGCAAAGCAGTTTTTTAAAAATGTTCTCATTTATTAAGATTGTTAGACTGGCGTGATACTAAATAGAAAAAATTTGTTTAAGATACACTGTGGAGAATTACTCTGGAATTGTATTTAATGCTTGAAATGCAGTATTATAACATAAAAAAAAGCGAAGTCATATTCTAAGGATTTTACGCATATTCAATTCAGCTTTTCAATTAATTATTTGAGGTGAAATATGCAGAGTTATTACTGGCTAAAAAAGCTTTTCATCTTTTTATTACTTCATTAGCACAATTAGGTTAATGTCATCATTCTCACATGAATTTTTGTTTTAATTGTATACAGTTTATAGCATTACGATAGGGTGGTCACCATTTCCTTCACAACAGACTCTGCCTACTTATAGACAGGTAAAAGATTTCTGCATATGTCATATTTTGTATAGCAGCAATGAAGTAATTTAAAAGAAATTATCTTTTTGAATTTGTGCCATTGAATACAAGAGAAAATACATTTGTGAATCTAAAAACTAGAATATTCTAGAAGAAGATGTTAAAGAAGTTGAAGGAAAAAAACAACTAAAGAATTACTACAGCATCTTTAAGAAGCATGCGTTGGCACTCTTGTTTTATTATCAGATATCTTCTGGTCAGATTTCACTAGGTTTTCTATGATACTTGATAAGAAGCCTTTGAATGTTTTTGAAAAAATTCTCAGAAGAGTTTGTTATGTAATCTGACCTGCATTGATCTGTGTAAATTCTTCTGTGTTGCTCTTTTCATTTTCCTGAATTTCACTTACTATAGTCAGATCAATAGTGAAATAAATTAGTAAATTAGAATATATTTTAGAAAATAGGATGGTATCATAGCTAAGTTCAAAATACAACAAAGTTCTGCCTCTAATATTAAAATCTAAATGACAGGTGCTTACAAATAGATTTGTGTGTCTGTTGAAGTGTCTGCTGAAGTATGTCTTAAAAGTAAGTTTTAGATATTTTTCAGTACAGTTGGATTTTCAGACCAAAGTTGTCATGAGTGAGTAGAAAGGTTCATTCATAAAATTATTTTAACTTATATATTTATGTTCAGTGTTTTATATCAACTTAGTTCACAACTTTATGTGAACAGATACTTCATACTGAAATGTATACAGAAAGAAATCATACTATTTAAAGGGTCAAGGAATCATTAACAGTTGAGTACAGTAAATGGCACTTAGTCTTTCATACTTCCAGAAAGATGATGATTATCCACAGGTGCAGAACTCCTTCTAAATACCTAAGGAAGAAATAAGGTTTGAGGAGACTACATGAATCTAACTTCCTCACAATTGAAGCAGAAAGAAAATATATGAAAGAGTTGGCTATTTAGCTAATCTCTTCAAAGAAATGCAACCAGAAACAGGAAAATAGATTCTTGGAGAGTGGGAGTCAGGAATTCTGCAGGTTGCCAAATACTGGAGCAAGAGATACCCAATGCAAGTAGCGTAAAAGTGTGGTCTTTCCTCACTGTATGTAATAATTTGCTGTTAAACAAACACCTGAATTTGCATTTTGCTTTCGTTTGACTTATGTTAAAAACGATGTCAAGATAAATGGCCATTCTTTCCCAAAGATAAAAAATTAGGAGCTAAATTGTCTGGAAAAGTGCCGTGGGAGCACATATGATACCAAGATCATGCAGAAAGGCTTACACTTCTTGCAATAGTGAAGCTTTCACTAATACATGGAGGATTTCTGCATTTTACTGCCATTTTGGTTTTTCTGTTTGTTTTTTCTTATGGCAGCCTAACTGTTGTGGGAGTTGCCATCACCCTGGGCTTTCTACTTGCTTAAAATCTCCATGGCAGCTCCATGGCAGCAGTGTTCCATTATAGGGAAAGGGATTGCAGGAAAATTCCCTCTAGTCTGAAATAGAAGGTGGCCTTCTGCTGGACTGCAAGTCTCATCTTCTAAGCTCTGTTTCCTAAAAATGATGCAGACTTTTCCTCATTAAATTTTTTTTTATAATGAAAAGCACTGGTATTTCGTGCTACTGTAGCTGCATGTATCAGTCATACATTTTACTATAATTAATTAACAATATTATAATAGGTCTTACAGTTATCTCTAGCTAGCCATCTTGACGCCAAAAACTGTTGCTATATTATATTTCTTAGTGCCCTGAGAATGTTACATGTAACTCTTGAGTATCTCATTGGACTACCATAGAGTCATAAAAGTGGAAAAAAAAAAGTTAAAATTAAGTAGTAGACTTTAACCGCCTTCTTTCCTTTTTTTTTTTTTTTGTTCTTTTTCTCGTGCTTTCACATCTCTTGTAAGAAAAAGGTAAACTTCAAGTTTATGCGAAGGGGCAACAGAAAAAACAGATTACTGTTTAATATTGGACAATAAGAAATTGGAAGCTTTTCCTGGGTCAATAGCATGCCACAAACAAGTCATAGCTCCATGTGTCATGGCATGACAAGACCAAGTCAAAGTTTTCATGTCTCTCAATTCAGTTCAGACTAATATTACAGCTAGAATGTCTGCCTGTCTCTTAGAAGTGCTTTAAAGCCAAACAAAAAACATATAAAATATTTTGATATATGTATATAAAGTGTATCAAGTTATCTTTTAATTTTAATTTTTTTCTTGAGAAATTAAACTACTTTAACATGATTTCTCTTTCAAGTAAGACTACATAATTAATTTTGGCTGAGGAGGAACATAATACTCTTGATGCAAAACATTTAGGTATCCATTTAGTGCAATAAGAATTTCTATTATCCTGTCACTCACAGAATTTAAATCAGGATCATGACCTTAGAACTCATTAACTGCTATAAATAAACATGTTATCATCACATACTTTTCTTTTGAGGATGAGATTATGTTCGCCTGCTTAAGGACATAGACCTAAAGTCAGTAACCACATTCCTTTCCTCCTAATGTAACTTACTTTTACAAAATCATCTATTATCCAATCTCAATGACTGCTGCTAGACATTATAATAGCATTCAAACTTCTGTGAAAATGAAGTTTTTTTCCTCCCAATGAAAAAGTTGCCTTTGTCTTAGATTTTTACTGTTCTGACTTCTACCTGTATTTTGTAAAAGTAGACACTTGACCTAAAAAGCCTTACTAGTGTAGTTAACTTCAGGTGATATGATTCACAACACTGTTTTCTTCACTCATATTTAATAGATCAATGTATTTACTAGCGATTTCCTTGCAAATATTGAGGAAAACTCAACAGGCACTAGTGCACCCTAAGTTTTAGAAAAGAGTTCCCCCTCTCTACAGTATTCCCTTTATCTAAGTCTTCAAAACAGTAATATTTCAACCATGCTTCCCCCATTAGCTGCCCTCATCCTAGGTGCTGGAAAAAAGCAAAATATTTTCCTCTGAACTATCAGTGTCCTTTCCATTGTTTGATATTCCTCTTCTAAATCATGTTCTTTAGAAGGACTTTTGGAGCAAATAGGTTTTCTATCCTCTGTAAGAAATCCAGTAAACCTCCTATACTGGTAAGATTTTATGAGATTTCTCTTGACTCATGATGGTTCTTCAGTTTTGAAGTGTGACATTTGCAATTGATCTTCTAGTCACTACTATTTCACTTGTATGTGGAATAGAGTTGAAGTAAGGGTAATTGAGGAATCAAAGTGGGAGCAAACAGGCAGGAGAGTATTTTGTTTCAGCCATCCTCCACTGTTTTGTTCCCCCCTAAACTTCCCCACACCAGTCCTCTCTTCCCTCTCAGTCTATCCGATTTCTCCAGTCCTCCTTTTAAAATACCTTCCTGCTTAAAATACTAATCTTATCAACATTTTTCACATGAACAGTTATGTATTAAGGATTTTCTACAGGATGCTAACTGTGTATCTTTATTGGGCTGACTTTATGTAAGCACTATTGCAAGCCAGCTTGCCCTGTGGTCTCAGTGGCAAGTATTTGGAAGTAGTAATAACCCACTGTCCACTTCGCAAAGGAAGTGAGACTCAATTCTTGACTCAATTTCATGTATGTTTTTTGATAAATTCTCTGAAAAAGTGCTCTATGTCTTATATTACAAAGTCTGCCCTCTATCTAGATAATGCAAAAATTATGGCCACTCAAAAAATTTAAAAATATGAACATGTGGGATTATGCATATTTTGTGCTGTAAAAACCAAAGATTTTCTTTTTTTGCAATAATTCATATTATAGCAAAGCATTGCAGGATTATTATAATTTTAAAATATATAGTATTTAAAGAAGCATCATGATTTAAACTGGGAGAGAAATTGCTTTGCTGCAAAAATCACTTCTGGGATAAACTTATATTGTAAAACATCTTTTGTAAAAAAAAAAAAATTTTGCTAACTTTAGCAGATAATATTCCCAGTAGCTCATCAATTAAATTTTATTCATGACCACCCCACATATTGATCAAATTTAGCTTAGCTGAGACATTAAACCAATGTCATATCCCTGTATTTTACTGTTGCTGATATTTCTGTATTAGCAAGTGCAAAGGTAATGCTTAAGTGTTGGTAAATCAGTACTGTATTCTTGCTTTAGATAAGTGTCTCCACCACAAGAACTAAACACAAAAGATGTAAAGAACGGTTGCGTTTACTAAATGCATAGTACTTACCTGAAAATAGAGTTTTGTTGTTTCTTACGATGTAGTTATGTGAATTATCAAAAAGAATGGATAACATTTTTAAAATATGTCATACCCTGAAAGTACCAGTATCTACTCCTTTTGAAAGTATCAATTGCTGTTTCTGTTGCAGAATTTATAAAACACCTTCTAAAGCTTCTATTTGCTGAGATGAGAAACAGTATAATTAACAGCTTTGGGGAAAAAAATTGCTCTCTGCTTTCATTTCTCACAGCCCAGGAGATAAAGGTGGCAAACCATTTTTTTAAATGCTTTTTGTGAAACTGATGTTGCTCTGCCACAGGGCATTTCTTTATCATAACATGAAATTAAAATGAAACAGGACCATGTGGACTTAACTATCTGGAAACTTCAATTCATTTGGGAATTGTATTGAACTGTTAAAACAGTGCGAGTTATCCATTCTTCCTCTAATCATTGCAGTGTTAGGGTGAGCTACTACCTGGCCTCCCATCCCGCCCCAGCTTATTAATAGGGCTCCAGAGCACTACATCTTACTTGTGGAAGATATATAAACCAAAAAAAATATTATGACAGAACTTGTAAACATTCCCCTTTCATGTAAAGCTTAAGTGGATATTAGCAAGGGGATTCTTCTTCACTATCAATGGGCAGAAAACTGACAAAGTATTCCCAGCTTTCTTCAGAGCCTTCCGTTTCCTCCATTTGTAATGCTAGGTTATTAAGGACCTGGTTTCTGTGGGAAAAGTACTAGCAATGAACACCTGCCAGAAGGACAATCCCAAATTACCTTGTTAGACTCTAATCTCAACCTAAAATTAATTTCGATCTTGGACACTTAATAAATCTCTCTTTCAAACCATCTGTTTGTTGTTCTCAAACAACTAGAGGTATGCCTGCACTGCAAAAATAGAGGTCCCAAACCGTTTAACCTAGAAGAGCTTTAGTGAAGAGCTTTAGGCAGAAAGGTATAGTTCTTTTTCTCAAAAGCTGGTAGAGAAATTTACTGAAAACTCTGGCTCACTGATATCAACCCTGAAACCAATTGAAATATATATTCAAATAATTATTGGTTTATATTCCTTCTTCACTGCCCCACATCAGTGAGGACTATTTAGTCTTTAAACACCACCACGGTTTTCAATTGCTGGGGAGACTTTATCATCTAATACTGATTTTAATAATGTTGTGCCAGTTGTAATCCCCAGTGTTTTTTCCAAAACTTTGCCTTCACCCATTTCAAAATCACAATGAAGTGACTTACATTGTCACTCTAAGACTAATACTTCAGGAATACACATTCCTTAATTGGGCTTTTGACAAGAAAAGTCCGCTGATTATTTCCTATGTTTGTATACATGTATATACTCGTATACAAATATTTACATACATATGCAAATCTTTTAAATATGACTGCATGTTCAAAAATAGATGTTAAAATTGTATATGCATTATATGCACTTTTTTTATTCTTTCCCTTGTTGAGAACTCCTTTATCTAAGTGATCTGGCCTCTTTCTTTAACTATGGAGAGTGGAAATTGCAGCTACGATGTACCCTGTAATAAATCTCATTTGTGTACTCAGTTCTCCTCTGTAGAAGAGAACAATGAATAATTTGGAAGTGAACATCCTCAGGGATTCCTGACATTTTTCCCATGAGGCATATTACTATATGACCTACCAGTGTTTGGAGCACAGACTCAGCATTCTTTCTGCAGCCAGATGTACAGAAATTTCTTTGCCATTAATAAAGCATAGTTCAAAATTTTGTGTTCCATCACTGATATTCTATGAGAACCATAAGCAAATATGTTTCATTCTGCATAGTTTGTGCACCAAGTAGCTACTGCACCTTGTAAGTGCCATTAGTCTTTTTACAATATCTGATGCTCATTTTTTTTATCTGTGGTTCAAGCTACATATGGTTTCTTGAAAGCAGACCCTTTTTATTAATTCCTGCTAACCCTAAAAGTTATCTCTATCCTGGCTACGTTTTGTTATACTGGAATATATGTGCTAACTCAAAAAGAGTGCTAATACTGAGCAACTGTACTGATGCTTCTATTGGTACACCTTCACAGATTGATTTATACTGGTTTAAACAGCTGAGGCTCGGTTCTATTATTTTTGCAATCTGGTAATGATTAGCAAGAACTCATCCAGGAAATAATTAATGAATGTCAGGTTGGGAATGAAGCTGAAATGGCAGCTTCTTCTCTCTTACTAGTTTGAAAATACCTGCATGTTTGAAAGCTTTGTTCTAATATTGTTATAGTAAAGTGTTAGTTAATTGTAGATGAAAGATTTACTGTTATTATGAAATGCTGTCATTAAAAGATGTCATTTCTCTTTAAAAAAAACAGGCTGTATATAATCAGTTTTTGAATTCTCTTAAAGACTCAGAACACGAGTCAAAATATGCCCTTCTTGCTCTTGGCCTGATAGTTCGTGACACTGCTTTCATATGAAGTGGTGTAAAACTCAGTAATGTTTTCAGCTATAACTTGTAGGAACTCAGCTGAAATATCTAAATATTTTAACAGGAATTAACTGAACATCTTTAATATGCTTTTAGATATGTTTTTGGCAAGATAAATTACTGCTTTCAGTACTTCTTACTATGAGAATAAATAATTTCATATTGACAGAAGGCCTATTTCATATTAGAAAATAAAAATTCTTGGGAAACAGTTCATAAAAATTGTGTGTTTTTTTCCTTTGCAAAGGAGAGGTGATCATTAACTTAAACTAGGTAAACAATTTACATGTTATCATTAATGTGGTTGTTTTGTAAGCCCCTAAATAATATAAATTATAGTGCATTTGAAGTGAATGTTTTAAGAACAGAAAGTAAAATTTACAAGCAATAAAAATATTAAATTCAATCTTAAAGAAATTTCCTTTAATCTTAGTCCACTGAGATTGGACTTGCTTGGAAAAGATGTTTTTTTCTATGTCAGATGTGTATTAGAGTATGAATGTTAGCAATATTTGGATCCTTGGTTAGCATACCTGTTTGACATAGAAAAGAGCCTGCTGGGCTCCATGGCTGGGACATATTAGTCATCAGCCTGTCTATTTTGAAAAAGAAACTTGTTTTTACAAGGGTTAACTAGGTGTGATTGGAATTAAATTCAAGTTGACAATGCTTCAAGGTACTTCATTTGATTTTGCCCTTTTTTAATTTGCAAAGCCTGTTCAGAAAACAGCAACACATTGAAAATTGGTGTTTCCACATTAGCAGCATTCTGCAAATAGTGAGTACTCAAAGAGGCAGTTGCAACGAAGAGCTTCTAAGTAGTACACAGATTAAATGGATTTAAATTAATTGTTTGCCAAATATTTTTGGATAGGGAACACTTTTGGGAATATCAAATATTTCATGGACAATTGATAAAGAGAAGGAACACATTCTAACAATTTGAGTTGCTTCTGAGTGGATACTTTGAGCTAAGAAAAATTTTTATTTGGTGTTCTTGTGGACAAAGTATCTTTTAAATAAGAATTTCTAGTGTTCCAAAACATAGAAGAATATGCTTGTTTACTATACAGGATTGTTATTACTCGGGCTCTGTTTTAAAGTAAAGTTTGCTAGTTTTCAGTGGCAGTGCTTGTGCATCATTCATTGTGTACATTAACCACATACATATTTTATTTCTGTTTCACTAGCACTTTTGACAGCTTGAAAATTTCTACCTTATCTTAAAGTTTCATTAGGAAATGTCTGCAGACTACAGGCTGATAGTCAGAAATAAGAGGAGCCCTATGATTCTGACCTTATCAGGCTGCTGTGGACAATTTTTCTTCTACCAGCAGTACTTGATTCTTTTAATCTGATGGTTTTTATATTAAAATTTAGCATATCTACTGAAAAAAGAAAGTTATCTTGAAATAAGAAATTTTAAACTAAAGAAAAATTTCCTTTTATTGTATAGCATGTGTTTAGGGGTTAGCACGATAATAATTGAGATATCCTCAGCTGCCCTATGAGTACTCTTAAAGAATTTCTAGTTATTGGCATGCATTTTTTATTCTAGTGATAATAGAGTAATATATGCAGTACAAATGAGTCCTTTTCACAGAATTGTGTGGTGGTGGGTCAGTAGAATGAAATGCATAAAACACCACACAGCTCCTCGAGTGGAAGGAAAAATGTATGGGAATGACTGTTAACTGAGGTGTACATTTGCAAGAGCATATTAGTGGGTTTGTTTCACTTGAATACTCAAAATAAGCATGCAAGGGTTGTTTTGGCGTTTTTAAAATAAATTAAACACATGCAAACCCATTTAATACAATTTAAAGTGAAAGCAGTAATAACATGAGTTTCTCTATGTACATAATTAATTTCCATTAAATTCACCACCATCAAGATATTTCAAAGTTCTGTTTGTCAGTTTGGTTTTTTTCCTAACTCATATTTCATCAAACAGCACAAGCTTTGGAAGCAGCGTGGATTCTAATCATTCTGAAAACAGTCTTGATACCAAGTGCCTATGTCAAGGACATAGATATTTTGGATGCAAGTGAATTAAGAATCATGAAGGCATTCTGTGTGGCATTTCCTTTATGCAACATACCTTTATACCCCCTCCTCCATGGTCATTAGAAGAAATTGCCAATAAACATTTTCATGGGACTAGAAAGAGGAAGAAAAATATCATGTTGCTGTTGCTTGCTGAAGTTTTTAGCTTGTAACTTTATCCCAAAGTTAAAAAGACTAACTTTTACATTTGAGTCCTTTCTATGACTGAGGAAAATTTTGTGTACATGAGAAGCTTGAACATAGATTTTATTGTCAGTGTGTGATGCCACTGATTTCAGAAAGATCATACTAGTAAAAAAGTGTGGTTTAAAACATTTCTTCCAAAGGATGAAAACACTTTAATATCAAAATTTACTTTCTTCTTTGTGGGAGTTTGATTTTCTTTGTAGTTTTTGTGTGCTAGTTGTTTTCCACAGTCAACAGAAAACTAAGTAGAAAATCCTAAAATGTGATTTCACAAATATAATATTCTAATAATCTAATAAATCTTTACTAGAGAAGAAATTTGCATATATCACAGTGAGTACAATAACATTTTGCTGAAAAATATAAAAAGAATGTAAACTTACTTTATATCTTATTAAAAAACATGTAAAGGGGTATTGGTCAGTATAAAATTTTTAAAATCCTGAAAATATAACCAAACAGGCTGATAAAGTACAAAGAGTAAAGCTATGTGACATTTACAAAATAATTTTTGTTTCTTCAATACTGAAGAAAAGATGTAATTGAATTTTTTTTGTACTTTTTATAAGCTTTTTATTTATCCTTCATTTTGGCATGCTACCTGTATGTAACATACGGTGCTTTTTTAATGCACTAATGACTTCTAAGACTTTAATTTTGAGGTGCTATTCCATAACTTACCTGTAGTTAGCCTGGAAGTACTTCAGTATTCCTTCAGTTTGGTTCAGGAGAGCTCTGCTTGTAAGTTAGTTCAGTCCTGCATCTATTGTATACACTGATTTTCTAAATTTGTTACCAGACAAAATTGAAATTTAGTAGGAGAAATATCTTGGTTTGATGGAAAACAGAAGGTGTTTTCTAATTGAATTAATATTTTTTAGAATTGTCTGCGTAAAAGGATTTTGAATAAGGGAATTCAGGAAAGGAAAGATTTGTGCCATGTTGCTTAAGTAGTATGTAGGAGCAAGTATTGGTAAGACATGTGAATGCAAGTGATTTATTTTGTCCAGTAATCCATGATGGACAGCTGATCTGTATAGTATAACTACATTTTAAAAAGAAGAATGGCTTGTAAAATTCATTTTTAAATGGACAAAACACCTCAAAACTATCACTCATTCATTTTGGTATTGAAGTGGTGAAGTCATGCAGTCATGCCAGACGCAGTGAAGTTAATTCTTAAATACAGGTTATCAATTTTTTAAAAAACTAAGGAAAAAAGAAACTCTGAACTTTTTTTTTCCCATAATTGATCTCTTAGATATATCTGGCTCTTCTGTAATTTATTTTCCTAAGTAGAATTTTTCCTTTTGTTATCTTCATTACTACCTAAGAATAGTATCCATGACAAAGTTTAGCGTTCTGAATTCATTATCTTACAGGAAGATAGTGGTTCTGTTACATGTGCAATAGGCAGAAAACAATCTTACAGCAACACATAATAAATCACAAGAAATATCATGTTTACCTTTATATATCATATATTATCTTAAATTATCTGTTTATCTTAAAACTAATAGAGCTATGCTGTATCAGAAAATGATGAATGAAATTACATTACACCAATTACTGTAGGGTGGTGTAAAAAATGAACAATCCCCTCCCCCATACCCGTCCTTTATTAACAGAACCCTTATTTTTCAATGGAAATATTAAATGGAATATTTAGGCATTTTCTCTAGCCAATTTTCTCGGTACCAGAACTTTAGTCTATAGTTTATTTCAACACTTCCTCTGGATTTTTTTTCCATATTTCATGCACTACATTATATCTTTTTTCTATTTCAACAGCTTTTTTTTCTGAGTGCAAATTTTTAATTTAGGCTGGAATAATTCAGCTGCTGCACTGAAGATTTAAGTTCAAGACTTAACATTAGGCTAACTTTATATTAATATTTCTAATAATATTTCTGTCATTCAGAAATATATCAGGTCACCAGTATCTGCTGGCGCACAGGTGTAAATTTTATATATTTTACATAAAATTCATGAAAAATTAAGTTAGGGGAAGGTCATTCTGCTGTGTGGGACTGTAATGTTACACTTGATGTGCTATGTGAACTCCAAACAAATAATCAGACTTTCCATAATAATTAATAAACCCTTTAAAAAAAGGTTTACAGAAAAGGATGACAAGGCACTGAGATTACAGACATATTTTTCATATCCTGTATCTGTGTAGTCATTTCCAAATAACACAGTGAGAGCACAGAGGAACTACAGAAGTCAGAAGAAACTGGGTGCACTTCCAGCATGTGTCGCTGTCACTGGTTTACTCTGACACTGTACACACAAGTGTAAGAGAAGCAGCTGGCTTCAGCCATGCATCTTCATGTCTTACCTCATTCCCTTCCCCATCTGCATACAAATCCTACCATCCGCCTGTGCCTTGTGTCAGTTTATTCTCCATTCTTGCAGCACTCCCATTATCTTGTAACCTAGTTGAAGAGGAACACGGGTGAGCCTTAGAGATTCTATGCGTCACTGAGTTTCTCTGGTTCCGTTCCTTCTGGTGTCTTTCTACGGTCGTCTGTACTAGGGCTGTAAGGGAAGGGAGCCAGGAGAGCCACTGGCACTGTGGAAACCAGCTGCAGGTCCCATCTCTGAAGTTAGAGACTACGTTTCCCATGTCAAAAAGTCCATGTTTGCAAAAACTATCTGCTAGATTTAGGCTTGATAGAAAGCCTCATCCCTGGAGAAAAATGCAAACTTTGGTTTTTTTAATGTAGTTAGTAGAACTAATATATATTTTCAGGCTTATTGTTTTTGAACATTGTTTATCAGTCACCACCTGATTCCACTGATTCAACTGAATCAACACTGAGAGACTGGAAATGCATCTTTCTTATCAGGAGGCAAAGGACACTCATATTGTAGAAGTTGTAATTCTGGATAAACTGCTTAATGCTAGACAGACTCAGGTGCGGTATTGCCTGTCTTTGTGCACTTTTTATGATATTTTAAGATTTAAAAAAAATTACTCTCTGGATTACCCAAAGATATTTTTTTATGTAATTGCTTTTAGGGTAGTTGTCATCAGTTTTGTAATGTGATTTAATATTTCTATATGGAATAACTGCACAGGATGGAAAACAGCTTAATAGCAATGAGATTACAACTACAAATGTGGTTCTTAGAATAGCAGCCTACTCTTGTTATCAAATATAACTGAAAGATTGAGACCATCATTGTTGGCATCACCTACCTGCATAGCATCTCTCAAGCCAAACGTTATGATTTGGGAACTCATGCTTCAGACTCTGGCAGTGGCAGTATTATTTTCATAACGGTGTGGGTGAGGAAGAGCAACACTATGGGCATTCCAATGGCAGTAGAAGTCAATCATTCTGAAAATGTCCTTTCAGAAAGAAGCACTCAAATCAACCAAACCAACTGGTCTCTGCGTTTCTTGGCTGTTGTTTATTCAAATAATATGTTAATTTCATATTTGTTTTCCTGTTAAATGACTAATTTAAACTGAAAGGGCTTTACTGTTGTGAAGTTGTGATGTGTTGACTCTGGCCTGCAACTAAGAACCCACCAGCTGCTCACTTATTCCTGCAGTTTGGAGAAGAGAATTTGAAAGGCAAAAGTGAGAAAAATTAGTGGGTCAAGATAAATATCATTTAATAAGTGATGGGAATCAAAGAAGGGGGAAAAAACAAGGGTGATGCAAAAGCAATTGCTCACCACTTCTAACCTGCAGACCAATGCCCATTTCTGTATCCTGTACAAAGGGATATTCTGTTAATTAAACATGGCATGTTTAATGAATTGCACTTCTGAAAGAAAATGTCGGTGCCAACTTTGTCATTGCACTTTAAGCTATTCATACAAACCTTCTCTCATAAAATAATAGGCATTTAATTCCCAATTCCAATGAACTACAAGGTCTTTTTATGGTCTTGTTTCTCTGGCTTATGTACTAAGACCAATAACTTCTAAATACCTGGCCTATGCTAGAAGCAGTATAGACTGCCATGCTGCCTTTGTACTCTCCCTTGAATATGTTTCTGCATATATGCATAGTGAATTTAGCATTTAAGATATCAGTAAATTTCTTTCAGTATATTAGGCCAATTTTTCACTTCAACACCAGGGTAAGCTGAAAGCAAAAATAACTTAGTGTGGAGATCATATCTTCTCACTGGAAACCATTAAAAATCTTTCAATTTCTGAAGATGTTACAATAGCTGACCTAAATATTTTCTTGTTTTATGAATTAGAAGACTGTGATTTTACAGTTTTATTTCTACATATTAACTTTTCTTTTTCTCTTAAAAGAGAAGATCCTGCAGCCTAAAATAATGAATTCATAAGTACCTGCATAGCATTTACTGAATTGTTTGTACTGCTCTGGCTATCATGCTTTTATTTTAGCATGTTATGACTGCTGTGAAATAGATATGAAATAGAGGTTAGATGCTTTTCCAGTTAGTCTACTTTGCCTTCCACAGACATTCAGTCACTGTCAGAGAATGCTGTGAAGGTTACATGAAGCCACAAGAATGAGTGTGAAATCACATTGAATCAAATTATTCGAAGCATTAATAGGGTGAAAATGATTAGCTTTATACCCTAGATGTATTTTGAGAATCATATTAAAAATGATATGTAGTATCACACTAAATCTTTGGAGTGAAGAATTGCACCGTGCAAGAAAATTTCTTGATAGAATAGCAACTGTATTGCCTCTTAAGCCTCCTGAATCCACGAGGTTTAAGATAACTTCATGAAGTCCTCCCAGTAGCTTGAAATTTTAAGGATGTTAGATTGTCCACTTAAGGTTGAGAGCATTATGAAAGATATTTCCAATGCTACTTTACCAGGCAGTTCAAGCCTCCCTTATATTTATTTAGAATCCTGCACAACAGTCCTACACAATTTGAAGAGAACCAATTTAACCAGGGGGAAGCCAGCCATTTGATAACTCAGCAGTCATAGCAACAGTCTCCCAGCCTTGACAAAGAATTTGTCTTTGTTATCTTGCCTCAAAATACAGCCTAAGAATCATTAGCTAACCTCAGCATCTATATAAAATAATTAAGAGAGAAATGAATGATTTTGTGGGTTTTTTCCCAAGATCTACAACAGTATTAAAAACAAGTATGTGATACAAGTCCAGATTCAGAACAATTGTTTAGACTGTAATAGTTTGCAATGATAGAAGTTCTTTTCCTTGAATTATTTCAACTTTTATTTTGAGATGTTTCCATTTACAAATTCTGTAAGAAACAACTCATTTAGTTTAGGCCTGTTTGTATATATAGCTATGTATGGGTATATATGTATGCGTATATTTTAATTTATTTTTATTCAATAATTATTTATTTATTTAATAATAATTTTCCCACCAATTTCCTTTTGAAACAAGTACTTTAATCTTACTAATTTCATGTGTTGGGTGTCCTGTTAGTCAATACCTGTAATTCCTAAGCACAGACATACAATTCACTTTTCAAAAGACTGATTTTCTGTTCAGACTGGTCATCTGCTGCTGCTGAAACAGATGATAGCTTTTGAGTCCAAACATGAGCAATAGGGAGGGAATAACCATAATATATATTTTAAAGTGGATTTTTTAAAAAATAGATTTGCTTTAAATTTGGAGTCTCCAAAATAGTACTTGCTGATATATTGCCAAGATGCTTATTCAAGTTACTAAACTTGTTTCTGAAACATTTATGATAAACAGTATCAACTGTTGTGAATCCTCATGGAATTAAAAAGGAGTTTCTGTGCTTAAAAAAAACCCAAAACATTCTTGTAAGATAGGAATAATTTTAAAGATCATAAAGTTTAATTTGGGTTCTTTAGCTTTATTTGTTTGAATGCAGCAAGCATTTTCAATGTTCTGGTAAATCGTGAGCTATAATTTTATGGGTTTGCGTGGCAAGTGTTTTGTTGGGGGGAGGTGAGCGACAGGAGGGGCTTCTGAGAGAAGCTGCCAGAAGCTTCTGCAGTGTTGAATGGAAACAATGTTAGCTGGCTCCGACATGGATCTGCTGCTGGACAAAGCTGAGCCCGTCAGCAGCATCGTTAGCACCTCTGATAACAGAGCGAAGAAGGGGAAAAAACGCTCTGCAATCACAGCTGTAGCCAGGAGTGAGAATATGTGCGAGCAACACCTTGGCAGACACCAAGGTCAGTGCAGAAGCAGGGCGAGGAGGTGCTCCAGGCGCCGGAGCGGAGATTCCCCTGCAGCCCGTGGTGAAGATCATGGGCACCGGCCGTGCCCCTGCAGCCCACGGAGCACCCCGAGCCAGAGCGGGTGGTGCCTGAAGGATGCTCTGACCGCTTGGGGAGCCCCGGCAGAACCTGCAGACCCGTGGAGAGAGCAGCCCGCACTGGAGCAGGCTCCTGGCAGGACTTGGACTCCATCGGGGACCCACACTGCAGCAGTCAGCTCCTGAAAAACGGCAGCACGTGGGAAGGACTCACAGTGGAGAAGTTTGTGGAGGATTGTTTCCCATGGGAGGGACCCCACACTGCAGCGGGGGAAGCGTGTGAGGAGCTCTGCCTCTGAGGAGGAAGGAGCAGCGCACACAACGTGTGATGACCTGACAGCCACCCCCATTCCCTGTCCCCGCTAGTGGCTGAGCAGGGAGGAGTTGGAGAATTTGGGAGAACAGTTTAGCCGGGGAACAAAGTAGGAGCGGGAGCAAAGGTGGTTTTTAATATTTGGATTTATTTCTCATTATCCTACTTTAATTTGTTTGGTATAAATTAAATTAATTTCCCCAAGTCAAGTCAGTTTTGCCCATGACGATGAGGGCTCAATGATCTCTCCCCACTCTACTCTTGATTCATAAGCCTTTCATGATATTATCTCTCCCCTGTCCAGCTGAGGGGCAGAGTGATAGACTAGCTTTGGTGGGCACTAGGAATCTACCCAGGGTCCACCCACTGTGTAATATTATTATATTACTTTAACAATTTTTAAAGCAATTTTTAAGTAACCCCCTTTTTTTGTTTGTTTGTTTCTGATAGGTGAATCATTAATCTTCTGTTATTTAAACATCTTACATGTTCACCATGTCTTAAAGATTATTTTAATTTTTAATTTTTACACACTCCATTTTGTTAAACTAGCACCAGAATTAGCATAGTAGGAGACTCTAATGCAGAAATTCTTTACCTTCATCAAAGTAAGATTAAAAAATGTTTCCTAGATTAGGAACATCCATTTATTTAATTATTTAATTTATTTGATTTATTTAATAAATTAATTAATTAATTTGATTTATTTAATAAAAAGATAAAAAGTGAACAAAAGGCTAAAATATATACCTTGTAAAGCAGAAACCTTGTTTTAATAACTAGGTATTTAACTAACTAGCATTGCTCCAATGAGTGCTTCATCAAGTTACTACACTTTCACCAAATTTCATTGAAATCATGACTCCATTTCCAAGGTTGTCACCAGCTATGAGATTGCAACTGTGCTCTGTAAATTCCTCTCTGATACAGTAAGGGGTACACCAAAGTTGGTAAGCTTCTACATAAAGGAATCAGAGAACATTGTTTCAAAATCCAAAAAACTAATGCTTGAAATGTTCAGAGGTAGCTGGATTCCTGTCTGCTCATTTCATGTAAAGCCCTGAAGTCAGGTTTTTTTCATGGATTTTCCTAATAGGTAGGATTTCAGCAAGTTTCATGTTTTTGGTCTGTACTCTAGCCTGGACTTATAAAAATCCAAATACAAGGCAGGTAGAATCAATATTTTTGCTGAGTATTAAGCCATATATGTCTGACTGTGTCTGGAATATCCGGAGTTTTTTGTCCTGCCCATGTATTTAACCTGCTGGTCTAGGGAAATTGATGTGCCAGTACTTCCAGAGGCACTTTTTGTTTAGCCTCAGAATAAATTGTATCAGCACTGTATCTTTTTCCCTAGCTTTAGAAAGATCCAGACAAGGTCTTCTTTGACGCTACTGAAACTATATGCTACTATTCAGGTTTGGGGATGGATAGCTCTGAAGTCTATAATATCCCTAATGTGTCTTCAGATCCTTGGTTGAATGCTTGAAAACTATGAACTGAAACAGCTTGTGGCAATGAAGCTTAACTGAAAGCAGGCCTGCCCCTGTTGAGAAGGCTGTTTGTTTAAGACTGGTTTTGGTGTTATCTTTTGACAAAGGTTAAGCAGCTCCCTGCTAGGAGTGATGGCTATTACAGACCACATTGTTTAGGAATTTTATTCTTCCCTTGCTAATACAACTGCAGAAGAGAACCACCTAGCTGCCTAACTTGGGCATAAGCGTTCTGCTGGAGACACAATAGAAAGAGTACTATTCCTAGATAATCAGCGAACAGGAATTTAACCCAAAGAGGTTTAAACAGACGTTTTTCAGCACACTTAGGAACAGTAGAGAATTTTCTACTAATTCATATGACTTATACTTTTATTAATTTTATGGATATTTCTATTTTTTAAATACAGTAGATGATATTTTAATTATACAGTTAGAAAGAATGCTGCTCACTTTATGAAGCACTTTAATATTAGAAAAGCATTAAAAATAGCTTTCAATAATGATGAATTTTTATGCATCCCTAATGAGTTAATTAAAATGACAGTAATGTTTCTATTTTAATAAGAATTCTGCTGCTGTCAATGAGATGAAAGTATTTGGGCAGATTTTTAGCACCTTACCTTGGTGCCCAGTGGACATAACAACAGAAATTAAGCACATGTAATTAATACCAACAGAAAAAAAAATTGTTAAAAGCAATAATTGCCATCTGTTCTTGTCAGTATTATTAATGCGCATAGAATAGCCTTTATTGCAAAATAGCTTACAACTGTAGTGTTGACAAAACTTGTTTCTTTCAAAGTAGCTGGACATGCAGTAAAGAAGGTAAAGTGAGCAAACAAATTCAAAATGTTAACACAGCCTAAGAGTATTGGTGTATCAGCCAATTTATAATTAGTTGCAGCTTGCAAGGAATGCAGATCTCACAGGAATAAAACCACAATAATACTTGTAGATAAGGTGCTGAACCATTCATATGTTATACTTTGATATCTTGTAACTGTTAGAGTTAATCTGGCAATGTAAGTTTGATCCTTATTTTCTGAGGAAAAATTATGCCTTGTTTCAGTTTCCATAGCTACTAGTGTTCAACTGATGTATTTGCTATGCAAAAATAAGTCTTTTTTCAGTTTTGTAAATTTAGTATACTCTACATTGCAAGATTTTTGAATAATTTTCTTGGCCTAGAAGGAACAATTTAATGCAGTTTAGTAAAATGATACTCTACAATTAGTTATCATCAGATTCTCTTCTAACATAGTTTCCTAAGGCTCATTTGTGTTCTCAGGTTATTGCCAGATTCCTACAGTCTCCTGAATCTCTTCAAATCTGGTAACTAAATTCTGCAACTTGGCAGAGGTGTAGACATCTGAAATAATAGGTTCTTATAAGTGTGATTTAGGTAAAAAAAAAATTGTTTGGGTAAAGATAACATGATTTTTTTCTTTATTCTCCATAATACAGAGGGAGGATACTCGGTGAGCTGAGGCAGAACTCGCAGCAGAGTGAGCCAGTGGTGGATGGCTTATGCTTGTACCTCACAGAGCATCTTTTGTCTAGCCTGAAAGAACCAAATGCTGCTAGTTCCATGGATTGCTGAAGACAGTGTGCTGGTTTTTTTTTCACTGGCACAGGATTCAAATTGCAGTTACTCTTAGTTTGAGGAGAAATTAAATATACACTGCTATTCAGGGATGTATAGCTTTAGCTAAATGTTCATACTCAGATTTTCCCATGCCAAAAAATGTTTTAACTACTTTCTGAACTGAGGCAACAGAAAGTTGTCTATTGAGACAGTGATCTCTGAAACGTACCAAATTCATAGAGAAGTTCAGAAAGGTATCAATTTAGATGGTGAAACTGAGAGCCTTGGTGCTATATCTGAGCAAATAACAAATAACGAAATCAGACCTTTTGCTAGATTTGAACAATAATAATTTCTGTTTCAAATGTAAGGGAGTTTGGTTCGATTTGTGATTTTAATGAATGTGTCACTTCATTTGTTTCTGTATGCCCATTTTGTTATTCTGGTCATATGTTACTGCCCTTAATTAATTTTTTTTTTCAGTTGAATTTAATTTTAATGCTGATAGCTCAAAACAAATTCTTTTAAACAACAGGATCTGTAAGAGATCACCAAGTGTGTCTTGAAATCAACTCTCTCAAACTCTCATATGGGTTTTGATTTTCTCATAGTACATTTAAAATTTAATTCTTCAAATTGTTCATCATTAGGAGATTACCATCCATTTCTGTACGTTGATGATATATGAAAGGAATTTTTTCTATGATTTTCACAGGACTATTCAATTGCTGCTTCTAAGGCATAGTTTGAGAAACATTGAGAAAATTATGGCATGTTAGGTTTAATTACTCTGAAAATAATTTCAGGTTAAAAAATGTTCAGTTCAATATAGAGAGGCTCATGACCAGAGAAACTCAATGCTTCTAGAAATACTTTGTCTTCATATAGTAATTTCAGCTAAAGTGATAAAATAGCAAATTTCATGTGAAAAAAGTGACATTTCTTAGTTCTGCATTCAGAATCACAGGACATAAATATTTTGCTGATGCTGTCAAAGAATTTATATATTCCTTTTATATTTTTTAGCTTGCAAGGCATGAGTAATCACTCACAGCAGTTTATAATTCTTAAAGCTCTGGTCTTAAATCTCTTACCAAGAACTCACCTGTTGTAAAACACCTTAGAAAACTTTAGCTTATTCAACAGTTTTGTGTTTTGGATGTCCTCTTGCACTGGAATAAGGGACTTCTAATTATTTGCGGCAATAAATGCATTACTTTAATAGATCATAAAATAAATGCTGATGGAATATTTCTGATTAAATTATGTGAGTAGATGTCGGTAGACTCACTGGTCTAACTGATCCTAATTACAGTAGTATGTGTGCAGCTTGTCCCCTCTACCATAGGATAACGATTAACCCCACAATTATGTGCAGTAATTCTGTAATATGATGCTATACTAGTTTCTTTAAACATATGACACTGCTAAGTACATAGACTTTATAAATTCATAAATCCACATACTAAAACCAGTACAACTATGAAATTATCTGAGTTTAAGGCATAGCCAGCACAACTAAGAAGTTACGTGAGTTTAAGGCATATACTGTCCTCCTAAAAGTCAGAATGTATGTAAAGGGAAATGCCCAGACTTGTGACTGGGAATTCCATTATAAAGTTTTTTCCTAAAAGCTACATTCACATAGAGAGTGCATGTTACATTTAACCTCGGTTCTTTAAAGCAATTCTCTGCTTTTGTCTTGAACACCAGGAACATCATAGATGATCTTACGAGAGAGTCTTGGTTTGGATGGTCTTACAAGGTCATCTGTTTTTAATTTAAAGAATTATGTCTGTAGATCAGTTCTTATCACTGGCCCAAATTCTAAACGAAGAGAAAATTCCTTGATATTTAGCTTCCTAAAGAATTAAAAATACCAGACCGGATTCATAAAATGTATTATGCCACTCGTGAACAGATCACACTGTTTGTTTCTTATACTTAGCATAAATACAAAAAGAATAAATAGATTTGCTTTTGTAAGCTAAGCAGTCCCTAGTTTTCTCCAGGAAGCTGTCTTGTTGCTGGATGCCATTGATAAAAATGAAGGAAAAAGGATCAAACTTTTTATATTTACTAGAACATAGAAAGTAATTGAGGACTTCTTTTTGGACTCTTTTGCTCCTGCTATGCTGAACTGATCAATGGGGAAAACACCCAGGAGGAGTCATCTGTGAAGAGCACAGCAATTTTGTTTGTTGTCAGCTTACACAGATGTTCATTTTACCTTAATTTTCAGTGTTATTCAAGCAGCTTTCAAATTAATGTAATCAATAACATTAATGACCTTTAAAAAGCAAAGGAAGTATTAGCAATGGAGTATTAAATATAGAAACCTTCTGTATTTGATATCAAGTTGTCTATCAAACTAAAGGTATTTCTAAAATTGTGGGCACTAATATAGAGATATTAAATTTGTTAACCAGATATTGAAAAAACATGTGTGTGGCAACGAAAACTTCCTTCTCTGACTTTCTATTCATTTCTTCCTACATACAAATTCATTTCCCCTGTTAGCTGTATGCACTGATACAAACATCTTTTGATCATAATTATGTGTAGCGTGTGAAAATGCTTTGCAGGTGCTGGACTTAAAATTGTCCCTTCGGCTACCATTCAAATGGACACAGGAATGCAATTTCATCAACACTATAAATCCTTATGCTTCCATTGTCTTTATGCAGCTGTCTAGAGGACCATATGTACATGTAATTATATAGCTGTATTACACATAATTTTTCTTGCTGTTTTCTTTGTTTTCTTCATTTGGGTGTGGCCATTTGTGTTGCTGTCACTTAGTTCTTTTTTTCTGACAAGTCTCTGTACACACTAAGATCAAGTACTATGACTTTTAGAGAGAGACGTGGATGGAGGCAAGATATGATACTGAACCAACATTGGAATATCAGTTACAGAAAAAAAATGCAATGACCCATTACTTAGATTTTTGAAACTTATATTTTCTTCATTGTCTTATATTTTTAACATACAAGTAGTGATTTCAAAGGCTTCAGAAGGATATAAATAACATAATTACAACACTATTTCTGTAGTATAGTGCATGGGTCAAATTAAGGTGATGGTAAGCATCATCATATTTGGCTTTCTGTGAGATACCTCTTATTCATTCATCATCTCTGACATGTATTTTCTAATTGTTTAATTGTTTTGTGCATTTTTACTAGGCTATGAGTAGGTTATAACATTCGTGCTATCAGTAATGTGTAGGTAGATATTTTCCCATAAGTCTCACCCTCAAGATTTCTATACTATTTTACTGTGCGTAAGCTAAAAAAAGAGAACAAAAATAATAATAATAAACACTCCCCAAAACAAAACCCAGCAAGTAAAAAATCAAAACCAAACACAAAAGAAGCCCATAATAATGTCCACAAATATTATTTTTCAATGTGTTGAGTAATTTTTTATTTTTCCATGTTTCCATTGGAGCTAGAAGATACAAATTTTTATTTAAATTGGAGAATTAGGAGATGGGGAAGACGGCAAGAACAACTTCAGTGGAAATATTTTCCACTTTCTGGTAATTTTTTGGTAGTGTTAGTGTAAGGGGTTGTGGGGCTTTTTTATGTTTTCTTTGGTTTGAGATTTCAAATAGAAAGGCATTTAATATTAGTTGTTGTACCATATTGTACCACTGCATGTGTTATGATCAGAAGATTTTTTTCTGAACTGATGGGTGTTCCCCCCTCCCCTCCTGGCCTGCAGTATATGGGAATTGCTTGTCATTCTCTTAGCTTTTCAATAATCTAGACAGGTTCAGAAAAGTTCCCTAAAGTTTGTGTAGTATTTAAAAGTAGGCTTCTTGTGCTTCTCTAAGGAAAAAGAGGCAATGCTTTGTATGTTATATTTATCATTCTTAAATTTTGTTTTCCTTTTAATATGTAAACCATTTTCCAAGGGGAATTATCATTTAATTCTTTTGCTTTCCACTTACTACTTCATTTCAGTTTTAAGTCATCAGTGCATTTGGCAATTCTACAGCTAGTTTTTCTGTTTTAGTAATTTATGCAGATTAGAAGCAATGAAGATCTGAAAACTGACTCCCCTGTGGCCCTTCTCAACACTTTACTTTCTAATCACTTTACTTTAATCAGTTCTTTATCTGTTCCCATGTTTAACCTGAATCTCTCCTGCTTTCAGTTTAAGATGAAGACTATCATTTGAGACACTATCAAAGACTTTATGTAGATCCAAATTATGGTGCTTGTACTCCTATTATCAATTGTATTTCTCATCTTCTCAAAAATAAAAGGTGACTGCTTGTCAAAATTTAAATATCTTTGAAAGTATTATGAAGGTAAACTGTATTTGTTTTAAATTATTGACAATTATTTAACTCTCATCATCTTTAAATGAGTTGTATGCTATAGTGTAAACTACAAATTTTAAGGTCAATTCTCTCACTTGTTCCCTTCTAATGCCACCATGTGTCACTCAGCGTGTGCGTGCACTCACACACTAATATTGGCTGTAATGAGGAAGGCAAAGCAATGAGTAGGAATTATTTTGCAGTTTCAGCATATCTAAAGCAAATTACTGTAGAACTCTTGAGAGCTGCAAGACAGTTGTGTACTTTTGATCCTAACAGATCAGATGAGACCGACTATTTAGATAGAGAAATGAACCTCAAAGCTTTTCTCCTTTGCTCACTGCCAATCTTCATGTTAGAGAGGTAGTAAGATCATTCCAGATGTTAAATACTTTACTGGACTTTAAATGCAAGTGATCTTCTGCTGAGCCTAAAACTGATGTCTATGACTGTAGGTCATAATAATAAGACCTATCACTATTCATTAGATTTTTGATTTTCAAAACGTATTCTAATGTTTAGAATAATAATCATGTTTAGAATAATATCTTATGTAATACATGAATTTTTCATTTATAACTGAGAACATTTAAGATAGAAAAATTAGAAAGCCTAAGGAAAACCAGAAAAACCTAAAGGAAGAGCAAAAATTACATATATGTATTCAAACCTTTTAGTCTAGTGGTTAGTGTCTGATCTATTACAAAAGGATATTTATGTTGGCAGCTGCTGAAGCAGGTTGACACTGATTAGTTCTGAGTCACTTAAGTCATATTTTCCTACTTAATTCTACCTTAAGTATAAAAGAAGTAGTTGGACTTGATAGTCTCAAAGGTCTTTTGAAATCTAGTTCTTTCTGTGATTCTTTGATTAAAATTATAAAGGTTTATTTGAGAATCGAAGGATAAAATTGACGATAGTGGTTCTATTTTTCTTATTTTGATTACACGTAAAATTAAGTGGAGGAATGGACATGTATTAGGGGTTCAGGATAGACAGGTAATTCAGGATATGTTGCCACTTGCATAAATTATTCTGATAGATTCAAAGTTAAAGAGAATTTAAAATGCAATAAAATAAATACAAATTTATTCAGTATCTGAAGGGAGCCTACAAGAAAGATAGACACGGTGTTTTACAAGCACATGTACTGACAGGACAAGGGAGAATGGATTCAAACTGAAAGAGAGTAGGTTCAGATTAGATACTCAGAAGAAATCCTTTACTTTGAGGGTGCTTAAGGCACTAGAACAGGTTGCCCAGGGATGCCTCATCCCTGGAAGTGTTCAAGGCTGAGTTTAATGGAGCTCTGAGCAGCCTGGTCTAGGGAAAGATCTCCCTGCCCATGGCAGGGGGATTGGAACTAAATGATCTTTGAGGTCCCTTCCAACCCAACCCATTCTAAGAATTGCTGATAAACTATCAGAATTGTGGCATATACATTGAAAAGGCTCATATAATCAAATGTGCATTGAAGCAAAGACACTGGCAGAGTTCGAATTCTACTGTCTCACAGTCACCTACCCAAACAGACTACCCTGGCATGCACTCTGAAGATTAACAGTTGAAAAAACACCACCAAGTAGTTCAAGTAGCAGCTGTAGTTCAAAAACTGCCATTAAACACAACAGATTATCTTTCACTTGTAGGGATGCCTGAGTTCCTCAGTGTTTAGTGAGGCATGATAGAAAATCTGCATTCTGAAGTACCATAGACGACTTTGCATTTCACAGTATTTAAAATGAATGCATTTGAAAAGACTATTACAGATTAACACATTCTGAAATAACACTTCAAAAACTCATCAAAATGTTTAAAGACAGAAGAACTTGGTAATGTTTTAGAAAGGTCTTTTTGCTCACTCTGCTCTGATACAGTGTACAGTGAGTGGCTACCATGGTAACATACTTAAATTAGCAATCTTCAGATCTACTCTGGCCTCAGTTTTATGAACATGTTTTTCAAAGAGCAATGCTGGAATGGATGTTTGCCACCCATAATTACAGCTATTAATCACCTTAGATAACACAAGGATGTGTCAGCTCTATATTTACCTAGTAGCATATGCTTGTGTGATGAAAAGGCCCATACAATCAAAAACATATGCTCAAGTCTGGAACAGTTGTATTTCTTTACAGTGAGAATGGCAAAAGATTAGTCAATATTTACAGTAAAAATATCCTTTCTCTTTGCTATAAAATCAACTCCAATACCCCCAAATAGAAGAACGTCAATGACAGTATCAAATAGTCAGTAAAAGAAACAGCAGGTGAAAATAAAAATAATTTATTGTACTTTTAGTATGCAACTGAACAAAAGGAAGATGCAACTTTTATTAAAAATACTTTCTTCCTTTGTAATAAGAAAATCGCCCAAAAAAGTGTGAATTTCCCAGGCTATTTTTCATTATATGTTTATATGATTTTATCTTTCTTATCCTTTAGACTACAATGTATTACTTTGGCACAAAACCCTTTGGACAGAATATCTTTGCTTACAGCTGAGAGTGTATGTAGCTATCCATCTTGCAATCCTCAAAATAAGCAATTTATCCATTCTGCAGTCCCTAAAATAAGGAATTATCTGCACAGAAGCCATTTCAGATTCTCATTGCTAACACGAGGAGAATTTGTAAAGCTGAAAGATGACTGATTTTAGTCCATAAACCAGTACATGTTTTTTTCAATAGTAAATTTTTAAACTTCATTAAATATGCATAAGCTGTAAATTTCTGCAATTGTGTTTTTGTAAACATTTCTTTGTTTGTTTTTTGAAGGTTTGCAGGCAACAAAATACTTGTTGATTTAGAAATACATGGATATCTCTTTCAAAATGGTATTTATACTCCAAACTATAATTCTAACACTTGTCTTCATCACTTGTGCATATCTGAAATTTCAGCTCAGTATTTTCTGGTTTTTTTTGGAATATTAGGTAGCAGATAATAATGTTATTGCAGTAAAGATTTATAGACATTCCTAAGGTCATGAATCCTTCAAAGATAAGGGACAAAAGCTATAGTAAGTCATGAACAGGTTTTAATGCTGAATGTCCTTCTGCTGAAGTATGGTTCTCAAATTTTCTGAACAGAGGTGGGAATGCAACATAGCTTTTCCTGAAATTCCAATTAGTAATACAGTGTTTTAAATGAAACTAAACTCTTTCTTCTTATCTATCTTGTATTACTGTGTTTCAGATTATAAAGGCTGACATACTGACACAGAGTAGTTTCTGCCCCATTTTACACACAGATAAATCTGCCCCATTTTTTACTACATAATAATTTCTTTACTAAAGATAGTGACTTATTTTTTGAACTGAGTTTTAAACATAAAAGATATTTAACTGCAATTTGTTTTATAGCGTAAATATGAAGGGTCATACCAATGTAGTAAATAGTGTAGGAAAGAGTGAAAAACTTTGTTCATTCCTTACGTTTAGAAATAATACTTTTTTTTCTCACCCCTCTTTGCACTTTCCCACTCAACCACTTTTTTTTTTTTTTGCTGGGAACACTGTCACTAAAAACTTTGTTAATGGCAGAAATTAAAACAGATGTTTTTAACCAAAAGGCACCTTCTGAAAATTTTGTTCTTGAAATAGAGTGAAACACTGCTATCATATGCATATGCAATCTTGGGGGCATTATTTCATGTTTTTACATTTCTGGCAAAAGGAAAGTTTCGGTTATCATTACAGTACTTTTAAAGTGATGAAAAGAAATGAAAAACAACAGATGCACTGAAGTGAGACAGTAAATTTGATGTGCTGTTATCAGAAAGCTGCATTTATGAGACTTCCACTCTGTTGGGATATGCCTCCAAATGCTACAACCTAACAGGAAATAAGATTTCTACAAAATATGTATTTTGTGATCACTGAAGTCATGAAAAGAATGAGAAATAAGTTGATTTTAGCTCTGGAAATAGATTTGTTTCTGTGTGTGTTTCCTGAGTTTCTAAGTTCAGAATGTTATTTGATGCAGAAAATTTAATGAACTTTTTAAAATAGATAATTAAATAGGAAATATGAGCAATTAGTAAATATTTTTCTTAAGTCTTTGTGTGCACCATACAACAGTACTGTATGCTGAATTGCACAGTATTTATTTTCATATCTTTAGTGTCATAACACCTCTGAGTCAAAATGCTGTTGTGCAAGATAAGGTTCAATTAGAGAAATAAAAAATGGCCTTGATCCATCAGAACTTAAACCAGAGGTGCTAAACAAGAGACAGCAGGTGAAGAGGAAGGGAAAAAGATACAAGAAAATGCTGGACTACAAAATTCTCTGTAAGCATAGTCACTTGGATTTTAGATATTGCTGAAAATTCTGTTGCTAGCACTTATAACAAGTACTGAGATATGCTTAGACTAATAAAGGTGTTTTGCCCATAAATGCAAAAATAAGTGGAAGGTCAGCACTTAGGAGCTTTGAGATAATCACATTGAGATAATTTCTTTTAACCTTTTTGCAATTCTCAGAGCATATCACATTTCATGAACCCTGCAGCTTCCTTGATGAGAATCAGAGAAATACACAGAGGGGAACATAATTAAGATTAATCCATATATATTTAACTAACTAATGAATGTGTTTTACTTACAGTGTGTATTCCGAGATATCACTAGTAATACCTTATCTTTTTTGAACAGGTAAATATCCCATTTCAACAGATTGCCAAAAGAAACTGCAAAAGACTTCAAAGGTAAGGACCTCCTTAAAAATGCTTCAAATGATCATTCCTTCTGGTTTATCAGAAAAGAAAATGGAGAATGTTAATTCTTTTTGACTATCTGGTTGATAACAAAGAATTGCAGGTGGGCATTATTCGAGATAGTCTTCCTGTTCAGGAAGCTGTATACATATAAAAGACAAATTTTCACTTTACTCTTGTTTATAAGGATAAACTTAATTAATTTGGTAACTGCAGAAACATAAAGGATTTATGTCTGAAAATAAAATATTAAAAGCTTGTAACATTTTTACCATATTTTTCCTTATGCAAGATTAAAAGAATATTATTAAGCTACTAGAAAATTAAACTTGGTAAGGATTCTTTTTTTCAATATGAAAGCTTTCTATCTTCACTTTTAAAATATTTTTTACTTGATACAACTTTCTTTCATTCCTCTAAATATTAATTTGAGTTTGGTTTCAAAGATTTAATTCATTTTGAGAGCTCTTTAGGTTTAGAATACATTTGGTTGGGTTTCAGTTCTGGGGAATATCTCAGTGTCATATTGTGTCCAGACTTCTGTTTGAAGTACTTCATTGTTCTTCAGGTATGTCTCCTGTAGCAAATAGTTGGTTTTTAAACTCTTCTGTCCACCCTTACAGAATATATTCTTGTCTCTCAAGGACAGAGGTAACAGAAGACAAATTTTCACTAAAATTGTTATTTTTAAGTCATCAAGTTAGAGAGGATGACAAGGACATTGTGGTCTCCCCTAACTTGAATTTGTTAACCAGAAAGAAAGAAGGAGCAGTAATTATTGTCCCAGTCATCATCTCTGTGCCTACTTCACTTCATTTTAAAACACTGGGTATTTTAATAGCTTGTCACATGACATTTATGCATATGTTTTGGATATGACAGGATAGGAGATCCTATATCAATTAATATTTAGCCATATTTTACTACCCTGCCTTAAAAAAATGTCCCATCATTAGTTTGTCTTCCCAAAATATAGCTTATTAATTACACATATGAATGGAGAAGTTCTGAGAAAGTTCCACAAGTTTTTGGGGATTATACCAGATATCATCTGAGTACTGGACATTTATGGGACAAAAACATGTAGGTGGATGTCTTGGGGTGATTCTATGACAATACTGTATTCCCCATCGCCTGCTTGATTTCTAGTGTACCTTTAAACTGCAAAGGGGGGAGAGAGAAGCCGAGACGCCCCTCTCGGGTTCTTTCCTCCTGGATTTGTGTCCAAAATGGCACAGTGGAGTGTCTAAACTGAGACAAAAAGCCAAAGGCTCATTTCAGAACCTGCTGTATTCCCAGACTGACCAAGGACTTCAAGCCTGCTCTTATGTCCCAGAAGAATTCCTGAAATATTCAGCCTTTCAGTGTTTTGGCTTTGGTCCTTTTTTTTTTTTTTAAACTTTCTTTCAAAAAATCTTTTAGAAATTACTTTTTTCTTCTTGATTGAAATCTCAGGGCATTGTGAGATACGGGGAGCCACTTTCATTATGCCTCAGTGTGCTATCTGTTTGTATTCTTCCAGTACACCTGCAATGCTTAGAGTAATCAAAAAACTCCAAATTTTCAGTAGTCTATTCTACTTTGGAAATTATCAAGGAAATAATAATATAAAATGGCTGATGTTTTTTGTGTGCGCAGATGTGTTGCCAAGTTTGTTCCATTTTTTTTTTCTTTTTAGGTCTTGTCTTTCTATAAAAATATAATTGATGAGGTAATTTATTACTTTCCCAAGTACCTCTGGTAGATTTTGATCATGCCAGGATTTAAATAGTATTGGCTGAGTTAAAATATTTCAGTAAAAGTAGTAAAAAAAGAACCTTAGAGGTGAAAAATATGGAAAACTTTAAAAAAGCGTGCTAAAAAAAAGCACAAAGGAGAGGAAAGAGAGGATATCATACTCCAAGGTCCTATTTGAATGCCACTGAGAGTGCCTAGGAGAATCATCATTGAAGGACATAAAGTATCAGGATGAGAAAATATATGTCACATTTCTGACAGATACATCTAACCATGAAAAAAAAAAGCCCTATTCAGCATAGGAGGTTAAAGGAAGAATAGAATTAATGACATTACGATCCTCTTGAGAAGTCTTGTTTTGTTTATTAAATAAGCCACTCTAGTAAGATAAGTAAGAAGAACTGCTTAGTCTGGCAGTGTTAATTGATGCTGTCCTGGGAGTTTATTGTTATGTATTATTCTTTTTGTCCTTTCATGTAAAGATGTCAGCACATTGTACCTGACAGGATGTACTGTATATTATAAATTATTCTAATTGAGATAGAAAAATGGGCATTAATTCTTTCTACTCTGTATATCTAAGGCATGACTTTAATTTGTACATAATATTATTTCCCAAGTATGAAGTTTATTTTTGGATGTACTTTAAAAGGGTACTGTTTCTATGAAGTCTGCAGATGCAAAGTAGTTTATTCCATCCAGTTAAGTTTTGACACATATAGATATATTTCCTTACACAAATACAGTAAACACATGTATACAACATGTACATGATAGGAAATGAGGACAAGAGATAAAAGGAACAGAGCCTTTCAAGCCTGACATGAGATGCTAAGAAGAGAGTTAGAATCTTGCACTCTTTCTTGAGCACAGCTCGTATTGACAGCAGTGCTACAATCCAAAGACAGGGACAGGAAAGGGCAAGTATCAACTTTATTCTCTCTTTCATATTATGTCATGAGTACGTGGAATGCAAGGATAGGCACACTGTATCTTATACAAGTCATTATAGCAATGTGGGTTTTCCCCCTACTTCTATAATTCTGGGGCATTTAAAGGTTTAAAGATAATTTAAAGCAAAATGAATACATTTCATTGCAGTGAATTACTTCAGGGATGCTATTTGAATCCTGAGGGCAATTATTTCCAAAGAAGATAGCTTTCTATCCTTCTGAATGCCATTATTATATTGATGCAGCTTGTAGCCATTTCAGTACATAAACAGTTTGTGAGAGGTTGTTTTTACCTCTTAAAAAATAGTGGTGGAGATTTTTTTTCTGAATTTCAGTAAAAAAATTGAAAAATAAAAGTAAGTACTGCTTTCAATCCTGTTTCTGTAACACAGCTGAGCAACCGTGTGTGTTCAGTTTTGGGCCACTCCTGTCTATATTGAACACTTTAAATATTGCTCTTCCTGGTAAAATGTGATGGAAATGCCTTGAGGGTATATATGCTAAATATTTATTTATTGCATGGTTATTGCCTAAGTTTTTTTCTCCTTAGAGGCACATATATTAAGTACTAGAGCATTTCAGTTGAGATTATTTTGCCTATGCATTAGGAAGAACGATGAATTCAAGCATATATCATCCGTTTTGTTAAAACCTCATTTGTCAAGCAGGTGCGTTTCTGTTAGGAGAAAAAATACAGTTCCCACCACTATCATTTTCAGCTATGTGACTACTTCTCTTTCTTTAAGACAGAAATAGCTGTTGTAATGAAAAAGTGATGAGGGTCAAGAGAATTTCTTGAAAGACTTATGTAGTGATTTTCAAAGGACTGAAGTGACTTGGAAGACTAGTTTCAAGAAAAATCAGTACAATTTAGGAGATGACATCATCTAGCACACAAAATTACTTCGGGCAGAATCCATAAACACACAGATATTGCAAGACCTGGTACTTAGAACCATCTGTAGATACCTACATTCCCCATAGAGTGCAAAAGAAGAGTTAAGCCCCTCTGAATGAGATCCACAGTCAAGAATGTATGGAGCAGATATTTGCCTAGAGTTAATCATTAGGAAATCCTAGGGTATGGTGAAAACTATAGTGAAGTGACAGGTTTTCTAATCCTCTCATGGTTTAGGATTAATGCTACTTCAAGTGACTAAACTTTGTTCTTGTTTCTTTCTTTAGCATATGGAACAGAGGTTACCTTTTTAAAAACGTAATAGGAGATCTGTCCCTGAAGGGCACAATTAATATGCATTTTACTTACTCTACTCCAGACTCCTATGACTGACTGTAACAAGACTCTGGCAAGTTTTCCATGCTAATGGAAATTCTTACCTTCCATCTAGTGAGAGTCACACTCATCAGTAGAGAGTTGTACCAGGCAACACTAATTTCTTCCTGTCTGGTTGAATCAAAATTCCAGACACGGTAAACTGAAGAGAAAGAACTGGTTTAGGCTCAGTGGTTAAATTTGGAGAATAGAATTAGAGTTCAGGCTTATTCCCATGCATATGGATTCAATATGTAATTTACATGAAATGTATACTAAATTACATAAATATTCACTGATTAGATAAGTGAACTTCCCTTGGCAGGTTCTTGGACACTCAATCCTATTTAAAAAAAAAAGATTTACAAAAAAAAAATTACTTTCTATTTGTGGTATCTTTACATGCAGACATCACTTAATTCAGTGTCATCAGTCTAAAAGATGTACAGTTAAATGGTTTTATCCTGACTCATTAAAAGAGAAGAAATATTCAGGGTTTTTTTGCTTTTGGTTTTTGAACTTTGCACAGTCTAGCATCATACTGATGCTGAGAACTGTATAAAAATCTGTAAATGTTTTCTCACTCCTTATCTATTAAATAAGGTGTCTTAGCAGGAAAATCACTTCTTCTTTTGGAATTTTATAAAATAGGAATAAATCCCAAAGCTTCCGCTACTTTTTCTATTTGAGGGATTTTGGTTTTTTTTAAAAACAGAAGCTGCTGCTTCTGACAACTTAGTCTCATTAGGTGGATTTACATAAATCCCCTACTCAGGAACAGGAATTGACTATAGAAATTCTCCTGCTAACCTCACTTTCTCAACAGTAAGAGAAGACAGGAATCTATTCTGCCTTTTCTTGTTGGCATTTGGCATGCCAGTTGAGAGATTAAAATTTAAATTCTTACAATGCATTGGGAGAAAAAAGTAGCAGTCTCTGTCAGTAAGCAGCAGTACATTACTGTTCTTCTCTACTTGGGGTTTAATCTCTCTTTATAATTATTACCACCATCCCTCCTATCTTTGGGATTCAGGATGTGTGCATTTTCTTCTACTTGTGTCTGAATTTTGTCATGTGCCTGAGTTCCAGCAAGTGTTACGGAACAAATTGGTTTGGGAGTTGATGCATATTCCAGGAAAAAAAAGTGCTTAAATCTTCTGGCCCTTTTGTCTTTTCTACACCGAAAAGAGTTGTCAGGCTCTGGAACAGGCTGCACAGGGAAGTGGTTAGTTCACCATCCCCAGAGTATTTGAAAGACGTGTACACGTGACACTTGGGGACATGGTTGCGAGGTGGGCTTGGCAATGTTAGTTTTGTGGTTGAACTTGATGATCCGGTCTTTTCCAACCTAAATGATTCTGTTATTCCTACTGAATGCCATTGAAGCGGGAAACTCAGCAGAAGAAAACCTCTAGCCTCTCCCAGAGGACACACATCTTCAGTCCTCCCCAGCACAAGGTACAAGATTTCAAATTTATTTTTCTTTACAGAATATCCCCCTTGGCTGTTCTTTATCTTGTACAGGGAGGTTTTCTCTTTGAAATGTTTTGGTATCCTGTTACACATGTGTCTTGGAGCTTTCTGTTATTTCATGGTTCAGCCTTCTGGTACAACATTTTTAAGAGGCTATATACTAATTTATAGAAAATGCTTGAGAAAATTAGTGTAATGTTTCAAGTTGATACACAGTTTGTGGACTGTAGATGTCAGTAACCTAAGAACACAATAATATATCAGAGATAAATGACAAGCTGTGCTTATTTTATGCTACATAATTTAACAGTTGAACTCTGAACTCATTTAAAGGTATTACATTATTCTACCTGGGGAAAAAAAATATTAATATTGTCAAGTTCTGTGATCCAGTCAAAGTGATTTAAGGAGATAGAATAAGATACATGACTGAAAAAGTTTACTCCTGTCACTCTTAAAATTGAGATAAGAATTGTTATTGCCAAAGCAGCACTGTATGTAACTAGACACTATTTAATAGCACAGGTAATGAAACAACTGTAACTTTGCTGCATTTCCAAACCTCTACATTTTCCAGTTTATTTCTTTAACTTCTTTTTGCAGAAGTGAATTCTTGCTTGCCAGCCCAGGTCTGAAGTGGTAAACCAGACAAGGTTAATAATGCATGCCTGGGATATTTTGGTTTATGGAGTTTTGACATTTGATTCTTATACTATCTTTTCTTCTTCATTCTATCACGTTTCAATTGAGCAAAACAAATTAAAGCTGAAAACAACCTTGTTTTTTCCTCTCTTGTTGTGAGTATCTGGAGGTCCTATTTTCAGAGTCATGCGTTTGTTTCAGAGATTGTGCATCTCTGCTTCACTGGTGGTTGTAAGAACAACTCGGTACACTATGTAACCTGTCAAGAGTGTCTGTCAGGAAGAAATGGAGCCATAATGCATAACTAAACATGAAATAAAAATGAAAGCAAAGCAAAACTGAAGGGATTTGCTTATTTCAGACATAGGGTGGGATATAAATGCTCAAAATGTTGCCTAAATATGAGGTTTAGTCTATTGTTATCCTCTTGCCCATCCCCCCTTCCCCTGATTCTAATTCTGTAACTGACACATGCAAAATGGTACTAGCAATCATTGTAGCTTCTGAAGTATTCTTTTTTACTTCCTGATGTCCCAGGCACATTGCTTCTAATCAATATTGAGGTTTGAGCTTTGGTCGTCAAAGTGTCTATTAAATTTCACATTTCATTATAATTTATGTCTGCCAAGAACTACTTTCTGTAGTTGCATTGCATGGTGTTTCATTCTAGTAACTAATAGGAAATGTTGTAAATAGCATCAAAATTGTTGTAATCTTGGTATTTTAATGAACATATTTTCACCCTATATTCTTCATACTCTGCTAGCTTTCTATTATTTTTTATAAAATTCTGTTTTCACTGGTATAATCTGATTATATCATATGCATTACAGGCAGAGCTTAAAGGTCACTTTCTTCCAGGAGTCTTTAAATAGTAAAGGCATACTTTGCCCCCTTTTTATATGATTGGTTTTGTTCAGATTTTGCTTCATTCATGTTCCTATTATGATCTTCCTCTTTAGCTTTAAAAGCATGAGCCTCTCACAGCTGAAATATCTTTTCTGTTAGGACAGTTCTTTCCTACCTTCTGTGCACAGACTTTGTTTACTGATAGTTCTTCTCTTATAAAATTTGTTTCTGACAAGCAGTTGGTTGTCTCCCAAGACCAGGCTGTGTGAGCTCTCCATCAGACTCCTGCACTTAACCTGCTGCAGTTTATGTGAGGCCAAAGGAGAACACCAGCTGTGCAAAGCAGAGAATTTATTATTTGTTCAAGTCTTAAAAATTTTTTCAAAGCCTTATTATTAGTCCATTTATATAGGAATGCTTTCATTTTGAATTAGATTTGCTTAAGACTAAAAAACTCTTTCTACTATCTACCTATTTCCCTGGTTCTATGTTCACCTGTCCAGGGCCACCCTGGCTCCTGAGGCTGGTGGCTTCTGTCTTATATGAAAAGGTTGGCATGAATTGTCACCATCCGGAGTCCTCCAGCAGGAGAAGGCTGATTTTCATAGTGAGGAGGTTCCTCCCTTCAAGGAGTTATAATGTTTCTGAATATGATTTCTTCTCCTCAGTATCACCTTGGGGGCATTATGATTTTGTTAGCGTGCTCACACTCACTGTATGTATGTGCTGCGTTTGCATACTTGGGTTCTTGCTCTTTGTCTACTTGTTACCCTTGAAACTGTTATTCCTTAATACTGCTTTTTTGTTTTCTTCCCTAATAACCAGAATTTGACTGTGGTTTAGTTGTCTGTAAGCTTCTGGTTTCAATCTGTGCCTTTACTTCAAGGTTTCTGCTATCATCCTGTGTCTGTACTCCTCAAGCCAACATTTCAATGAAAGGCCATGGACAGGTCTGCAAAGAACAAGTTCTTGATAGCACTGTTAGTTACGAAGCATTTGTAACACTGAGCATCACACAACAGAATTGTTCACAGTGAAGCAAAAGCTACATCAAGTAGGTCCTGGAAATTTGGAAAATTCATGACATCACAAGGCATTTAAATTCTGTGTTAACCAAGGTATAATCTTTCCAGTTAAAAGTACCTGGCAGTTTATTATGCAAGCAGTGCTGGGAGGGGGACATGCGCTTGTTTTTGCACTGTGGTAAATGAGCAACAGTATTTGGATTACGCAGAATTCCTTTTTTTTTAAAAAAGGATGCTTAAGCCAAATTTCCTACATTTAGATTTGCATGCCAGAATAACTGCACTTGAATTTAGAAGTGTTAAGCAGTTAGCATCTCCTGATAAAATAAGTGAAAGTTACTGAATGTATTCTACTAAAAATAGCAGCAATATTGTGATATGGAAGAGGAACATAGCATACTGGTCTGAGTTGTAATTATTATTCAGATAGCCAATTGATTCTGAACATTAAATAAATAATGGTTTTTAGGCTTATACTATCTTTAAAAGGAAAGCAATATTTACTATTTCTAACTTTACACTGAAAGGCTGGAAGAAAAAAAGAATTGCTTTGTAACACAGTAACAAGTACTGCATTTTTGACTTCAGGAATGAAAAATGAATCAATTATATTTTTCTCAAATTTTATTAAATTTTGTTGCTGATCCCATTAGTAGATGGGTTTTCTACCATTTATTCCTTCTTTTGTCTTTATTCCTTCCCTCTATTCCGGTCTGTAATATCCTTTAATGGACCACAGTTCAATTATACTGGAATTTCATCTAATTATGATAAAGGAGTTTTTTCTTTGCTCTAGTTATTGCAATTTTAACACTTTGACTGTTGAACTGTAGAAAAGAATTTCTACACCTGAATGCTATCTAAAAAATGTTTTTAAAGAAGCATGATGTGTACATAATGAAATAATATAGGAAAAGCCTCTTTGGTTTGTGTGAATTTTTAAAAAGTGAGCTTACAAAAAAACTGCAACAACAAATCTCTTACAATTCATTGTAGAATTTTGATTCTCTGACATTTATCAAAATACTGTCATGAGTGTTTATCAGCATCATTTACCACCATCATCTGTAGCACAAATCTCAATCTCCACTGTCTTTTGCCAGAATTTTCTGACAAATTAGCTGTTGCACAGTCTTCAAAAAAGAAAATGCAGGGTGTGACTTATTTCTCAATGTAAAGCGTCATACAAAATGATTTATAACCAGCTCTGAAGTGCAACATTTTTCAAATTTTTCAGTTGAGTTGGAATGCATTTTGAAAGTCCTGAAGATGAAACAAGGGGCAAGAACTTGCTCTGGCTATTTGAGTGCCTTCAAGATCAGCTTAAAGAATCATGCCCTTTCTTGTGTTCTCTTTCTGCCCTTCCCTTGAATTAAACAGTGACTTCACTTCAGAAGTACACATATATTAAAAGTCTTAAAAAGGATTTTTGTACTAATTCAGGAGAGAGGCAATTGTTTCCTGGTCTTTCACAACACAGCTACATATCTGAAACCCCAGTCTCTTCAGTGTCTTAGAAAATTCAGCATTGCTGTGGACTTATGTGTTTGAGGAACCATAACATTAAACAGAGGAAAACTTTGGGGTCAATTGAAAACTGAGTTGAGATTTTTCAGGGCAGAGTTACCACTGAATATTTTTAAAGCTCTATAGGATTTACTTTTTTTTTTTTTACATGATCTTCATTACAGCTGTTTCATTTTAGTACAAAGCATTTTGTCACAATAAAAAAGGGTATCCTTAGACATAAAATTCATTTGTTAATGGTTTTGATTTTTCTGCAGACCTGTATTTGTATAAGTAGTGAGTATATACATGAAAGAAATGTCTTCCTAGGTTTCTTTAAATTCCTGATTTACTGCAATATTTCCTGCCCTTTGAAGTGTCATGTTGACTTAATATTATGCTTAAAAAATATTACATCCCTACAAGGAACCTACCTACAGATGAGGATGACTCCCTCCATCTAGTGACTTTTGATTTGCTGTCGTTTGTTCAGGAAAATCGCTATAATGCAGTAGAAGATAAAGGTAGGTAGGGGAAAAAAGAACACCAGTATTTTAGCTACCCAGCACACTGGGAGGCAATGGAAACATAAATTTACTTTCTATATTGCTCTAAAATACTGGAGAATTCCCTGACCAGTATCAAATGGAACAACTCTCCATTTAACTTCATATTCATTATATTCAAGAGTCACTAGTATATCACAATGACTGCTAATTCCTTTATGCAGCCTCTTTTATAGTGTAATGAGAAATTATGGTGATCTATATTTGAAATCCCTTCCTTCCTGATAGTGCATGGCAAAGATCTATTTTCCTTGGATGTAAAATAATCTTATGTTATGGAGCATCATTACACCATTAAAGACAATGGGGTTTATCACCTAATCCTTCTCAAAAGTATTTTATTTTTCAATGAATGAGGACATGAAGCAAATATAAATTTATTATCTAAAGCCAGGAGGATTGTTTAATACTTTAAAGAAACAAAGGATCTGGAATTCACACGGAATATTTGACTTAAAAACTTGCTCAATTACCACAGTTCAGAGACCAGAAGTTGTTAGAACAAGCTTGAATTTTTACCTCATTACTATAATGCTCCTCATTCTGTTGTTGTCTTGGGGCACAAGGTTTATATTCACAATATCTACTTCTTGCAGAGGTTGTAAATGCAATTACAGATTTTCAATGACCCTACTCACTCTGTTTATGCCCAGTGACAATTTACAACGTAGGGCAGCAAGGATATGATTTCAGGCCTCTTGATGGTTACAAATATTCTGTATAGGCTTTAGTAAGGCTGGGATGAGTAATTTTTATTTTTATCCTTACTAAAGTAAAAAACTAAGGAAATTATTTCAGAAACACAAGAAGTGAACAGTGTTTAATTTTCTTGACAACATGAAAACCAGACTGAAAGTGTGAAGTAAAATATTTATTTTATAATATTTTCTTTATTTTCTTTGAATAAAACAAAGATTTCATCATAAGAAGACAAAGACCAAGAGAAATAGTGTAACTTTGGGACAGAAAATTTTTCAGGGTAATCTTAATTGATTTTTGTGTTTGATCTGTAGATTGCTTTCTTTTTTTCTTTTGGGCAAATGTCTAATATCAAAGAAAAATGTTTCAGCCATCTGAAACAATATTCCTAACTCAAAAGTTGATTAACAGAACTGTTCATTCTATATAGCTAGGGATATTTAAATAATACTTTCTCACTCTCAGATGTCTTTGTGGTTTTTTTCCTTTATTTTCTCAATTTCTGATTTTTTTTTTCCATATCTGAAAAGTAAAGTGTCAATTTTTAAGTTTTATTTTCAATGCTATTAGTGGGACTTCTATTAGCAATTTTAAACAATCCTTATTTTTTCTGAAAATGTTTCAAGATTATTTTCAGTGTATTTGCAAAACAGAGTGTTTCTTGACAAAGGTAAATGTCTTTTTAAATATCATAAAGTTTTGTATCATTTTCCTCAGTGGCATTTTAACCCATGCAATTTTAAGGCCACCATAATATCCACCATATTTCAGGTATGACATGTACCATGCTTTTAATGAGACTTAGGAGATTTTCTCATTTAATGAGATTTACTACCAGTTCACAGAATCAAACCATCACAGAACAGCTGAGGTTAGAAGGGACTTCATGAGATTGGCTGCTCCAACCTCCCTTGTCAAAGCAGAACTAGACTAGAGCAGGCTGCTCAGGTTCCTATCCAGTAAGGTTTTAGATATTTCCAAGGATGGAGATTCCATAACCTCTTTTAGTAGCCTGTTCCATTGTTTGATCAACCTACCAGTACAAAAGATCTTTCTTATGTTTAAATTAATTGTCCTGTGTTTCTGTTTTCAATCCTTGTGTCTTGTTACAAGTGTGTGGAAGGCCTTGTTAAGATATCCACTGTGTCCACTGATCCAGTAAGGTCATTATAGCAAACTGTCACGACGGTCAGACATGATTTCTCCTGTTTAAATCCAGGCTAATTTGGATTTGTCACCTTCTTGCCCTTAATGTGTTTGGATATGTTTTTGAGGGTTATTTTTCCAACACCACTCTATGAACTGAGTACAGGGTGACTAGCCCATACTTTCCTGGATCTTCCATTTTGTCCTTCTTAAAGACAGGAGGGACATTTTCTTTCTTGCAGTCCTGGGAAACACCATCCAGTTTCCACTGCCTTTCAAAGAATGTCGTTAGACTGACATCACCCAGCTCTCTCAGCACTGGTTGGAGCTTACGTTTTGTTCTACTGGCTTGTGGTTCCCAGTAGTTCAAGTGCTCCCTTACATGATACTGCTCTACTAGGAGTGAGTCTTCACTATGCCAGGCTTTCCCACTGTTGTCAGGAGGACTCAGTTTCTGAAGGAAGACCTTACTAGTGAATTCCACGAAGAACACCTTGACCTTATCCTTAGTCCGCATCTGACCCATTTAACTTTCCTGGGTTGTGATCCTACTTTTTACCTTGTTCCCTTCTCTCAGCATTCTGAACTCCACCACCTGATGGTCACTGCAGCCAAGGCTGCACCTGACCTTCACATTCCTAACCAGTTCTTCTGTGTTTGCAAATATGGCATCCAGCAGGTTGCCTGCAGTACAGATTATATGTGTCCAAGCTGAAATACGGATTTCTGCACATGGTACAGGTCTAAAAGTCCAGATTCCAGTTTTGATTCTTGAAAGAGAATTTCATTGGATATTTATGGTAAGACTTATTGAAAATAAAGTCAAATTAGGTAGGATATGGGTACATGTCTTTTCTGGAGATAAATATTCATGGAGTTGAAAATGCAGTTTGAGCATAGGTCTGTAAACTAAAGCATGGACGTACGAAAATGAGATTTAAGTGTAATGCATTAATATATAGATAGTTATGACTGCTAGAAATTAATATGTATGAAAAGTGGGTAATATCTAGAAAAATAAATGCACATACCCAACAATAAAATCAAATGAGGTGATTTTGGAGCAAGCCAAAACCTTTTTTTGCATCACCTTAAAGTGTATTGTGTTTTAAAATGATGGATGGTATTGTAAATTAAAGTTGTTCTTTTCTTATAGTAAAAATCTGCCCAAATTCTAAGTATTTTGTTTTAATCTGGTACTTAATTGCCAATTTTTTTTTCAAAATAACACACAAACAAAGCCATAAGATTTTCAGACATTAATAAAATCCGCAATGCTTGGTGCTCCTCATGTTGACTTTGCAGCAGCAATTAATTAACAAATGCTATTCCCACAGTTAGTCTGCTAGTCTGACGTGTTTGATCTCCATGTGTTAAGATATTTGACAAGATAGGTGCTATACCTAGCTTGATTTTTTTTTTCTTAAAGACACCAATGCTAATGTCAGTTTACTCAAAGACAAAGGCTGGGGAGAGTCTAATATCTGCTAAGTGGAAAAAGACAAAAAGGATATTAGGAAAATTATTATTTTCAAGCTTCCAGTTAGATACTACAATCAATGGAAGATTAAAAATAAACAAGACACCTTGTGTGACCTCTGTGTCAAAAAACTCTAATGCTCCAAATTGGTATGGTTTTCAGTGGGAAAATACATAAACCTATTTCATACTCTAGCTATAATAAGTAAACCTCTCCCTTCTCCCAACAGAAGCATAAATATTCACTGCTGTCAGAGAATATTAGCTAGGAATGGAAGAAAAATATATCCATATATTTCCTTTGTTTTCAAATTGAAAATTTAATCATGCTCTAATCCTCAAAAATTAGATGGTCAGATCATTGATTGGTACAAAATAAGTAGGACCAGTTTTCAGAGTAGAAATTTTTGACCATTATTCAAGATAAATGAAACCAAACATATTTCAAGGAAACAAGTTTCTTCTTTATAGTTGAACTGTGTTGTCTTCAAGAAAAAAGTATTTAGAAGTTTTAGAAATGTTGCCATAATATTTTATATTAGCAGCAAATAAGATTATTACCCCTCAGTTTATCTTTGATATTAGCACTTCATATGATGGGGAGGATAACAGCTCTTGCAAGTCACCTCTCTCATTGGTAGAATACACAAAAATAACCAAAAATTTTGAACTCAGAAATGGCCTAAAAAGCCAGTTTATCCACACTGTTTCTGAAGCCTTCGTTCATATTCTTTTCCTTGGTTTTATGCTAGGAAGTTATGGATCTCTATTTTGTATGCAGAATTTACTATTTGGAGTAGTAAGATATAGAGGAAGAAGTAGTATTGTTTGCTGGTGTGTGTAATTTCAGAATTTCAAATATAGAATTTGGGAATATTTTCAGTTGCCCTGAGGAAGCTAGACTTTGTTGGTTTTGACTTTGATTTTAACTCCAGTGTTTGGCCAACAACTTTTAAGAGTAAAATTTCTCAAACCTTTTTCCTGTGACACACTTGTTTATGTCAATCTAGACACAAAATACATGAGCTTTCTTTTTTTAACACTAAAAGAGTTTTGATTATTAGTTATTTTACAGATCTATTTACAGATATGAAAGCATCATGGACATGATCAGAATTAAAGGATCAGAGAGGTAATTCAAAACCATCTGATATGCCATGTCCAAAATATGTAATTCCTGTCTTCAGAGGTGCACACTACAATTCTTGTTACCTGGTCACCCTTGTTAGGAGACCAATCCCCCTCTATCCATACTCCATAAGACAGACCTGCATTCTATAATTGCTGCCAGACATACCTTAAACCAGGCCTGTGGTTGGAATACCTTCCTGCAAAATGTAGATTAGCAAAAGAGTTGGAATTTATTCAAACTTAAAAGATATCAAGAGAGGTATTCCCAACAGTATCTTCTTTGTCTGTCCATATCCTCAGAAATTAAGAAGTATTTTTGAAAATGGAGTGTATGTTGAATTTTATGGTTGAATCTGAGAAAGCTGATATTTTAAGTAGTATTGTTCAACAAATCCGCAATGTGTTACACAGAGCAGCATATTGCCAAGGCGGGCTGATTCCTGGTTTCCTAATGGAATGCCCTCACTATATTGATTCAGCCAAACCCAAATGAACTGAAGGTAACTCTGCCAAACTGTCCATTTAACACTCTGGTCTTCTACATACTGAACAGGAAAATATATAAGAGCAACACAGTCTGTTTGATTTTGAAATTTAAATGGATGTGCAGGCTTGTCAAGCCTTCAACAGTTGTTTTTTTTTTTTTGTGGGCTCTAAATGGCATAGCTGAGGATATGTCTCACATCTATATGATCTTTCAATGAGGTATCAAGGTGAATAAAAGCAATTGGAACTGTGGGCATTCTGCACTTGTGGGTTTTACTTGCTATTGAAATACTCATGATTTTGCTGAGCAACCATTGTGTCTAAAACTCCTAAGTGGGATTTAGCAAGTTCTTTGCTTGAAACAGTTCTAAATACCAGAAAATGAGATACAAATTATCCCTACCTATCACCTGTTTTAATCTAGATTATTAATCAGGCATCTGATAATTTGCATAAATCACATTCCTAATTTTGTATTTTTACTCACCAGACTTTCTTGCAGTAAGAGATTAATGTGTATGTAAAGAATTCAGCTTTGAAAGTATCGGTAGTGTGCTAGTATGACAGGTAATGAGGCAATTTGGCAGAACATCAGAAACTAATTGAGCTCAGCTCACATCAACGCAGTTTTTTTAGCTGAAGCTGTATCTTCAAAAAGGAACAATAGAATTACATAAGACAATATGACATGTACGATTTTAATTGGAAACTCTAATTTAAAATATTTAAAGCATGTTTAGAATAATTTGAGAATTTACAGACACATTCTTATCCAATTAATTAAGCTTTTTCAGTGGGTCGTATAATGACTTAGTGTCAAAAATACAAATTATGGAAGTCTCTGCACACATAAATATTCAAACAACTTTTAAAGAGAAGGCATTTGGGTTTTTAGATAAAAGATCTCCCAACTGCACACTGCTATGTGAAACCAACACCGAACTTTGTAAAGCAGCTATTGAAATCTTTAAGTACTGTTAAAATATTCTTTAATTTAGAAAGTAGAGCTTTGATTTGGTCACAAAACAAATGAAAGTTTTAAAGTGTGATTTAAAAACATGTCAAAGATCATTAAATGATTTTGATAATACTGGTTTTTAAGTATTTATATTAATCTCTGGGGGTACTGTATGGTGTTACTAGAGCATTGACACACATGGTGTTCTTCTATTACAGAAGGATGGCAACTGAAAATCTGTTAAAATGATGTTTTAAAGGATAAATGTTTCCCATAAAAGGGAATGCTAGAAAATTATTTGGGGCAGTGACTGATTGTGAATCTTCATCAAACCATTCTTTGAGTCATGTCCATTATGATTCACTCACACTATTTTTATTTTTCATATTCTTTGATGAATAACATTTCCTGCCCATTCAAATTGCAAATGACACCATGGATATACTTAGCATAATTAGCATATAGTATAACATTATAAGAAAACCCTGTAGGAAGAAGAGGAAATATTATATCGGTTTTTATGGGTAGTAAAGCTGTTATGTAATAGACTGAATCGATTTTGCTTCAAAGTCACCAGTCACATCAGTGGTAACACTGAGAGCAGAAACGGGACATCTTGATTTACAGGGTATCATCCTCATCAGTGATTCATGCTCTTTCTCTCATTCACTTTCTTCTTTTTTTATTCTACCAGGCAAATAGTAGGAATAGGGTTTCTTGCGAAAAGCAACTATGCTGCCCTAAAAAGAATTAAATGGATTTTGGTAGTCTTTTGTACTTCATAATCTTACCAGGTTTTAAACTATGCTATTTCTTTATGCTATTTTATTATGTCAAAACGTCTAGATTTCAAGCAGTAACAGTTTTTGGATTTGAGGGGGATGGGAGGGAAGTTTGGTTGGTTTTCGTGTTATGTTTTGGTTTTTGGGTTTTTTAAACATAAATAAATACACTGCTTCCAAAGTAAAGGCATTTTAACAAATCAAACATTATACATTAATCCCTTACCAGTATTAGTAAACCTGCAATAATTAAATTCTTGACTTAATCTGATTTCATCCTAATACATACCTGCTGAAAATAAATTTTGAAGATATCTCTGGAATACTGGGTGCTTCTGATATAAAATATTATATGTCAAGCTTATTCTTATAATTAACTCTGATGTACGGAATAATCTTGTCTCACAACCTCAAAACATTTTGAAACAGGAAAACTGAAAGTGACTTTTAATCACAGTTTCTGGATAGAGTCAATTTACAAATTCAATGGCAGTTGTCAGATGTTACTAACATTTTTGTACACTTCTCCATAATACCAGACAAGAGCATCATTAATTATGTCTGGATTGGACATTGCTGATTTTTTTTCCCCCACGAAGAAACACATTTTAGCAAATTCAGGCTTTATAAACAGTCATTAACAGCACAGACAAATGCACTGCGCTTGTTTTGATTAGCTTCCTTTTACAATTTTTCAATAACTATTTACTACTGACTGCTGCTATGAATGTCAATACTTCCTTTCACGAACTGTCTCCAGCTAATTTCCATGATTGACTGTGAGGACTTGAATGGCATGGACACTGGAAGTCTGCCTAAAAACACTGACAACTTGAATGATTATCTTGCATCATTCATGGTAACTCTGTCAGGTTGTCTGAGAAAAAAATTATAAAAGAAACACAGGTCATTACAGAATGAATATGATGTGTCCAGAATGGTTCCCTTGAAGCTGCTGGGGTTTATTTAGTAAATAATCTGTCATGAAAAAGTAATTCCATATTTTTATTGAAAGGCTGAACAAATCATGTCTACTGTACTCCAGTACATTTTCAGAAATGTCATCTAGCATCCTCTTTAAAATTCTTTACATTATTAAAAATTTCATAAAATCATGACATTTTCAGCTGATTGTCGTAATTGTCTCTGAATTGTCTTTTATCATAGAAGGACATTCACCAATATATCAGATATTAAATATATTTTTCAGATTTATAAAATTTCAACATGTTCTGGATGTAGTATATGTATTTTTTTATTTAAAAGCTATTTTAAAATTAACAGTTATTTTAATAAGGAACTAATACTCTCAAGTCTTTTGTCATCAAGACATATATAATGGTCACTGTAACCTATATGGCTTATTTTCTGCTGAATGTATAGAGAAATTAACTTGTTATTGTTTTTTCTTAATACTGCCAACACCCATTTCACCACTAAATATGAAAAGTTCTTTATATTACTTACTTTTAAAATTTGATTGTATTAATTAGATTTTTTTTTTTAAATCAATGATGACACTAAAACTACTTGCTAAATCCAGTGCACCAAGCACAAAGTAGCAAGTAAGATTTGGCGAACTGTTATTCTTAGAGGTGTAGTAATTCTGATACAATTACACAATTTTAACTAGAGCATTTTATCTGGATAAGCTCAATCTTACTGTACGTGCTTGAAAACTTGTAGACCAGTACTGCAGTTCGATGATAGTTTGTAATATGCAAGCACTGGCTTGGCAACGAATCCTTTTATGTTAGAAACCATAAAGTGTGTCCGGTGAAACATGATTTGTGTCAGCTGAAACTGTAGCCTGAAGCAACTCGGTGGGCTATCACTTTAATCTAGTTTTTGCAACCTTGAAGTATGTGTTAGTAAGCTGAGGGTAAACATGTCAGAATCACAGTTGAGACTGATCACTAACAGTTTCTACGAACAAACTAGACAGAAAACTGTCCCATGTATTCTTTTTTTGAGGCTGGTCTACTGGAATTGAAGTCATAATGGCTGTGGGATATTTTAAAAATATAGGTTATTTTTAAAATTTCTATTTATTTCTAAAAAATTATGCTTTTCTTTAGTAAAATCTTCCATAGCTAGAAATTTACACACAAAACAATTTACTGTTGTTCAAAGAACTGAAATTATGAAAGGTGTAATTTGCCATTGCCTTCTGTTTATCAAATGAATGCCAGTGTACTGTATTTGCAGACCGGTGGAACAGTATGTTATTAATTCTTTAGCACACTAATATTGCATTAAACAGTACGTTTAAAAGGATTTTTAAAAAAGGTTAATTTTGTCAAAGATAATCACTTCTTTGATTGCTAATACCTGCAATAAGCTGTAACTCCCAGACGATAGTAACAGAAATACAGAACGGTTGAGGTAGTACAGGACCTCAGTAGGTCTTTTGGTTCAACCCCCCTGCACAAGCAGGGTCATTTAGAGCTGGGTGCCCAGATCCAAGTCCAGACGGTATTTGCAAGTTGCCAGGTATGGAGACTCCACAATCTTCACGGGGAGCCTGTGCCAGTGCTCAGTCACCCCCACAGTAAAAAATGTTTCCATATGTTCGGGCAAAACCTCCTGTGTTTCAGTGTGTGCCCATTGCCACTTGTCCAGTCATTGAACACCACTAAAAAAGCCTGACTCCATCTTCTTTACACCCTCCCTTCAGATATTTGTACACATCGATGAAATCCGCCCTGAGCCTTCAGGCTGAAGGGTCCCAGTGCTCTTGGCCCTTCCTCAGAGGAGAGATGGTCCAGTACCCTAGTCATCTTCGCAGCCTTTCACTGGATTCTGTCCAGTATGTCCGGGTCTCTCTTCTACTGAGGAGTCCAGAACTGGACATGATATTCCAGGTGTGGTCTCACCAGTGCCATGTAGGACAGCACTGGTTAGCATGGTGCTTGAAAGGTACCTGAATAGGAGTTGGACTTGATGATCCTTCTGGTTCCCTTACAGCTCAGGATATTCATGATATTTTAGTAATTCCTGAGCCATTCCTGGGAACAGGTATAGCATGGGACTGTCTGCACCACTGCAGATGAGGATGACAAATCCCTGAATAAATGAAGCATAAATAAGAATAATTCCTGAGCTTAATGCTTGTTTTGTTCAGAAACATGATGCTATGTGTGCAGTTCAAAACCACATTTTTGTGTGGAATCAGAAACTGATTTATGTATTACTTCCGAAATGCTAAAAATATGGGAAATACAGGTTTCCTTCATTTCACTCAATTGGAAATTGTGAAGGACACATCTGCAAGTAGATTAATAGAGCTGTTTTCAGTGTTGTCTGTGTTTTCATTCTAGAAAAGTTAAAACAAAATGGACAGTGGGCTGTTATTAACCAAATATTGGTAAAGGTTTAAGACCTAAGCCTAATTTATATGTATGTATATTTCTTAGATATGAATTTTATTTTAGTCTTCGTTGCAGTGCTATTACAGACTTTTTGAGGGACGGGGTTCATTATGGCTTTTAAAAGTCATTGTATCTAACAGCATATGTAAAGAGATAATATGAGAATTTTCACTTTGAAGTGCTACAATAAGATGCTGGATTTACTGTGCTTCATGAGTTGAAATAATACCTTTTCATTCATATTTTAAAATAATTATGTCAGTCTGTGTAAATATCTATGTGTATTCTTGACATGTTTTTTCTACACATGCAGTAATTATTCTAGATAAATTTGATATCTGTAACTATGGTAAAAATTCGTAAATACTAAATTAATTTATTTCATTACTCTGTTTTTAACAGTATTTGAGGTATTTTTCGCATATACGGATTGAATTATTTTCTTGCATATTATTTGAAAGGGAAAAAGGTTGTATGTTTGCCTTGAACTGTCAGTATATTTTTCTCTTTTTGAGATCCTCATCCCATATCTTACTTCCTTCTATGATTGAGGAACACTGTTGTGCTTGAAAAAACTTTTACTGCTAGACATCCTGAAGATGTTTTGGAACCTGGAAAATCTTGTATTGCCCCATTCGTACTGCTAGTCACACATTTTTAAAGATTGCATTCTTTCTGGGTTATACTTCTTTAAAAGTATGCCATGGAATCATGGATCTGTTACATTTCCTGGTAACTCCGTTAGTTGCCATGGCAGTCATTGCACTGCACAGTTCACTGAACTTAGTGAATGTGGACATAAACTTCTGAAATAGAACCTGGGAAGCCCAAGCAGCAAATCGTCAACAGCCCAGTGGTTGTTCAGAACTTGTTTTGGTGCTGAGAAAGCACACACACTACTGTATCTTCTTTTCTACCCCTGAACACTGACCCTGATTTCAGAAACAGTTGTACAATTTACTTCATTTGTCTCCATTAATAAATGCCTTCCTTATTGCATATGCTGCGTGGTAGCTTCTCTGAAAGTTGCTGATTGATACTGAAGGCAGCATAGTCAAGAAGAGTGAAAACATCTTTTATTCATGGTACAAATGGTATGCCTTTGGGTACATAAAGGCATCTGGTAAGGTTTAGTATTGTTGCTGTAAACTTTCTTGCCTTCTGGACAGTAATGTTTTAAAGCAGTGATACTGTAAAACAAAAGTTTTCTATTATGTCAAGTTTAACATGAGAAAGAGAGCATGCCTGTGTAAGGCAGTGGGTAATCCAGTCGTCCTCCTTCTGAAAAAAAATAATAACCTCAATTCACATAGCTTTAAACTTACTTATGTAAGGATTCGTAATATACTTTCATATATAAAAAAGTTCATAAATTATTGTTTATGTAGTACATAAGGAAGCATCTTCAAGGGCTTTGTATATCCTAAAAAAGCAAACTCTACAGCACATGGTTTGGTATTTAGCACTTAGTGTTCAGCTGCTTTTAACATTTGTAAACTTTTTCATCACGTTGATGTGATACTACAAATTCATGATATTACCCCCTCCTTCAGGCACCAGTTACTCTTCTTTTCAAGTCTCAAAAGTTGCACAGAAACATGAAATCTGATGTGTCACCTGCCAGCTGGGATTTCTAAATCTGCTATAAATTTATATAAGTTGTAGAAATTATAGTCAAGCTTTGGAAACAAATGTGAGATCATGTAAAAATAAGAAGTGAAACTCGAGAAGGCTATATGAATGGATGAAAGTAATAAACCCAAGAAAATCCATAGAATCTTTCCATTTGTTTTGGTTTCTTGGGACTTTGCACTAGGATTTGTCTCCATCTGTAGCAAGGTTGTCCTTGCCTATTTTTGCTGTTAAAGTTCCTAAATCTAATCTCTTTTTATATCATGTAAATATAACCAATACAGTCTCAACTTCAAAGCTACTTTTTTTTAATATTTGAAGGATGTCATTACACAGGCAATTTATTTCTCTGATTATTCTATAGTTCTGTTTTCTCCAGGAGAAAAGAATATGAGCTATTTCATGTGTCATCCTTTTTCCTACAGACCAAATAAATCTGTATAACCGTCCAGCATTTCTCCTCCTGATGACCAGGAGAAAATATGAATCTTAATATGTGGACATTTTAGGTCTACATTAAAGGTAGACCTAAACTGGAACTTTAATCAGTGTTCAGTACTTAGATGTCGGGTCAGGTGAGGAGGGTTTTTTTATTTTTTATTTAAAAACATATGAGGAGGCATTTTGAAGACCAGAAACAGACACAATTGAGAATTAATTTCTCTTTACTATTTTTAACACACGGGATTTTTGTAGATTTAACATGTTTTGATAATGGTCTGGAATTAAACTTAATTTCAGCATTTTGGTTGCAAAATTTGGAAACAAACCAGGATGCTGGTGATATAGTTCAAACCAACCTCATCTCTCCCATATATGCAATGGCAAAAGCTTATTGCTAAAAAAGTAATGGTAGAAAACATTTTTTATAGTGCATAAATAAAAGGTAGATAGGCAAATAAAATGTGTACATTTCAGAATTACACTCAATTTTTTTTTAGCTTGTAGTAGAAGAATTTAGTTGTGAAACTGTAATGGGTAATAAGACAGGAAGGAAATACATCCTTATGTTAACATGGCCAAGATTATATGAAGGTCACCCACAAATGAAAAAATAAGACTTTAATGAACTGCAGTAGAAACTGACCACAGTTTTATTAACTGTAGCAAAACAAATTAAATAATTTATCATCTCCCTGAGATTCTAGTAACTAATTTCTGTGATTTGAGTTCATCTTAGTGTCACCTTGGCCCCTGTTTTTCAGCACCACATCTACTGCCATGAAATCTCGTCATGCCTGCACTGCTTAACTGGGAATTTTCAATTCTAGCTAAAAATGAGATAAAGCATCCCTAACACAGGCATTTCTTCTTCTTAAATAGGTTTCACTGTTAATTCTGTAGATGGAGTGTAAACAGCTTCAGTTTGCCACTTGAATTGTGGCATTAGAAGCATCAATACTGGGGTTTAACCATTGCACACAGAGACTATGAAATAAAATAGTCAAATCCTTCTTTAAGGAAGTATTAAAGTTTTACATTCATAGCTCTGAAGTAGACCACAAAATACTGTTGTTAACAAGACTGCAAAATATTAGGCTGGGGATGAAAAGCAGTGTTGGTGAGTCTTTTTACATTGTGTTCTACATGATGATTTATACTTTAAGTCTCACCTATACTTCTTCATGTTTGGAAGTGAGGATTTCCATCCAGCATGGAGAATGACTTTACAATAGGGATAGTTGCAACACAGGAAGGTTGAAAAGTAATTATAAGTTTCAAAATTCTAATTTTTCAGGTTTTAAAACTGGTCATTGAAAGTATGATAATTTTTGATTGGAATTTTGCCTTATTAAGAACTTGATCACTTTCACAATAGTTTCAGTAGTATTTTTCATACTTCAATAAGAGAAAGAAGTTGAAGTCCATTTTAACGTAGCCCCTCTTTAAATGCAGATGTATCCTTACCCTCAAACTTCAGAAAGGGCTGCTATTAAAAAAAAAGGAAAAGAAAAGAACATGAAAGAGTATCAGCTGCAAAATATTCATATAAGTCTTCTGCAGAGGGTTTTATTTATGCTGCCTAGTATGATGTAATTTAAATGGGAAAAAGAATTTGAATCTGAAGCAGAGAAATCACCAGTTTATGTAAGCAGGGTATTGCCTAAATTTGCCATTGTATCTTGTCCACATTTATGAAAAACTAATCTCCCAAAGTAATTTGTGAATCTCTGAGGATATTCTTGTTCGTCCTGGTTTCTACTGACAGTATTTTCTTTTTTGATTTCACAACTGTGAAATGGTGTCCATAACAGAAACGGATCAAGGAATGCTTATTCTGTGAGAAGTGATTTGGAGAATTGTGATAAATTCAGTGTAATTATTATTTTTATGTATGTAGCACAGAATAGAGAGAATGTTGTTAATATTCATACTGTTGAACAGATGGGGTAGAATAAGATATTTAAGTGTTCATCCTTTGTGGCATAGTGAGCGTTAAAAACTAAATAATTGAATCATGAGAACATTCAGAGTCATTGCATATGTGTTAATTATCATCTTAGGACAATTACAAGTTCACTACTTATACCTATCTTTTGTAGATTTCTAGCTTACATATTGGAGCATAAATAACAACTATTTTTATATAAATATATATTATTCATTGGTTTCCCTAAAGTATACAGAAATTAAATTAAAAAACAAAAAACTGGAACTTTAACTTAAGGAAAGAAAGAAGCACTATTCTGTGAGTAGTGTTTACAATTGAATTTAGATGATAACTGTGGCAGCCTGAGTCAAATACATTTGGAAGATTCCACTCCTTCTCTTCCTATTTGTAGGAAAGGAGAAACAATCCCAAAAGTTTGTCCAAAGCACAGCATTTGAGCCTTCCCTTCCAAGCCAAGTAGAAGTCCACTATGACATGTAGAGAGCATTAGGATGCCCATATCAGTGGTTGGATATAAAGTACATTTTGAGACTTGATGATGTGAAGAATGAGTTTCAAAAGTTCCACGTGGTTTGTGATTTACATTTGGAAGAGTGCCAGCAATTGCTCTGCAGAAACTAAAAATCTCAAAATATCTGAAATATTTATTTAAATGAGTATCAGTCAAAGGCAGAACAAGAGTGTTTACAAGTGTAGATTGCATCCATCCAAATTGCATTGCAAATTAGTGTTTTGAAGCTATTTGCCTAAAAATAAAATAATATGTTGAAATTGTTTATGCTAAGGAAAACGTATCTATGCCAGCAGCTTGTAAATGAAGTTACAGCCTGTTCTAGCCCAATGTATTCTGAAGTGACCAAGATATTAAACTCACAAACAAGGTTGTCAGACAACAAATCAAGCTGCAAATTAACCTTCTAATCTTATAATCTGGTTGCAGCTGCCAAAGTACAACTGACAATTGATTTGCTGTTTGCTGTCCAGCACAAAATATCGTATATTCTTTTTGATGAGTGTCAGTGAGCTCATTTAGTGTATAGCAGCCCATGTGTTCCCTACTCCATTGCAACAGTTCTAAATTGCTAGGGTCATTATCTGTATGAACAAACCCACTACTATCAAAGTGCAAAGCAGAATTTGTATGTGACTCTTCTGCAATTATTCACTTGCAAGAAATGTCTATTCTTTTTTCAGGAGATACACAAAGTAGGTCTTTTTGAGGTCATTTGATGTGATAGCTTTCACGACTGTTGTAAAAGTAAATATTTCAGGTAACTACTTTGGTAGACTATCAGGAATTATTAACATAGTGGTGTATTTACTTGTAGCATTACCCCTTGCAGTTACCCACAGTTTTCTATCCGGTAACTGATATTATTTGCCTGGAGTTTTCAGAGAGTACATATGACTTTTCAGTTGTTATAGACTGATCATAAAACTTCTTGCTTAGAAGATTCAGAACATCTATTTGTGTTGTTTGGAGCTTTGAAACAGAGCAAGGGAGAAAAAAAATAGGGAAGGAAATCTTTGGCTGTTAAAGCAACTGATACTAAAGAATAGCACTAAAAAGTCTTAACAACTCTTCAGGTAATGAAAATAATGTTGTGGATGGGAGCAGTTTGTACTACCTGACTTGCAAAAAGGCTGGGGAAGACAGTGGTAAACCTGTATCCTACTCCCAAAAAGAATAATCTCAGCTGGTGACAGTGTAAATATAGGAAAGCATTCTATTTTCTTTACTGTATGGGAACTACATTGGATAATTGACTGTAGGGGGACTGGGTAGAAACCTGTGAAAACTCAGCCTCTCACTCAACTTCTAACTCAAAGAATTGCCCTGGAAATTTTACTCAATTTTACTAATGGGAAAATTGTCAACAGAGGGGTGTTTGTTAATAAAAACCTCGTTCGAAAAAAAGGTGAAATTTAGGCGCAGTTGAAGTGTATGGCTTATCAAAACAAAAATGAGAAGACATTAAAAATAGAAGAAAATTTAAAAATGTTTCCAGGATAAATTGCTTTAAAAACGATGAATTATTTTATTTTCAAGTGTTCCAGGAATAAATAACACTTAGATGCCTTGTAGCTAGTTTCAGCTTCAAATTTTGCTTGTTTGGGTTTGGGGGTTTGTTCTGTTTTGTTTTTATTTAGGGAAAAGCTATAAAACTTTAAAGACGATGGTTTATAAAAATTGACATAATTGAGAAAATTTTAGCTACTATAGCATAAACACTGTCATTATACTAATGGATTGCAGAACCAGCTGTCAGAGTAAGGAGATTTGGCAGGAATTTTATCAAAAGGAGGTATCAAATATAGGGTACTATTAGGAAAAAATCATTCTCTGGCGCACATAAATATTTACCTATTCTTTTTGCACCACTTTTTCATTATAAATATGTTTAAATATTTAATTTCATTAAAAATATTAGAACATACTATATCATCTTTAAAAGATAAGTGTTTCTTTATTTCTAATTTTCTCTTAATACTCATAAAGAAAAAATATATTCTATTGTTTTTTGTAATTACCTTAATTCATTCTTGGTTATACAGACCTTAGGGCAGGCAAATACCTGTTAGTTTTAAAATAGTTAGAGTGTCAATGAATGTACAGCTTGTTTGGTGGAGAGTTTTATAAGATTTTAACAGGAAAAAGAGAACAGAAGAACCATTTCTAGTAAACTGAGCATTTGATATTTTATGCATCCTTCATATAGATGTATTTTCAGAAAACTTGGGAGAAAACCTTCCAAGGTATAGGATATAATATAGATCATAGAACTGTTGACATTGGAAAAGATTTTGGGGATCCTCAAGTCCAATCATTGACCCGTCAGTACAAAGTTCACCTCTAAACCATATCCCCAAGTGCCATATCTCCATGTCTTTTAATTATCTCCAGGGATGGTGATTCCACTGCTTCCCTGGACAGTTATTCCAATGCAGGAGCACCCTTTCAGTGAGGACATTTTTCCTAATGTTCAATCTAAACCTGTTTGGATGCTACTTAAGGCCCTTTTCTCTTGTCTCTTTTTAACTGGTAAAGGAGATTAACTCCCACCTCACTACACCCTCCCTTCACGCAGTTGTACAGAGCAATAAGGTCTCCCCTAAGCCTCCTTTTTTCCAGGCTAAACAACCCCACTCCCTCAGCCACTCCCCACAAGGCTTGTGCTCCACACCCTTCACCAGTTCCTTGCCCTTCTCTGGACTTGCTCCAGCACCTCAGTGTCTTTCTTGTAGTGAGGGACCCAGAACTGGACCCAGCACTGGGTGGTGCAGTGGGAGTTAAGCAACTGTATGGGGAATATGAAAAGCAGAGAGTTGGTATCTTGTGGAGTTGTAGAACAAAGATCATAACAATGAAATTTAAAAGAATTAGTAATGTTAGGGCACAGTAAGTGGCAGAAAAGGAGTCAGGCTTAGATGTGTAACCTTAATGAGATCCCCTGCTGCTCCAATTAACTCTAAACAAGAGATCATGGAATAAGGAAATTCATATTTGCCCTTGAAATTTACAGCTCAGGAATATCTCTACCTAATTTCACCAGTGTTAACAATGATGTTGGGTTAGGATTCATTCTTAACATGCTGAATAATAGGTATATAAATGGTAAAAACTCATGAAAATATAAAAAAGTTTTAAACTCCTAAGAATAGCATCTTGATTCTGAACTGTATTAGTAGTAGGTTTTGTTTGCAGAGTGGAGGATAAAGAGTGTTTTATCAGAGCTTGTGTGAAGTCTAGAGTTCCTTGTGAATATATGTTCACAGGAAACATTCTCTCTCCGTTCACCCTCTCCTCAACAGGATTCTGAGGATTTCCTTTTGATAGTAATATGGAAAACGCAGTGCCCTCCTATCTCCCTGCAGTTCTTTCCACAGCTCACTCGCTACTCTGATCTATTGTATTTCAGGACAGTACATTGTTTAAAAAGTCATTTTCATTTTTTAAGTATTTTTCTCTTCCATCTTATAACACTAGAAGTACAATAAAAGCAATTGTTCATTGTTTTGAACTCTGAGTCTCAGTCATTAATTTAAGTCCTAGTTCTGCAAGATTCTCTGCATGAGCACAGGCATTTTGCCTGCATATAGGCTTTGTATGATCTTGGACATAAAGCAAGTAGTATTTTCTCTATTATTTTGTGTCTACTTCCTGTGGAGACTTAATTGAAGCCAGTCAGCCCAGGTTCTATTTTTAAATACAGATATTTAACAAAGTATCATATCAAAACAATTCACCATCTTTCCTTCTTCTAAAAATATAATAGTAGAACCATAATTAAGAAGCTGTGGGATCATATAATGCTTTTTCTTTTCTTTTTTTAAAGAATAATCAAATTATTAAGTCAACTCCCACAGCTGAAAATTGTGGCATATTTTTAGTGAGTAAACCAATTTAAAGCAATAAAAATAATATGAGATAAGAAAAGAATCTTCTGTATTCAAGGGGAATAATGGGTGCTTAATTGTATATGGTGTTTGGTGTCAATGGTGAAAATCATGGTGTTATTTGGACGTTTTCAGTACACCAGAATTTCTCTGAATAGCATGACATTCCCTTGACATAAAGGAATCCTCCAGTTACTAAATATTCAGCATAAGTAAAAAAGAAAAAATTGTTTTATCTGATGAGTAGGAGTACTTAGTATTTATGGAGCACTTCCTGTGTTCATAATGAAAGATTAGAGGTCAGAAAGTATGTCTTAAGAGAAGGACATGAAAGAAAATCTTACTTCAGATAAAAGAAGATGAAAGGGTTGCAAAAATAGTTTTCTGATAAATAAGGAGTTTCTACAAGGAAGGTAGTAATTTTTTTATTTATATTGGGGATGAGATGAGAAATACTGGTATAGAATTGAAATATGATTTTATCTGTGTAATGGAAAAAATGTTTTTTGAGGACTAATAAGGTCTGGAATAGTTTAGGATTTCCACTATGGGATCTTCATATGAAAGTTCAGCTAAATATTCCTTTGAAATATTTTATATTTAATGTTTTTAATTAAAAATAAACTTAAAAATTATTTTTAAAAATAAGGTTAAAAATAAATTAAATTAAATTTAGCCAAATTGTGTTGCAATGAGGAAAAAAAAAACAAACCAAAAATAATCGTCACACTTTAGAAACTTTTCCGTATCAATGAAAAATAAATAAAAAGAGATGGATAAAAGAAGGAATAGGCAAAATGCAATTAACCTCCTTTTGCCACGGAAGATGTTCCAGACATCTATAGGGCTATTCCTTATTACTTCTCTATTTACAATTTTTCCCGTTTACAGTCATGTCTGATGTCCTGACCTGGGTGTAAACATAGTTTTCAGTTCTCTTTATTAAGGAAGGCACCTTCCTTTATCCACTGACACCATTTGATTGAGAGGGACTGCATCCTACAGACTGTGAAAATACACAGTTGATCTCACTAGAAAAATGGTTGAGAAGCACTGGTTTAAGAGCAGTGACTCAAAGATGAATAAGATCCAAGAAAATTTGCATTTTTCATAAAGAAGCAGCAGAGCTAGAAAAGAGTGGATGTTGGCTTCTTTTATGTTTGATATTTTATTAGAAACTTTTCAACAAAGACTCAATTATCCTTAAAGAAAGGCAGAATATTTTAAATTTACAATACGATAAATTTTAGGACCAAATGTAAAATACGGAAAAATCTTTCTGCAATAATATCCTATTAATTTCTATAATCAGGATTTTTTTATGGACTAGACTATCCATTTTATGGAATTATAACTATAAAAGTTTGAAAACTTCTTGAAAGCAAAATCAGTCTACAGTACTCGGGGATTGGAGCTAGATGATCTTTAAGGTGCCTTCCAGCCCAAACCATTCTATGCTTCCAGTAAGTAAACACTGAAAACTATTTGCAATATTTATGTTCCTTATCTATTAATATAGATGTTAACAGAAAAATTGGAATACTCTTTTCAATAACAATTTTTAAAAGTTTGACCTTCAGATCAGAATTACAAATTTCCTTCCATCATGATCCTCTTTATCTTTTCATTACTGCTTTCAATACTGAGCACTGTATAAAAGGAATTTTGATTGATTTTTGTGGGCTGGGCATAATCAGGAAAGTGACTTCCACTTGCAGACTCTGTGTGCTTCTCTTATGCTTGCCTTTTGACTTCAAGACTGGGTTTGAGTAAAGTGTTCATTCTCATCCACACCATTCTTTTTCTAATTTTTGTTGCTTTTTCATTACCCATATTTGTATTTGTAATTGAATTTTTGGTTGCATTAATGCTTGTGATGTACTAGCAGCCTTATTCTTAGAAATAACAATATACGAAATTTTCCTCAATGCAAACAAGTTATTTTAGTCCAGTGTTCCTATTACTAAGTAATCTAACTACACTAAGTACTAACATACAAAAAGTAATCGTAGAAGAGCATTGCATGTAGGCCAGAGAAAATGTCCAAGGAACTTAAAATTTAAGCTGCCATTTACAAACATAATCTATAAGATTTATTTTATTCCTACTTCTTTATTTTAAACTCGCTGCACACTTGGCACTCCCAGGCAAGGTAAACCTGATATGTTTTTGCTTAGAACTTGTGTTTATTTTAGATTGTCTTTTCTGAAGCAGGGTGAAACCAAATAAATTCCAAATGTACAGAAGAATATACATATTCTAGGATTGTAAGGTGATTTTCCCACGAAACTCAAAGAAAGTATAAACATCTTTACTATTATACGTTTTCACTAAAAAAAAAAATTACATTTTTTTAAAAAACTATGTCAAAATTTCTATGGACGGTTTACATTAAAGGTATTCTTGATATAATAACTTCTCGCGTACTATTAGTTATGACTAAGTTTCTTGAGTCTAGCCTAGAGAAGGTCAAAACTCTGTTTTCTGGAGGGAAAGGAAAAAGGAGGAAGGTCTGTTCTCAGAGCTATCAACCTGCTCTTCTCTTTGTCCTCCATCCTTTGTATTTCTCAGTAGGAATATGTATTTCAAGATAAAAGGAGATTTTTCTCCTATTCCATGCCAAATTTCAAAGGCAGGCCCTGTACACTTTAATGGCTTCTGATTCCCAAGCTACATGAATACCTAGTAGGCATTTTCCTCAAAAAAAGAATTGGTGAGATAGAGCATATATTTCTAATTTAGTTCCTCTTTTTCTAATGAATGAAAATTCCATGACTGTTCTTAGCATTAGACTTTTCATTCAGCACTTTTAATCAGATTCACATTCTGTAATTTATGTCAGAATATTGACCAAGAAATGGGCATATTCCCTTAAAAATGATTTTTAATTGTTTAAACTAAGTGAATGAGAAGGACCTCAGCCTCTGTACTATACACCTCCTGCTTAGGTTAATGGTTGATAAAGATCCATGATGAAATCTTTATAGAGTAAATAAAGATCTTTATAACATCACTTAAGTAAAACAACTTACTAAACAAAACTTAAAGGAGCCTACAATATCATTGCAATTCAGACTGTGAGGAGTGGCTGCACTACTTTATTTTTTCTCAGATAAAGTATCTTGCATTTCAATTTTACCAGTTCAAAAAGTATTTTCTTACTGAAATTTTTATTTTATTGGTGTGTATATACAAATAACAGTTCTGGCAAAATGGCAGTCACTATTGCACTTAGTGTCTTATTAATACAGTGCTTTCTGCAATTTGTCATGTATTTGAATAATTAAAATCTAGTATAATGTGTGAATAGTTAATTTGAGAAATTTGTAATATCTTATGGACAGTGCCATTACTTCTGTACTATGATAGATTCCCTGCTTTTGCTATCTGTTCCTTGCAGTTTATCATATGACCACAAATTTTTTGCTGGGGGAACAAAACTGAAACTATAGCTCAGAAAGAAGAAAAAATAAGGATGTGACCTGAAACACCATAATTAGAAAGCATGCTTTTCTATTGAAAGTATTATTGAAAGGGGAAAAAAAAGCTTTTCATAAAGTGTGGTAATAATCTCTAATCGATGAAAGTACCAAAGATCCATATCTATATTCTATTTCTGGTTATATGTTTGTCAAGATCTCTTAAGTTCTTACACGAAAAATCTTTTTGAAGACTTTGAATCTACTTTTAAAACATGTTCTTGTTTTCATCACTATTTCTAAAAATCTGTTCATGCTTCTCCAAGATCTTCTGCTATCCACATTTCAAAACCTCTAGAAATGAATGACCTTTTCAGAAGACAGATGGCTTTCTAAGTTCATTGTTCTGTTCAGTTGGCAGTAGCTAAAATACCTGCCTTAGAGTGCATCTTTTGTACTTGCTAAATGTGCATTTCTGCATTTGTCTGCAGAAATAAATGTACTTCACAATATATAGCCAAAGTATGCAAGTAATTGTTTATTAGGATATCCACTAGTCTGAATAGTTTGTTTGACAACATTTGTTGTTTCTACTTCTTTCCCACCTATGCCTACCTGAGACCAAGGAGGTAGAACATTAGTGTTACATCATAGATAAATCTTAAGGAGAATACCAGTTGTTACTGTTGACTTTATCAAATAATGGGGTAATTATTATTGTCCATTACATTTTCTTCCACTGTAATGTTAGTTTGCTTGACTGTACTGTGAACATTTCCAGCCACATTCAACCTGCAGATGTGCTCAATGTTCTAATTGTTATTTTTCATTTGTCTGGTACTTTTTACCATTATATGACATAGAAATGGCACTTTTTTAATTACTAACTTTCTAAGACAGGCAATCTTGTAGTAGCTTTCCACAATAAATATCGGTTTTATTTCTAGATGAATAAAATCCCAATTTTTTTCTGTTATGGGTAGACAGGCATAGGGAGACAACAGAGGAGAAGCAAACTTCTCTCCCATATGCAAGTAATTTGTCATTTTTAATTCAGTGTCGATCCGTACTGTATGTCTGTTCAACTCTTCATCTTTTTATCTGTGGGAAATCAAAAGTAAAAAGATAAACCCTTTATATTAACACAAATCATAAAACATCAAAGCTGGACTTTATTTTCACTGTTTTTGCCAACATCTTCACAATAATAATAATTGCTGTTAAACAATTCACCAGAGCCTGGCTCCATTTCCAGCACTACCAATGGACTTTGCATAATGAATTTTTCAGGACTTTATCTCAACTATTCCATCTATAATACTAGATAATGATGTTCTTTTTTGTACAAAGTAGGAATTGCATAAATTCCTGAACATTATTATTTTTTAAATATCATTATGCCTTATATAGATTTAAAACTGAAGTTCAAATATTCATTTCTTCAGCAAATGCAAAGTTTCTTCTTATCACTCAGAAACCACACATTCATAAATGTCAATTTTGTGGAATCACATTTCTGATCATTATCACTTTTAATGCATATGCTAAATTATCTATCATGTAGAACAAGAATAATTCAATTCATCTCAAGATTACTTTATAGCACTCAAAGTTCTCCAGGAGTACTGCTGGAATTTTTATTGCTTTCATTTTCAAGTGTTAGTTTGTTGGGTTTTTTTCAGATAACATGTATATTTAACATTTCGTGACATGTCACTTGAAGTCATTTTTGTGGAAATCTGTATAAAACTGACACTTGACTTTAGGCTGGAATGCACTTTGGTAGTTTCTGATGAGCAAATTGTAATAGCACAAAATTAAAGGTGAGGAAATAAGTTGTTATAAGAGAAGCTACTCTTGTGATGTCTGAACTTTCTCATTTTAACTACTTTGAAAAAGTAAGTATTTTCTGTTCTTCTTTTTAAAAAAGTTGTATTAGTTTTCCTTTGAGTAGTACAATTTTATTCTCTTGGAGGTTAAGATGTCTGCCTTTTGGGGGTTCTGTATCCTGTTATGTGAAGCATTTCAAGTTAATTCTGCCCCTTCTTACTGAAGGAGATGAACCCTAAACTCTTTCCCCTTTTTCAAAATTCTTCTCTGACAAAGAATCTCTTCCACTTGAGTGGTCAATGATTGTACTACACACTGGATAGAAACAAGAACTCCACCTGCCAGAAAGCACCAAGTAAAATTAAACCAAATATAGGAAGGACAGCTGTAAAATAGCAGGCAGAAAGAGAATGGGATTGAAGGTGTTCTTGTCTATATTAAGTAAGACTTTTTGCAGATGTGCTTCAGGGTTGTCCTTGCTAATACAGAATACAGCAATGACACGTTCTTATGGATAGTATGTAGCCATATGTATGACATGCACAGAAACCACAGGTGAGACATAAGATCTGAATTTAGTTTTAATGGAATCGTTGACAAAGCAATAGCTCAAAAAAACATCAGGAATCCTGGAAGCTGATTATATTTTCTAGCAAACGCTTGCTACAAGAAACAGGGAAATTTTTTTTTTTTTTTTTTTTTTTTTTCTTTTTTACACTGCAACAGCTATGCATTGGGGGTTTTTTTAGGAAGGAGTTTTTCATTAATCTATAATGACTTCCTTGAGAACCTTCATTCATACATTACGATTTTCCAGGTAGCTGAGTCAGGTTTAATTTTTTTTTGTCATTGTTGTTAGCCAACCTTACTTTTTCTGACAGCTGATTCTTTCTCATCAGCTGTGTCATCTACTTCATCATGTACTTCCTGGCTGATAAACTACTAGTGTTTGATGCAAGACATGTATCTTATTACCTCACTAGCTAGAATTATTGCAAATGGCTATACAATCTAATTATTCTGGTGGCAAATAGGACTTGTGTTGGTGTGTCCAGGCCTGTATATGTGGTTTGTATTCAACTCCTGTAAGCCATTCTGGGTGACTTTGGTTTTGGTCATTCATGCTGTTCTGGTTCCGTGGCTACAGAACATGTAATAATCCCTCTTCAGAAAAGTCCAGCTTGGAATACTCATGTTTTAACCACTTTACTTTGTTGTCTATGAACTCTGCCTGTCCTGGACTCTTCCTTTTAGTCTGTCAACAATAAACTCATATACTGCTCTTCTAAAGCTTCTCCCTTCTACGATTGAGATGAAATTTCTTATCTACCCCTAGAATCTGGCTTTAAGGGAGACTGTTTTTAAAACTTGCTTTGTTGTCATGAGAGCTAGTTTAAAGCCATTCCCACAAAACTGAAGAGTACTTCCCTTAAGAAGTTGTTCTTGATTTTTTTTCCCATTTCTCATTGGTTTCTTTTTCTGTGTCAAATATTCCAAACACCAACTGCATGATGACAGTTGCTCCCAGTATCTTTGTGTTTTCTACATCTTATTGTCACTTTTGATCTTCTTCTAGTGACACTTTTAGTAACATTATTGTCTTGTCCAAGAGCAGAGTAGAGAAGTTTCAATAAAGTCAGACTAATCTTAGCGATATCTATATGTTGTCTGGCATCCAGACAGACCTACCCTTTGACTTTGTGATAACAAGCTGGATTGGCAAAATTAAAGATAAGGTATCTATTTCTATTACACAGTAGTCATTCAAGTTACATTTTTGAATATAGAAACTTATTTATTAGTTAAATTATGGACTGCATCCGTTATTGATTTATATTTTTCTTGGAGTGCCTGATTACCACAGCTAGTAAGTTGCAGATTTTTATTTAAGATTGGCTTACAGCTATTGACAGATGCTTTCTCTATGTTCTTCTCAACATATATACGCAGAAAAGGTGATGGTGCAGGAGATTTATGTAATGTTATAGCAGCTCATTACTTTTAGAACTCGATTTTATTACTCTGTTAAAGATGCATCAACAGATGAAGACATTGCAAAATCGGAAATCAGAAATGATTAAACAACAACATCCAGTGGAATCAGCATTTTATTTGCCTGTCCAAAGAAATCCTCTGCCCATTTATTTAGATGTATAAGCAGATCTATCATATAATTAGATCTGACCATGTAGTATAAGAAATTATTGTGTATTAAGGAACTGAAACCAAAAAAGTAGTTGTGTTTTGTTTGTACTGCTCTTTCTGTGGAATCTGGGTGGATACAGAGGATTGGAAAGTATAGTATGGAAGTTAGTCTTAGCTCCGGTGATGACTTGGCTTTATTCCATGTGATTCGTTGGCGGGCAGAGGTCAGATTCACACTCATGCACAACTCTGATCTTACTGTGGAAGTACCAAGGTCAGGAACATAACCTACGGCATGAGAATGAATGGGGTTGGTGGCAGTGAAATCAAGTTAATAGATTGCTCATGTTTAACCTCTCATATTTAATGGCCAGGTAGTCTATCTGCTTTCTTAGATGGCACTTTCATGCCACAGAACTTAGCATAATAGCTTGTTTTTCACAAAAGCATAGTGTAGGTGCCCAAATATATTTTCCAGAGGAGTACCCAGTCTTGTTTTGAGTACAAGAAGGGGCAGAGAATCTAATTTTTCAGTACTTTGATCCAATGGTCAACTATTTTTATTTTGAAGTTTATGCTTTACATTCAACTTTCAACTGATTGTAGCTAGATATCTTGGTTAGAATTATTTCTGTTCAAGCCTTGAAAGCATTAGTATTATAAGCACAGAGCCATATAATCACAGTTCTGTTGTCTCTTAAGCCAGCTGTTATCTTTGAATTTCATTCAATATCTCTGAATTTCCTGTAAAGAACTGGAATTCGTGGCCGTCGGTATACAGTAATACATCAACAGCTCCTGGGGAAATCATGTGGGTGTCTCTCTGACAAGAAATTCCAACCTAGTGTCTCCAGAAGACATCACCTCTGTATCTCTTCCTCCTCTTCCAATGAAGTCAGAATGGGACAGCGGTCAGATCCCAACCTAAAATTTATTCCCTAAGATCATATGGAAGTGTACACTGGTGCTGACTCTTGCAGAAAATATTTTGTTTCTGATCACACTACTGTTGTGGTTAGTGGTATCAGTGCTTTCTGTGCAGGGTTCTCTAAGTAATTGAGACTCTGTGTTACCCAGGCTTATGTTTCCAAGAAGATGATTTTACCTTAAACAGACTAAAATCCTCTTTGACATACAGGCAGTATTTATTTGTTTATGAAAGAAAACAACTGGTTTTCTGGGTTTTAATAGTCTGAATAAGTTAGCTCTTTAATATTTCCTTTCTCTCATTCTAAGGCATTTTTTTCCATCCTCAATTGCCTTTGTGAGATTCTTTTTGATTTAACTAGATATAAGATACTAATATTGTTATGCATACAGTATTGTTGTGCTAGTGTTCACAAATTTTATGCACTGATTAAGTCTAAGCATATCCTTTTTAATATATTTTTTAAAAAATATACCTTTTTGCCACAGTGTTAGGCATGCTGATTTGCCTTAGACTGGATCAGAAGATCACTGCTTTCCAGGGCATGGGCACTTATACTTAATATGCATTCTGTATATTCTTTGCTAATCATTTCTTGTTCATAATTTATTTTAATCATTCATTATTTCTTTTCTAGTCTGCTTCTAACACTGTATTTTGTAACAAGTTATTGATGAAAAATGCACATAACATTGTCTAGTTCTGGTAATTTAATTAAGCCAGTTAAAGATGTTGATCTTGATGATGACATCTGATTTGACATCTGTCAGTTCTGAATTCATTCCATGCTTATACTGCTCAGTGTTGGTTTGTTTTCATGATTAATATTTTTATGTCCTATCTCAACAAAAAACTATTGTATGAAGCTGCCCTCATCAAAAACATCTGGGATTAAAAAAATAAAAATTCCTTTATAATATAATTATCTATGGAAAACCTTCTGCAGTGTCAGGACTTTGTATTATGCCAATACCGTTTATAAAATACAACTTGGAGAACCACGAGACTGGGTGTGATTCGTCAGCTTTTAATTTTCTTTGCATCTGTATTGCTTTTAAAAAACCAACATAACTTTAAAGAAAGGAAATAGAAATCAGATGTTGGAGGTTCATTTGATGCGCTTACTGGCGGTTTTTTTGTTTCTGTGGTATGCAGTGTACCACTGATTTTTCCAAAACATAAAGTTCAAAGAAGGTGAAATGCAATGTTTTTTCCATAAAAATACGTACAAAACAAAATTGAAGTCCACATTCATGATTTTGCCAGAAATGCTTACGCACTCATCCATTCAGTGCAGAAGCTTTACCTTCTGAGCTATCTCACAAACAAAAAGCAACTCCTCTGTGAAAGGCTTGAAGAGATCCCTTCACAATCAATATTCAGTTACAAGTACAACTTACAAGAATTTGGCAAATTATCTCAGCTAATGAGAAAATTGTGATCTGCTTGTGTATATTGTGAAAGTAGAAAAATTGGCCCAATTTGCTCATTAAATTATTCATTGGAAGTTATTCATCGCTAACAAAAATGCTGTCTTCAAATATTTCATCTATTTGGTGTTTCGTATGCAATGAAAACTGATTTTACAATCTCTCATTCCTACAGCTGTTCTAGAGACCTAGAAAAATCTTTATTCTCACAGCAAAAGGAAGCCTCTATTCTTCCATCTCAGAAATTTAAACCAAAAAAAAAATATACTAGATATAAAATACTTCATTTTTTGGGGGGAGAGGGGGGAAATTCAGTGAAGAATCTGTCAGTACAAGACTAGAAACCAGGAGAGTATTTGGTACAAGACAGAAAATACTGAAATACTGATGTATGTTGTCTCTTCCCAGTATTTTAACTTGTTTGTTCTCATTTAACAACACTCAGTATATGTAGTTAGCTCTAGAGAAAAGATTTTGGAGTCTTTAACATGTCTGTTTTAGTGTGTGAATTTTCCCCAAATGGCTTTGAAGAATAGTTAAGGAAAGGTGGCAGGGTTAGGGGATAAACAACTGTCACTGTCATGACAGCCAGTTGAACGCTTGGAGCAGCATGATGGAAAGGATGTTTTGAATTGCATCAGAAGAACACTTCCAAGATTGCGAAGCCTGGAACTTCGCTAGAAGGATCAAATATGTCTGGAAAAGTAGTTGACAGGAGCTGATCCACGTTACGTATGCTGCCGCTTCCTGGTGACTTACTAAGCTGAGAAAAAACAAATAGGCAAATAGAATAAAATAGGGAAAATAAACTCATACTTGGAGCAGTTTACACATCTATATGTGGAGATGGAACTGTTAGGGGAAGCTAGTAGGGTGGACAAGAAGTCCAGGAAAACAGTGTTGACATATTTTCTTTTATGTGTTCAGAAAGTATCCTACAATATTTTCTTAAAAATACAGAATTTAAACCAAAACGTTTTCAAGAATCTTTGCGTAACTAATGCCTGAACTGCAGAGCTGAACAATGTGCAAATAGGAGAGTGATGAATGCTGCACAAATGGATATCCTCAATACCAAATAGCACATCTATTTTCATGCTGTTGTTACGAAGCTTCCTGCGTTAATTTTGTTATGTCAAATTACTAATAAATCAGTGGCAATTTTATGTGCATCAAAAAAGAAAGGGACATTTATTTCTTTGAAATATACCATGTTTCTAATTAAGATGATAGTAAAATAAGAAAATCAATGCATTCATACATATCTTAACTTGCTATAATAAGATATTCAGATAATTCACCAGTGCACTCAACATTTGAGTATAGCATTGGTAACCTGTATCACAGCCTGTTTTTCTAAGGACAATTAGATCAAACAAAACCATTTGCTTACATGGATGTTCTATTAAATACAAAAATTAAGAAAAAGGAGTGGCCTACTTTGGTGAACATGATACTAATTATAGGTTTTTTACATTTTTAACAAGTGGTGGTCCATTTAAATCTTGACACTGTCAGGGAGTTAAAGGATTCACAAGGTATGTAAGCAGTTTAAAAACTAAAAATGTCTTGAGTTTTAGCTCATTCCTTACCATTAACTATTTAGAAAGATCATACTTACTAAGTGCCCTAACAGTTCTTATTTAGATCTCAAAAATAGTAAAATACATTCACTTTCATAGTGGGACAATTACTTGAAATAAGCAGGTCTCAGATTCCATATGACATGGATATTTATTTAAATATTAAATAGTCAGAAAAAGTAAGGGATATAAATGGTAGAGAATCAGAAGCAAAGCCACTACTTTCTTGTGTTCATCACTTAATGTTACTTCTGTATAGAAAAGCTTTAAACTCTTTCAAAAACAGAAATATTAAAAAAAGTTTCAATTTTTAACTTTCATGCATTTATCCTTTTGATAAGAGAAAAGATTGATAGATGCATCCTTTTATGCATTATTTTTTAGTCTGAAGGTCAAAATGAAGCAGTTAGGCTGAAGTAAAAAGCAAAAAGTTAACTAGAAATAACTTTCAGGAACCAATCTATTATAATAGAACAAGATAGGAGTGGTTATGAGATATTGAAGGTAATAACTAAAGGGCTTTATTGAAGACTCATGAAACTGTATTTCCAATGTCAGAACCTGGAAATTTGGAAGATATTCCTTCTTCAGAAAGAAAGTAAGATGGTTCTGATTCCAAGATTCCAAAATTGTCTTAGAGCATCAATCATACTTGAATGTGACCAGTGAGAGAAGAGCTTAATATGCCAACTGATCACGTATCTCTGCTAAAGTAAGCGCTGTAATGGAGACGCTTACTCAGGGAGGCTTCTCCTTCTTCTGTCATCCGTGTAGATATTGTTATGCTAAAGCTTTACTAATACAAGATTTACTTGAAAAGAGAAGGTAAAATTGAAGTATGTCTAAGCTGATGAAAATGAATGCTTTCTGATACAGATTTCGTAATATCTTATAAAATTTCATGTATTGTTAATATAGAATATGTATCAACTTATCCTTTCATTGAATATTTGGCAAATATTACTTTTTTGCTAAATCTCTCCAGAATTTTATATTACTATTTTGATATGTAGAGAATCGAATTTATTTTGATGATCAAATAATAATTGTTTACTCTTAATGTTCTGCATTTTTTTTTAAGAGTAAAGACAAGTAAGACAGAAGTTACATGTCAAATAAATATCTTATTTTGGTTAGCTTTTAATATCTAAACTACGTCTGTCAAGTAAATATTTAAGAGTATCCAGCTTTGGAGATACTCGAAACATTGCTATGCAGAGCCCTGTGCACCTGCTTTAGCTGACCATACTTTGAGCAAGGGTGTTGGTCTAGGTGATCTCCAGATTCTGCCCTTCCAGTCTCCAAGATTTTGTGATTTTATATTTAAGTTTAACACTCAAATGCTTGTTTGCTTTTAGAGATTTAACTAAATTATTAGACCGTTTTGAAACATAGTTTGGTTTTCATTATAACAGAATTTTTAAATAAGGAAAAAAAAAAAGCTGTAAGGCACATTTTCTCCTTCTAGAAATCTAGTGAGAGCAGGTTTGAGGACTACTTTAAAGAAAATATATTCCCCAGATTTAGAAACAAATCAATACTATGGTAATAATTAATGTTATAGCAATAGTGTGGTAGTACAAATGTACACAAAATGAATGCTTACAATATCCTGACTGAAGCAAAGAAGTCTGCTTTTAATTGCTATTTCTGCTTAGAGTGTAACATATTGGTATTGCTCTTACTTATTACAGATGAAAAGAAATATTTTGCACATCTGTGATTTTCCCCGATTTCCATCAATCATTTCAAATATTTGTTGTTGCTATAGTTCTAGTATTTCTTTTAGAATAACACTATAAATGCAAATCATAATAACATGTAATATTAAATGACTATTAGTATATATTCACAGAAAAGCAATGGTCCTGTGCTGTGTGATAAAGTGTGTAAGTACAAACAGTTTCAATCAGAGGAAAGCAACTGGGGAAAAGTACATTAGGAGCCTGAATAAAAAAGCTGTTCTCAATCAGTTACAGCTGAGTGCAACAAAAATTACTTTCTAGGGATCAAAGGAAATTAATGATTGACCAGTGTAACCAGAACATCCCATAGCATGTTGAATATTTAATGCCATGCTACTTCTGCCCAAAACAATCTGAGGTTTGGCATATATCCACCAAAATAGCTCATCGCTAATTAATTCGCCATGTCATTTTGCATAAAATTAGTAATTAATACTAGTCACCGTGCACTGTAGTGAACTTTTTTCAGTTAAAGGTTCAATCTCAGTAGTTTCAAAAGCTTGATGAAATGGTCATTTTTTTTTTATTCTTAGAAAAGAACTTGCGCATTGAAAAAGGTATTGCAGTCAGAAGGAAGGATATATCAAAGTTTATAGACCAAATATATTTGAGGTTGTTCAAGGTCAATGAATCTTTCCCTCCACTTGCTTGAAATTATGAGTAATAGAATATGAATAACTGGTACTCCAGCTGAAATGAACTACAGTGATGTGTAACACTGTATTTAGCTATCTTTTAAACTGTTGCAGTCTCATTTAACAGGCTCCAAATTAAACCTGCATTCTCTATCATTTTAGTGGGAACATTTAGCCTGAGGTTTTGCAAATTGATTTGAAGAATTTCCAGTAATTATTACTTGAGATATAGAAAGAATGCATTCTTTGAAGAAGCACTTAGGGTAACTATTGCAAGCAGTGGTCTTGAATAAATTTTGAAAAAACTATTGTTATAAAATTTGGTAGACTGCCTTGTGGAAAAAAAGAAGAGTATTGCTATATAGAAGAAGTTGTGGGTTTGGGTCATTTTCTTAATCTGTTTATTCCCCAAACAGATATTTTTAAGTGTAGTAAAGCACAATTTATTCTGAGCAATTGTGCAATACCAAACCCCAGGAACTGCAGTCCTACAGTCAAAAAGCCTAGAGACTCATTGAAAGCTAACATTGCTCTGTGAGAGTCTGCAATGAGCAGGAACAGCCTTGTAGCAGAAAAGTCAGAGACTGGCAGATCACTAGTAATTAAATTAATAGCATTGAGCCCAAGGCCATGTTTCTTCATCTTCTGTTTCTCATATTGCCTCTCATGTTTTTCTGTGATAATCTTTTCATGTTTCTTATTCCTAATTAACACTTGTTAACACTTTTTTTTTTTATTTCCCTTTGGCTTCTTTTGCTTTTTTAATTCTTTCACATAGTTTTGTTTTCATTCTTCTTGATATGTGGTGGCTTCCCTGTTGGCTTATCTCTCCATTCATTTTTTCTGGTCCTTCTATTACCCTCCCGCCTTCACTGTTGCCTTCTCCATTTGCTTACTGCTTCCTTTCTTTCATTGTGCCACAAGTCTGACTTCTCCTTGTTTAACTGCAATGGTTTTCTGTCAGAAAGTACTCCTACAGCACTTCTGATAGAGCATTCTAGTTCCATGTGGACCATTTGAGTGATGTTAGTGAAAGAACTGGTTTTTTGATTTTCCACCAAAAATTTTCAGGCCCTTTTCAAAACTATGTAGTTCAGTCTGCTCTAAGTATGTATGTTAGGATTGTAGCTGCAGTGAAATGTCATGACAGCAACTTAAACTATACCAATAATATTATATAAAGTGTGAATGATATGGAGTGAGTCTAAATCTCAGCATAGTTCAGGATGTTTTTAGTAACTGGTAATACACGTGTGCATTCATCTGTACTGAATTTACAGGGGATGATTAGTACAGTGATACGCTGACGTTTTTCTAAACTAAACATATGTTACCATGCAAACTCCCAATCTAAGTTATTTATTAGAAGTGGAATTGTTTTTTTCTTCCAATATTATCCCTTCAAATCAGGCAGCGAAGATCAACATATTTGAAAACTAGGACTTCTCACACAGAGCAAGTCTTCAGGACAAGGTTATGCAGTCTCTTAGCACATATCCTCTCTCCTTGGACCATTTCTTTAAAAAAGGCTAAGCAGTCGCAGCCCTCTCGGGTTTCCTGTGTTGAGGACTCGATGGGTGCGGGTGTGTGGGGCTGCAGCTGCAGCTCAGGCTGCTGAGCCCTGGGTGCCGAGAGCCGGAGACGAGAGGCCGGGAGCTGCCGGCCCCTCGCACCACAAAGGCCCGGGGACCTGCGGCGCGGCCGGGTGGGCGCTGGCAGACACGGCAGGAGCCCAGGGCTCGGCAGGGACAGCGGCACCTCGGCGCCCTTGGACCGGGAAGGTTTAAAACCCAGGGCATCCCTCGTTCGGGGTCCCTCCTCGGAGGCACCGGCTCGGGCTGTTCCTGCGCTACCGCGCCGTGAGCAAATGGCTTTATGGAAGGAGACATCTGAGCCTCGGCCCTGGGAAACCTGGGGTGGATGCGGTGACAAAAGCTGCCCTGGCTGAGTGTGGGGTGTGCGGGGAGGCAAGCGGGACCCCCTCGGGTCAGCGGGGCCGCCGCTGTGCAGGGGGATCGGCCCCAGCCCTGCAAGTCTCTGGTGTTGGGAGCCGGGCTGACGGAGAGCCTCCTGAATGGTCAGACTGGGAGTTTTCCTTAACACCCCCCTTACCATCGAGGTAAAAGTGTTAGTAGGTCTTCACTTCTAGAAATAGTGATGGTAGCAGAATTTTTAAATTAATTAATTAATTTGTTTGTTTGTTTCCTGAGAAATCAGCATGTAAATGTTCCAAATGCTGGATCTGATTCTCACGGTGTGAGAAGTTTTTCAGTAGGCAGGATGTCCTGGTTTAACAGCCATGGGATAACAGAAATTCTGTTGGAGTCTTGGTTTTAAACAGAATGTTTTTTAAGGGAAGGTAAATTGTAATGCTTTCATATCAGAATTTGGATAGCAAGCAATATAGGGAACATTTATTATTTCTTTTTTTACACTGTTGTCATAATGTTTTGCACAGGAGTATGGTATTGTGCAGTGCAATGTTACAAAGAAAGTGACAAAGAAATTTCTGTTAGAACTTGTTATAAGCCTTCTGGTTTGGAATTATAAAGAAAGAAAAGAAAGAAGACCTGTCTTTATGAGTCAGAGGATGCCAATGACCAGCCATGAAAAAAAGAAATGAAATCCTCTTTCAACCCCTTTTGTAGATGGGTATTTAGATAGGTGGATTAGTGAAGCAAAAGAAAATTTGGTAGAAGAAGAACATTTATTTTTTTAAATGTGTATGGAGGAATTTGCACATAAAATATTAAAGAATCATTCATAAAATAACATTTTCTTTCAAAGGGTTGTCTTTCTTCACAAAAGATTAAGAATTTAAATCATAATGTGACTGGTCCTGAGAAACAATTATATCCTTACTAGTCACTACAGGCTATTTTTTTTTAACTTTCTTTGTTCTAGAATGCTTGATAAGAATGGCTCAAGATCAGAGCAGCTCTCATGGCTATGAATGTTATGTACTACTTCTATGCTACTTATATGCTACTTTGCCATTCATTCTGTTACTGACATAGTAAGATCTGTTGCTGTAGAACTTTCATGGCGTTTTCTTGATTTTGGAGTAAGTTATTTGACGTCTTTTAGAGAGTAAAAGGGCAGTTTAAAAACACATCTGCATTTTCAGATACCAAAATTAAATTTACCAATAAAGACTCTAGCTTTAAAGTTCTTTTGCATACTTTAAACTTTTTGCTTGATTTGTTTTTTGTCTGTTAAAGAAAATTACTGTCTTAGAAAAGAAATGGAATATGTCCATGCAGGAAGAGCCCTGTGTTTCACTCCTACAAGCAATTGAAATGAAAAGTAGGAAGCTATGAGGGGAAATTAACTCCAATACTAAAATTTTCTCATATGTCTAGCATCTACCTGTCCTGTAGTGTAATACTGAAATGCTTAGGTAGACATGTATTCAAAGCCTCTATAGTCTAGAAAAATAAATTATATTTAGACAGTAGATTTTCTTCTAAAATATATTTCCTATCCTCCTCATTTAAATGCATCAGTTTTAAAAAAAAAAATATCTCTTTAATTATGTTCATTACTGGAAAATGTTTCATATTTTTCTAAGTCTTCCATATATTTTATGTCATATGTACTCACATGGTTCATTTAGACCACAGAATAACTTCAAAGCAACTATTAATGTAACTGAAGAGAGAAAACATGCCATTTTTCACAGCTCATATTATAAGGTGAATAGATATTGTATATAATAATAATTTTATTATTATATTCTTTTTTGTTTTTATTGCATTGCCCTGTAAGGAATCCATGATTCCCTCAAAAATAATTACATTCTATAAAAGCAATACGTGTTTATTTGGAGGAGTATTTATTTTCTTTTCCTTCCTGTTTCTGAGTCTCTAGGGTATATTCAGTTCATATTTTCAGTATTTCTCCTCAAACACAAGCATCTTTATTTACTTCTGTTTTTGCAAAAATGAAGGTGACAGGTAGATCAAGGAGAGGTGTTTGTGAGAAAGCAAAGCATTATTAATCTTCTGAAAAAATATGACAGTTTTCTTAAGTGTTATAGCTTGCCATAATCAAGTATCAAACAAATAAAAACCTATGAATAATATCATTGAAATATATTGTTTTAGCTTCAGCTATAACTGTGACAAAATATTTGTCGTCCTTCGCCTCAGACAGTGGAAGTAACAGATGACAAAATGTTTCTGACCTCACTTCCTTTGCTACTTCTACCAAGAAATTGGTGTTCAGAAGAATTTCGTGCTAAGGGAAAGCACTCCTAATTTTGCTAATACTTTAATAATTTTTTTTCTGGTAAATTTTGGTGTAAGATAATTTATAGACATTAATTTAGTATTTGTCTCCATGCACAGCCAACATTTAGCCTCACTGACTGTGCAGTATGAAACCTGGAATACATAAAAGCGTTATACACACAAGTATGTTACTTATTTTATAACAGGAAAACTTTGATGGGTTTACTCAGAGTATACTCACAGTCTCACTCATGGCTGAAAGTTTGACTCATGACTGCTCTTCATCAGAGCAACTTAGATCAATTTGCGTGCTTTTAGTTCAGGAAGGAAGTCACATCAAAATGAAGGCACCAAAAGCGTAAAATAGGATTCATTAATACAGGCTCAACATAGAGATCAAAAAAGCAAAATGGAATCATTCACTGCACTGGGCTGTAGAGCCAGCCATTGAGAAATTACAATAGAAGCATAATATAGACATTACCAAGATATTTAATTGTTGTATATCTATGTTTATACGTATCTTTGAAGGTATGACGTATCCTGATATACAAATTTCGTTAAGCCCTCTTAAAAGTCTCACCTGTTTATGACCTGATAACAGGAAGGAAAGAACGATCTTGTCCTTAATAGTCCTCAGCACTGAAGCTTCCATTGGAAGAAGTACCATGATTGTGCAAAACAGTCTCCGAGGCACTTACAAATCTTCTCTAGAGGCCTTGGCGTGTGGAGAGGGTAGATGCGTCACCTACCCGTAATGTTTATTAGCGCAGTCTAAATGCGTGGTTTCCAAGACAACTACCTGAGTCTAAAATGCAGAGGTGAAGGAGGTTATAACTTTTGAATCATTCTTTCACCTCTGCTTTGAGAACAGGCTTGCATGTGTTGCCCTTAGCTTGTGTTGACTCCAAACAAGTGTTTGCAGATTAAAGCAATATTAACTAGTCTAAGAAACTAATTTTCCTTTCTTATAGAAGGAAAATACAAGATAGGTGCCCAATGTTTAATTTTTTTCTCTATATGCGGTGCTCGAAGTGAAAGAAAAACTGGGGAAAAAATGGCCATATAAATAACTACAGCTAAACTGAAGCAAGAGCTTGCTGAGCTCAGTGGGAGCACTAAGATATATAGTCCTGCTTCACATATAGCATTTAGTTCTGAAACCTTCCTTCACCTGAGAAGCAGCAGTTTCCTCTCATAATTGCAAGATTTCACTTACAAACTCATCACACTGTTACTCTGACAGGGAAGACCTCTCAGCTTCCACATCCATCTGAGTCGTGGGGGTTGGATGACCCTGGGAGATCAATCTTCCCTGAATGGCATGACCCCCAGGCTCCCCATGAGCTCAGAACTCGGGCGGATCTTGCATTCTGCAATATTTTGCACTGACATGGCAGCTGGATCACAGGTCAAGAAGGAAGATTTCTTCCCCTTTTGTTTTTTTCCTTCCTGGCTCTTGCCTGCTATGTTAGCAAGAATCAGTCAGCTAACTTGAAGTATCTTCCTCTTACTTCTGCAATGAGCTTTAAAGCTATCTGTGGTGCTTAGAGCAGTTGAAGGGGAGCAGAAATGGGGGAGCCCAGAGGGAGACTGCACTGTTTTTAATTGAACCAGTGGTGTTTGTAGAACATAATGAAAAGGTACAGAATAAGCAAGTGATGCCTCAATAATAATTGTATATATATATATCTATATCTATATATATATGTATAATAAAGCTCTCATTTTCCTTGGAGTGTCAGCCATCCAAAGCTGAAATCTGAATTATGGGGTTATGGTCTGTAGGCTAAATTTTTTTAAAAAATGACGGTAACTGTTTAACAGTCTGTTTAGAGGTTTTGATTATACCAAAGTTGTGAACTGTCCCTTTCTTTGTGTTTTTCAACTACAAACCCACCAAAAGGGCTTCCTGAAAATTGTCTGTCTTATATTAAGTTTTCAATATATATTTAATCAAGAATTTAATTTCTACAATATACTGGATGTACCTCTTCTTAGTTGTCGAAATTCTTCAATATGTACTAAAACTGGTGCACACGTTTAGTGCTTTTGGCTTTAATGTGTGTGTATCAATAACTTAAATGCAATACACCATCACCAGAAAGCAGTGAAGGGGTATGTTGCAAACATACCTTTCGTCTAACTGAAGACTCATTAACATGGTTACCGTGCAAGGAAAACATCACAGCATAAGCAAAATCCAAACTCAGACGTGTGCAGAGCCAGAATCATTACTAGCTGGAATGCATCTCTAACTCTGTTGAATTCAAAATATTTTTATAAGACAAATTAGTAAAAGAGGCTTGATAAATTGATACAGAAATAGCTATTGCCCCAGTTTTAATATGAAATGACACAATATTTTTTAAAATGTTTCATTAAATATGTATTACATCAAGATATATATATAATAATACATTAATATGTATTACTGCAAGATAAAATCCCTTTTTATTTTATTTACTCTCTTTAAAGTCACAAGCCCTTATTTAGAAATCACTAATAAGTAAGCATTCTGTGTGCATTTTGAGGTTTTATATCATGTGCTATAACCTTAGAATTTTTACTTTAAATATACAACTTGAATATTGAGTGTTATTGGAAGATTTAAATAAATGGATTAAAGTGTTGTAAGTGTTCTGTAATGGTGGACTAAGTAAAGCATACTTTGCTTGTTTCCTTTTTGGCTTTGATGTGCTTGAAATCAGAAATTTTGCATAGTTTGTGTGAGGCTTCTTTCCCTGTAGTTCTTAAGCATGAACTTGCAAAAGGGAAAAAAAAATTCTTACCATCTTGATTTCATGTTGAATTCCTTGCAGGAAAAGTAGAATGTTGAATGAAAAGGAGAAAATTTGTAGCCCTTTAGCTACCACTATGCTATCCTATCCTTAAAGACATGTAGAAAAAGCATCCTACTTTGTGTGCCACAATTGAGAAAGCCTTTCAGCTATCTAGGAGGAATTTTAATTTCTTCTAAATTTAAAAAAAAAAAAGCTTCATTGTAAAGAGCTTTTCAGTGTTTGCTTAATATAAGTGGTGTCAATTTTTTTTTCAGAATAATGTCTGTAAAACACGGAGAGGATTTTGAATTGTGTTTTAAGAGTCATGGCAGGACTAGCTGTAATCTCTTAAGATGAAGTAACACAATATGGAAGGGAATAGGGACAAGAACATGATTTAACCAGAATGTGGGTTCATTTCAAGAATAAAACTGTAGGGTTTTACATGTGGATATTTAATATGGGTAAATGGACATCCAAAGCTTAGCATTTAGGATCCTAAAAGGATATTGACAATTTATTCAGAAGAAAAAAATAGATTATTTATGTCCAACTCATTTCAATTTCTCTATGCTTTAAAGGAAACTAGAAATGAAGACATTTCTTCAAAATAATAATTCTGAATTAAATCTCATGTTTTGTATTGAAACCAAAAACTCACATTGTAGTCTTGAATTTCCCAGTGTGCGTTTCCTCCTTTTGATACTTTGCTTAAAGTGTATTTTCACTTTTTCCACCCATTTTATACAGCAACAGAATTACATAAATCAACTCAAGACATTTCAGAGGATATCTAAATTGCTCTTTAGGAAGTATCTTCATAGGCCTCTCTGGTCATTTTCTTTTCTGACTGATGCTGAAAAACTCTGTTTTCAACGGAAATCCATACAGATATACAATACTTCTTTAAATTATTAAGATTTTCAAATACAATATGCAAAATTATGTATTTGGCTACTATAATTAGTAGTAATAGTAGTAGTAGTAGAAACCAGCCTCCCAATTTCTCGCTGTTCATGAAATTCACTCTTTTTTTCCCTTCTCAAACATATAGCATTTTAATACAGAAGTACAAATGTATAACTAACTTAATCTAAAATTCAAGATTGCTTTATAGAATTAATAAGGTATTTTTGGAAATTATCTTTCTCTCTTGTCTGGTAACTTGAGGTTTTTTCAAATCCATTGCACTTCCGTGAACCCTTCCTTTAATGGTTACCTGCTTAGACTTTTTAAGGTCTAGACTTTTGTTCCAGGGATTTATTATTCATATTTATTCTGTCATGTATTTTAGTACTTGCTATACCAGAATTGTCATAGATAACAGGGCTAATTATCTGAAGTCATTTTAGAGAGTGTTGTTTGTTGAAATTCTCTGCTTTCTCCAGTGCAGAAATCCAACTGTCCTAATTTAAAAAAAAAAAAAAAAAAAAAACAAAACACCACAAAAACTCGAAGCCAAAAAAATTGTTTTTAGAACTTAAATAAGAAGCCTTCTAGAATTAGAAGTCATAAATGACAGAATGATAAGGAAATTATTTGCTTGCATCTGAAGGTTTTTTGGTATAATAGTTATCTAAATTTGTAATGGAAAACTTTTCACAGTTGCTCTGTAACTTGTGTGTATTTGCAATGGAAATCAGATTTTCAGCCTCCAACATCAGTCTAATGATGTAGATAAGCTACTGCAGATAATGATCCTCCGATAGGACTTGTATCTGGGTATCAGTAAATAATAATTTTATATTTGAACAGTTTATATAATATGTTGAATTAGGTATTGACAGCAGATGTAACTTACATTCTGATTTGTATTTTCTTTGTTTTCAGTGAAAGCTGTGAATTTTATATTGGAAGAAAAATAATACACATTGCTTAGCCAGGACATCACAGGCTAAAACGCTAAACAAAACCCTGTGGAACCCCACTGGCTTCAAACAATGTAACTACTGTTTGTTAAAGTCGTTAGAATTAAGAATTGGTATCTTAGGTATATGTCAGGCCTCCTATAGGCCCATGACATTTAGAAGAAGTGTGTTGAAGAAGGTTGTAATGACTGCTAAAATAAAACCTCCGAGTGATAAATGAACAGATTGCTACTGTGAAAATGTTTAAAGGTTTAGGACTCCTACTGATAAAATCACCAGAGAGTGTATGTAGAAAATTACTCTCTTCTCACCTTTAATTGCATTATTTAACTTGAACATTTTCTCTGCTGAAGGGAGTGCAAATAATAAAACCTTTTCATTTACTATGCAAAGTCCTTTACAAACAAAGTATACAGACTATATGACTTAGGCTTGCTTTATTGAATTAAATAACTGGCCATCGACAATGAAGTCCATGGCAGAAAGGAAAATTGAAATTTAACTAAACCAACAGTGTGTTAGGACTTCGTCAAATGGAGATGTTGCTGATGTCTTCAGGTGGATACAAACTCAAAAATAGGCATTTCCACCAGGGAAACAGATTACAGTATTACAGAATTAACTGGCTAGTTCATTCAAGCACTAGAAGATGGTTCTACTGAGAAAAGGACTAAAATTCTTAATGCCTTGTTTTCTACATCATTGATATTACTTTCTGTACACCAACTTCTTTTTTTTTGAAGTTCTCTTGAATAATGGAAGCTACTTTTGACAGGAAATATTAGTTATGAAAGAATGTAAAATATTATCAAGGAGAAACATAGAACAACAGAAAAAAATCTTTCCTAAATGCTTTCAACCTTATTTATATCTTTTATCTTATTGATAATAGACATAAACTGGAGGAAATTTTTTAATTGGATGCAATTACTTCAGAAAAATAAGATTCAATAATGACACCTTTTAAGCTAGAGGAAACATTAAATTAGCTTGAATGCACTTTGCATTTTTCACGTTTCCTCATACGTGAACCCCATTCCTTTATATAAATACTTGAACACAGGAAATGAGGTACCTTACATATGAAAATGTAAAAGTTCCTCTGTGACGAGGTCTGTGAAAGCACTTGACACACATGTAGACAAATTAATGTTGCTTATAATTGAGAACATAGCTTACTTTTTCATTTCTTATGGATATTGAATGGATGTTACTTTTATTTAATGGCTATTCAAGCTTAAAATAGAAAAAAAACAACAGAGAAACAGGAAAAAATAAGAAAAAATATTTACTGGAGTTTTTAAACTTTTTGTCAATAACTGCTTTTTGAATCTCAAAGGAGAAACTGAAAGGAGAGTAATTTATGAGGAAATGGAAATTCTTATTGCATACAGAGGGTAGAAAATGGTCACAAAATGTAACAATGTATAGAAAATTCTCCATAAATTGATTGGTCATACTTTTATGTGCCATAGCTTACACAGCACAGATTTAATTTCATTTATTTCTCTGTAGTTGGCATAAAATGGTGCACTTAATCTTTCAAGTTATTGCTTCTCAATGTCACCATTTTTTTTTCCATTATGTGATGTACAGTTTGTTCCATTTCATGACCAGATATACTTTTTCTGGTCATAAAAAATTCCAGAGATTATATTTTTGGAGTGAGGTATGTTTGGCCATCTATATAAATGACAGCAGTGTGAAAGTAGAGAATGCTATAGAATTAACTGCAGCCAAAGAGAAATGTAGCATCAAAATCTTCATACTATGAATAAAACCAGAAAATGCCAATAACCCTGAAATCAAAGGGTGTTAATTTTAAAATGGGCAAGATCACACATCAGTGAAGTATAACAATTTTGTCTTTATTTAGAAAATAGTTTAAACGTGGACATTCTTATCTTACACTTGTTTTCTGTAGTTGAGAGCTTAGTACGTCTTCTGCAGCTTCTGCTAGCCAAGATCTTATGTCCCAAAAGGGATCTAAAATTTCTAGGCTTTCTCAGAATTAAAAGTACGCTAACTATAGAAGCAGTCTATCTTCAAAACTTCTGAGAAATCTATTTTCTAAGAAAGTATGTGTTATTTAATTTCATTTTATTGTGCTGTCTAATCTCACAACCTGGTATATATATTCCATGCATCAGTCAGCTTTATCTGTTCCAGTATGCTTAAATTACCCATTCCCTGTAAATTTGTCAGATGCAGGTAGAAAGAAACTATGTGATTTGGTAATAGTTAAATAAAGGGATCAGCAGAATTAAAGAATTTGACTTTTGATGGTTTTCTATAGATTTTTGTGTTTTAGTATCTGCAAAGATTTCTCTTTTTACATTCAGTGATTGAGGTTATGCTTTCTATATGGGAGCCATCACATTCTGGCATGCTAGCAGTCAGCTTGCTGTATTTCTTCATTACTCAACCAGGCACAACACTTGGGACAATCCAGTGTATTTCTTGTCATAGTAGCTGAATGTTATTTCACTCTTTGGAAATTGTTTATCTCTTAGTCTTTATTTTGAAGGCATCTTGGCTCATAAGCCAAGATCCCAGATAAATTTAAAAGCCTGGCAGCAAAGCATGTGCCATCCTTGCCCTGATTCCACCACGAGCTGAGAGCCAGGTCTTATCTCTGCCTATGGAGCTGTGTTAGTAGAAGCTTTCACTAACACGTGAGCCTTGTTAGTGGGACATGATCCATGCAGACTGCTAACTGTAGTTGAGGGTAGGTGTCCAGATGTGCTGATGAGCCCTAATAGGCTTTAATTTAATTTTAATGGGATATTTTAATCTTGTAATGAGTTAGTAATGCAACTTATATACTTGTTCTAGGTTTTCCCCCATGCAAAGACCAAATTACTGTTTATATACTTGAAGCAATTATAGATTACTCAGAGCTACCAAGAACAGTTCTTCATTTTCCAAGCTTCTCTGTGTATTTACGGAGTAAATAGGTATTTCTGTCTTTGAAGGTTCCTGATAGACTGAACTATTTTTAACAGAGGTTCAAGACCTTTTCAGCAAACAGTGTGCTTGCTATGTATGAGGAAAGCAATCTTTCAAATGCACACATTCTTTAAAAAATATGCCAGTTGATTTTATCCAGTAGTCTTATTTTCAAAGAAGGCCATTTTAGACAAATATTGTGCAACTGGAGGCTAAAGAATAGAAAGAGACTGTAAATCTTCTCTAGTCACACAGCTTTGGATTTTTCCTACTCAGAGAATATCTGGACACCAAAAAGATGGTGTAGTTATCTCCATACAGACTTTAAAAACCTTGTTGTATATTCTGGGTGCAATGGAACTGCAGTGCGGAGACACTTGGATTATGGAAACAGCTCCTTGAAATCCATCAAAGTTTCTGAATGTTTGCAACATGTGTCATATCTGAATAAGGTAACTGGTCATCCAGATCCAAGATCTGAAGCCACTGATACTTTAAAGCACAAGTCACTGATCACGCATTATTCATCCCTTTTTGACACCTGCATTTGCTTTACCTTTCCTTTCAGGATGACTTTTTGCAGCTCTTAGTAAGATGGTGAATTCAGATAGTAAAGCCTCTGAGAAGTGAGAAAGGAGACTTACCTCAGCTTTAAGTTGTTCTGCTTCTTTACATTATGTTGTCCCCCATGAGGGAACCAGAAGGAATATAAGACATTTTATGCATGCTGATTTTGTCACTTGCAGAGGCTCTAACAAATCATGTAATTTCTATAACTGAGTATTTCTGTATGATTCAGTGTAATTGACAGTGCCAGAAACTAGCCCTAAGCAAATGAAATGCAACACAAAATCTGCTGTAAGCAAGTTAATCACAGTCTAAGTGATAGAATGCTTGCACTTCATTTCTTTTGCAGGATACATTTGTAACAGAAAAATAATTCTCTTTTCTATCAAAAGACTAGGGAGGCTGTCAGGCGCTTTGGGGCAATCGAAATAAATAGTTTATGCCTCCCGTAAATAAAGATATGAAATGCTTGTGTTTGTGAACAAAGGCCAGAGTTACCTCATCAATTTGACATTCTAGGCTTTGACTCATGGGCTTAGACCACTGACAAATGGGTCACTGCCCCAACTCTCTGCTCCTGTACTTTTTATGAAGGCACTTGCCTTAATATTCTGTGCTATAGTTTATGGCTACCTTGCTAGTAGCATTTTTGAAGATATCTGCTTAAAAGATTGTTGTGTTCTTACTGCCTGGAATCATATATTTTTAATTAATATCTGTGTTGCTCAAGATTTTTATTAAGAAGGAAGTCTCTTGGACTTTATACAGCAGTGCCCAGTGCCCCGAGGCTTGCTGTTCAAGAAAGTTGTTTAGACACATGTTTTTCTGGATATTTCACCATCCTACAATTAGGTATTTCATATCCTTGCCAGTCCTTATCTGTTCATCATTCAACCTCTCTTTCTAGTGCATCTTATCATATTTTGCACTGTGAATACCTTCCTTTAAATTTCAGAAAATGCAATTAATTGTTTCATTAGCTTAATTTTATTCTGATGGCTTTTTTTTTTTTTTTTTTTTTTTCACAAAACTCTCCAAAGCCTCTGGTGACTGTGACTCACTCTTTTCCTTCAGATCAAAACTTTGAGATGTCATCAAAAATGTATTTTCCAGTGGAAAATTCAGGAGCCAACGCATGACAAATGGAAGTCTATGAAAACCATACTTTCAGAAATTAATATTTGCTGTGTATAGACCACGCATATCTTGCTAAGGAGAATGGTAAGAAACCTGAGAGCTTAAAAAAAGCCCTTTGCTAACAACCTATAGCACCATATTTTGCTCTGTGAGACTAGCAGCTTTTTCCAAGCAACAAGCACAGTTGCACTATCATGCAAATCCAAAAGATTTTCTTATAACTTGAAAGCTTGAAAAAACTCAGGTTTTCTAGAGGAGATTAAAACCTAGGATAGCTGTACGTTTTTTACGTTTTTCCATGGTAAGTATAGGACTTCTTCGCTTGGATCCATTCCTTTCCTCTTCAAAGACTAAGTTCTTTGAATTAAACCTGTGGCTGGACATACATTTAAACCAAACAGAGTACCTCTTTTCATCATATCATTGCAAATCTTAACTCTTCCAGTCCTCTCTTTTCTGATTATTTTATGGCTTCAGCAGAAATAAGTTCACAGTCCTAATTGTTTGCCTTTTAATAGCTATTGCTTTCATTTTGAAGCTTTAATGTCCTTTGCTGTCTTGAGAAATTAATATGAACTTGTCATGCTGGTTTGGTGGGGTTTCTTCCTCCATTTACAAATGTTTATCACTTACATTTCATACATAAAGGTTCAAGGTTGTTTTCCAAAGCAGATCAGTCATAAACTTATGGATAGATTCACATTTTCTTCTCTATGTCCTCATTAAAACCACTTTTTTTGCTCTTACTTGCTTGTGTAGGAGACGGCAGTTATCAAAATTTTATGCTTCGGTTTTAATGTTTTACTCTGTGTTTAAACCTATCAGATTACTTAAAACTATAAAGTGCATCAGAATCACTTATAAAAATGCAACTTCCTAAAGCATGTGCACACATAGGCACACATTTTGTGCAGTTGTAAATTGAGGAACAGCTTGAATTTCATCCAGCTGCCTAGACAGTTAAACTCTTTGCAGCTAAAAACTGTTTTATTGTTCTGCTCATTACTTTTGTTCTAATTTCTTAATTAATATTGGTGTACTAATGGCTAGTGTTCCATAATCATTCCTCAGTTAGAGAAAAATGGAAAGCTGCTCCAGTGTCTCAATTCCAGTTTTTCCATTACGTGACTTACAAGTCATGTACCACCAGCCCTGGTCAGCCCTACAGCTGGTGTGCTCCGTAGGTCCATGTAACCACACTGGGCTTCACGAATTGCTACAGATCAGAAATGCCACAGAGTGGCAATAATTAATTTGGACATGGAGTTTACCGTTATAATATTTACTTTATTCCAATTTCGGAATTTGTTTTTCAGTGTTTTTCACTTGGGTACATTTTTGTCAGACTTTCCAGAGTTGTTAGACAAAATGTTGGTGTAATGATCAAGCCATATGTATATGTTCACTATAAGCCTCTTGAAACTGTTGGTGGGAATCCACTGATTTCAGTTCTAAAGTAGTGTTTCAATTTTAAACTGAGAAATGGTCTCATATTAATGTAAAACCAAATTCCTTCTAAAATTGGAGTATCTATAAAATGACAGAAGATTACAAATCAATGGGATATTCCAAACCAAAGTCTGGAGAATGCTTGCTGTATTTATTTCTGGAGTTAGATCAGAATTCATGTTTTAATCAACTTCAAGATATAAGACAATAATAAAAGACTCTGAAAGACTAATATTTCCAGGTCTGCTGCAATACCCTTAATGAGGACCTAATTAAATTTAGTATTTAACTCCTTCTTATCAGTTTGGGGTGGTAGGCACTTTTTTTCATTATATGAAGACATAAATTCTGCCTCTGCACTTTGGTAGCAGAAGAGCTTTGTAGGCAGACCTGTGCAGGGTTCAGTGAGTAATCCAGTCTCAAAGTGATAAAGGCAAAGCACTCAATCTGCAGGTCAGGATGCAACAGGAAAGGCTGTAGTTTAGCAAGAGTCTATAAAAGATAAAAGCTCTCTTTGACCACAGGCTACTTACATTGATTGGAATTCACCACAGTCCCAGAAAGGTTAAAAAATATATAGTTTAAGTGTAACTAATTTGAACTATTAGAAGTGATTAACTTTCTACATGTAAAATTTTATATCATGTTTTTTCTTTCTGCAAGTTGGTTTCCTCTTTTCAGCAACATGCTTGAATGTGAGGAAAGCTCCATGCTTTACAAACAGAACTCATATTTTTCTCCAAACAGTTGCTTTTTCTTCCTCCCCGGAGTAATATAAAAACATGGGGGCCGATTTTACTACTGTACTGCCTTTTCACTCAAACCTTTTATTTGAAAGCTCTGTTTAACCCTTTGGATTTTATATTTGGTGTTTTTCCCAGTATTCTGGGGTTTATGTCTTCTGTTGAGATTAGTGAATGTAGTAATAAAGCCAACAAAAAATAACTTCTTAAGGAAGACAGCAATAGTTCTTTTGTCTTCAGGCATAAAGAAGAATTGGAATTCAGTACTTTTATCACTGCCCTTTAAATTTACCTTAACCTTAAAACATAATGTGATATCCTGACTACCTGAAATGAAGCTATCAGTGAAATTCTACATTAATTCATATTTATATCTGTCTATATCTATATCATCTGTATCTGTATATCCATGACTGATAAGAAACTTCATGTTTCTTTTACTGAAGTAATGGAGACAGAGTGTGAAAGGGGCTCAGGAAAGTTTTCTTGCTGTTCTCAAAAGCAGTAATGAAAAAGAGAAGTGTTAAATTCAGGCTAAATCAGAGCAAAATGGTGATACAGCAATAAGCACCAAAAATGATAGCTTTGAGTTCAAAAGTTATGTTGTTGCTGATATCTCCCTGCTATTATTCTTCTCCGCTATCTAGATATTTATTGCTACAAGAACATAGTATCAAAATACTTAATAGCTCTTTACAATGTATTGAATTAAGGAGGCAGGCAAAAAGGGGTGGTGGGGATACTATCACTTAAGGAATCCAGTTTTATTTTTGAAACTTTCTTAACAGAAATAATCTTGCACTGGACTGACAGTAGTTCCTTTTACTGAGGTATTTTCTGTATCAAAGAATACATCAAAACATCACAAAAACGCCATGAAAATACTTTCATAAGACTGCGTACAAAAAATTGTAATTTCAAATCTTTATTACCTTCACTCTAAATAACAATGCATGTTATAGAAATTCACAGATTAGAGAACAGTATCATAACTATAGTTGACTGAGAGAGCAAATAGTCATAGTTAGCAGTAAATTTGGATTAAAAAAAAAATTGCAAACTGTTACAGTTGTTTAATCTTATCCGTAAACCCCACGACTGTTTGTCTATAGAAAAAACATAGATGAGAAAGAAGCTAAGTGTATCACTGACCAATACTGCAGAATGTAATTCAGTCTGCGGCTCTCCTTTAGACTGAAATCAATGACAGTCATGGCAGCTATACGAAGTTGAGGTTAGTGTATGCAGAAAGCTCTTGTTAATTTACTATCCTTCAGTGAGTTTGCAAAACCTACAGTTTCCCTTCTGGCATCATGTAATACAAATAGGGGAATTACGTGTTACTCATTCTCTAATAATTAACTATTGCTTATGGATATTGCACGAACATTTTCGGTGGTGTCTTTCTGCCTGAGGAAGTTAGTACAATCCTCTCCCACGTAGTACAAACTTAGAGAAATACTCCACATGAGTGCTTCAGGTTTACTCCCAAAGCAGTTGCACTTGGTCCCAAATAGCCTGTTGTGGACAACTTCTAGGCTCTTTCTGATGGGCTCTGGGATATATACATATATATATATCTGGTATTGTCATGGTTTAAGCCCAGACAGTGACTAAATACCACACAGCTGCTTGCTGATTAGCACATTAGCATGTATATAACCCGTCCACACACATCAGAAAGAGAATTGGGGATAAAACCCCTAAAATTCATGGATGGAGATAAGAACAGTTTAATTATTTAAACTAGTAGTAGTAGTAGTATTACTACTACCACCACTAATATTAATAATAATAGAAAGGAGAGGAAAAAAGAGAGAAAAGACAAGAAAAAAACAAGTGATGCACAATACAATGGCTCACCACCCACTGGCTGGTGTCCAGGCAGTCCTCAAGCTATGACCAGCACCTTTGAGCCTAGTTTATACACTTGGCATGGCATTCTATGGAACAGAATATTCTTTTGGCCAGTTCAGGTCAGCTGTCCCAATATTTCATGGAAATGGAAGTCCCAGGCTTAGGGTGTGCACTACTTAACAATAACCAGAACATTTCTGGATTATCGACATTCCCATATTGAATCCAAAATACAGCATGTACTAGCTACATGAAGCTAGTACTACTAGCTTCTAAGAAGAAAAATAAATTCTATCCCCGTCGAAAGCAGGACAGGTGTATGCAATCCAGGCACACTCAAGGCTCTTTTCTGCAAATGGGGCAGTATGCACATGTAGGAGACTGGAAAGGTACCAGCATGTAGTTCGGATGGCCAGTTACAGCTAGGACTCAAGTGTGAAATTTTGGTGTGGCTATTGAGGAAATGCTCACTCCCCTCTCCTAACACAAGACAGCTGTTAGGTAAGACAGAAGGAATTTAGTAAATGGTAAAAGGTAAAGTATGTCAAGATAAGAGACAAAGTAACTTTCAGAGTGAATGGGAAGCAGAGTTGAAAGTTAGCTGCTTTTTATCTTCCTCCTGGGGAAATGATCTTACATCCAGTATTTCATTCTGGGCAGACTGAATAATCTGTGTAGTCATTGACAGGAAACAGTAATATAATAGTAGACATTGCAGTATATCCTGCCTGAAAATTTCAAAGTATCTTCTATTGAGGATATAAATCTAAAGTATCTTTCTTTTCTAATGCCTTAGGTCTAAATATGTTGTTTTCCACAGAGAGCATCTATAATTTAAATGATTTACTCTATGCATAAAGAGTGCGAATTCTCCAAGTGTTCCTGCTTTTATTTCTCAAAGAAAGCTCTTAGAAAAAAAAAAAAATACTTAAATATACAGTCATTCAAGATGTGGATAGAATCTCTGAAGTACTGCTTCACCTTAAAGCTATCAACAGAGAAACACATTTTGAAAACAACAAAGTGACTGCTGAGTATATGAACAATATTGAGATGGCAGTGCAAGATCAGTCGCTTCTCACAGGTCTTTAATATCAAACCAAAGACAGAGTTTGACTAAGATTAAGGTTACCACAAATGACAAGATACAAACATTTGTATTTTCAAGTGGTGACAAAGTCAGTGTGTAGGGGTTATATTTTATATCCACACTTTGTTAGAGCAGTATTTTCTTCTGGCGTTGTGCTGCACTCATTTTTCTTGTGACAAAGGCTTTCTGGGATATGTGCAAATGCCTCCCATTATCTATAACACAACACTGCTAATTGTGCAAAATATGCAGATGCTATAATTTATTGACTTCCAGCTATAAATTCACTAGTAACTGGGGAGAGGGGTGGAATAAGAAAACTGTAAGTAAAGCTCTACAGAATGCATCTTACTGTACTATGTTTGGTTCTGTTTGTGTGTCTGTTGAGCCTTTCCCTTCTCTTTCTCCTTTAAAATGGGACTGCATGGACATCTGCAGTTTTCCAAAAGTTAATTGCAGCTCCCAAAAAGGTTATTTTATAATTAATTATATATTAGGGTGACTTACTTTACAAAAATTTTTTCTTTATTTTTCCTTTATCAAATAAGATATTTTTAAATCTTATTTGAAAAGAGTGTTCTGAGAATAAGTGGTTAACTCTTTCAAAGCATTTTGGAGGAAGGGTCCTGAGGATACTGAGTTAAAACAAATGGTGGCAATAATGAACTGTTAGGACTTGCAGCAAAACTAAAGACCAACTCATCTCCTGCTGCAAGTCTCAAATAGAATCTGATGTGATCCAGACAAAAGTTCCTCTAGATTGGGGATAGATTACCTTGAACATAAGTTAATCCAATCATTAAACCTAGTTTAAAAGCCTCAGTATTACAAGAGAAAATCAGTGTCCCTTTTCTCCTTCATAGTTTACACCACCATGTGAAAAGAGACAGCTTGATTTCTAATACCCAGGGTTTCAATGGACCCTCTATTATTTTCTAAGGAATTAGAGAACTGTTGCAATTTCTATTTTGCTCCTTACACTTACCAAGACATTGCTAGCCCACTGTCATACACGCTGTAGTGGATGTGTGCTGGTTTTATTAATCGCCTGGGAAACTAATATGTACAGAAAATCCTTTCTTACCAAAATCAATTGTAGAAAATTTCATACAAATCGGTGAATGGAGAAAACTATAACATTTTATATGTGAGCAATGATCTTTGCAGTAGAAGATTCTATATTGAATGGAGTTTTGTGTCTCATTTCCCTTGTAGTACGCATGCAAATGCTGACCTTTTGACAGAGGCATACATATATGTTACATGAATATGAGAAAAACTGATAAAATTTCTCTTTCAGTTTTTTTTCACAAAGCAGTGCTTATAATTGATTTTCTTTTGGGAACACAATATCCAAAGCATGCATTTGAACTGTACACCCAAACTCTGCAATCGAACATGTAAAAGAGAACATTGCTCAGGAAAATATGAAAGAAAGCAATGGCCTCAGGTTTTTGAGTTAATGAGTTCTTTATTTTAACTTCTGAGACAAAAATAGTATTGTGTAGTCTTTTAATTAAAAGTAATCTGCATTTATTTCGCATTTGCACCATGAGGTGGTTTGTTATAGTTATTCAAATATAAAGAAAGGCAATTAGGTGATACCTTAATGCCTTCAACATAATTCAGAGCCAGTCTGTCATGTAAAGGAGGGGCTTACCTTACAGGCCAGGTATTATGCACAAACCTATGTCAAATGTGCAAGGACGTTGCTCATTATTCAGTTTTTATTAATTTCTGTAATTTTTTTAAGCTTCAAGTTTTTAATTATCTGGGTCATATTTCAGCACTGCTTTTACTTTCTCAGTTATAAAGTAAAAATTCATTAAGCGTTTTTGTCTGTTAATATATATATTTTTTTCATAACTTCATCTGTACTTTTCAATGATTAATAGGCTCTAACCAGTTTTCTTTTAATAATGAGGTAAATCTTTCTTCTGCCATGACTGTCCTGTAAAACGAAACACACTAAATTAGGCTACTTTCTCTTGCTAATCATTCATATTCAGCTATTGACATGTAAAGTCCAGATGGTTGACTTACTGACTATCCTAATTCATTCTTTTGAATAGCAACAGTTTGCCTTTTGTCATGTATTTTCTCCATTTGTAAAGGCTTTTGTTATTTATCTGCATTTACTGAATAAGCTTACCTATTATGGCACTTAATAAGTTCTACAATCTTTAACAAAATTTTCTTCCTAGCAGCACAGTACCTATGTAGGAATCCCGAAGATTATTCCAGGATATTTCATGAAAATCTAATGGAATAGTACTATTTCCCTCATTTATTTACTTCAATGAAGCCATTTCAAATATTAAGTCTGATTAAAATATGCAGAATCTAATGAAAAAATATTGAAATTAGTGTACCTGAATTTTACGTTGAGCTTATACACCAAGGAATTAAAGGGAGACATAATCATAGAGTTTAGATGCAGTGGAACAACAATTGCATGTCCATTAGTAATATTAACTTATGGGTGGTTCTTCTGTAAACTTATTTATGTTTATTTGTTATCGTTTGGTTTTGCATATTTTGCCATTTACGTGATGTCTTTTAACCCACTGCCTTCATAAAAACTCTCAGCAGACCTTTAGAATCTAAAGCCATTGCTAGCTGTCATGATTTTACAGAGTATTTGTCCCTCCTAAGAGACTGAGAAGGATGTGACAATAGAAAAATATATCCTATGGTAGCAAATTCCAATACCATCAATCACACTGGTTTCCTTTTATTTCATTGGTGAAAAACTTGATGTTGTCTTTGAGGCAATTTACTTAAGTGCTAAATCACAGTGTACACATTCTCATAAGATACTTCAATAAAAAGTACTGAATGTATTCCATAATGTGTAGTACACTTCAAACTTTCTCATAACCAGGGTGCAGATGAGTAGAATTGCATTTTGGGAGTTCTACATCTGGGAACACTGTGTGAAAAGATAATTATGGGTAAATGGAGCATTTTTGATACCAAAGATAGCCTCAGAATGAGAAAGAATAGAGATATCCTATATTTAGTTTCTTCAAATGAATATTCCATTCTATAATGTAAAATGATGGTTGGAAATTATAGTTTTAAAGTGACTTTGAAAATGTCCTTGATTATGAATTCTGATTTTACTTAAAATTTCACTGTCAAACATGGCTCTTGATATCTTTAAATGGTAGTATATAAAAATCTAATTCTATTTTATATTTGTCATTGTTGAATTACAGAAAATATTCCTACTAAACTTCAACAATGAGAAAGCATCCAAACTTTCATCACAGAACTTAAACCTTGCTAAAGATATTTTAAAAATAACTTACTTTGTGTCTTAGTCTGTGTTATTTATTTGCTTTTCTTTTTTTCCCCCCGTGAGATTTCTAAAATGTTTATTGTTGCTGCCAGAAAGATAGGTATATTAGGTTTAATTCCTAAATGGAGAATGTTGTTTTCTTTTTGATGTGCAAGCCTCCAGATACACTGTCCATCTTTAGTGGGATTTAGAACTGTCAAAACACATCTGAATAAATGAATTTGTTATCATGTTCAATTTCTATGAAACTATTTGTTTTGAATAATGTACACATAATCAATAAGTTATTTATGGCACATTTTAGTGGTAGTCCAAAAGAATTCATAAATATGTGAAAAATATTTTTGTGATACAAATTGTAGATTGTATACTATTATTTATTAATTTTTTGACTATATTAGATAATGCTAAGAATCTGTAGATAGACAGGGTTATTGCTCCTTTCTGTGCTTTGGGGATAAAAATTTTCGGCATAGCTAAAACGCTGTAGATATAGGGAGTAGGGGAATTGTCATCATGGCTACAGTTTGCTGATACATTTTACAAACCACTTAAGACAAATAAATATATTTAAGTTCTTAAAAAAACAGGAAAAGGCGTCATTTACATGAGATAAGTCTTTTAAAAGAATGTCTTAGTCATATTTGAGTCAAATATGCACAAAACTCTATAAAATAATATATTTTCTTGGGGGGGGGGCGGAAAAAGGATTCGTAAACTGCTGTTACCTTCCTCATGAGGTACAGATGGCATCAGTGCCGATGGCAGGCACAGATGCACTTTTAGAAGCGTAAGAGCCTGATCCCTGAAGCCAGTGAAACCGGTGTCTCTAAGTCCTCACTTACACTTTTGCTAAGCTGCTTTGAATGAGGCTTTTCAGTAATTCTTGTACCCTTCAAATAAAGCCTTGACTCCGTTTTAGGATAACAGTATCCTTTGGCAAGAGCACATATTCCAGGGAAGCCTACAGCTAATGTGCAAATCTCGTTTCCCATTTGTTTTTCAGTCACTCAAGCTTGCAGTCAAACAACAGAATTACTTTCAAATGTTTGCTGACCAGGAATATAAAGGTCAAATAATGTTTAAAGAGAGGATAAACAACTGTCTTGTTTAAGTTAATTTGACTGTGATTTATTAACTGTTTAAAACATTCATGAGTGTAAAGTACTTTTTTTTTAAATGATAGGAAATGTTATGAAATAAATATTCTTCTGACTATATATCAGTGAAAATTTATGTATGAAAAGTTTTGTCTCCCTTTCTCTTTACCATTTACAGACTATCTGTCTTAGCACAAAAAGTAACATTTATTTCACTGACCTTTTTAATTCATTGCATTCAGGTTTGTACTTTTTTTTTCCTAAAGTAAATGTAATGTTGCAATTACGAAAGTCAGCAGTTCCAGTGGAAACACTGGTGAACTCATTAAGTGCACTGTCAGGTGTTGCCAACCCCAGATGTCAGCCAACTGAATCGTGAGAGATAAATAACTCTTTGCAGAAGTATTGCAGTCTAACAAATTACCCATCTTAGACAAAGCTAAACTAGTATCCTGTGATTTCGTTTGCTACTTACTAGCTGCTAATGTGTGGAACAAATGAGAGGAGCACATAACACCTCCCTAGAAGATATAAATCAGGTTAATGACTGCCTGACTCCCAGAAGCCTGTTTGACAGGTGTCCACGCAAAATAGAATTTAAATGCAAGAATGCACTCCAATACTATCTATTTATTTTCTTTTGTATTTTTCCTTTTTTATAACCAAGATATTTTTTTAAAAAGTGGAATTTCTTGAGTACTAAATTTCTATGTCCTCTGAAATTTCTGTATTATTTCCTGTGGATTTTAAGGAGCACCTAGGTGAGAAGTAATACAGAACAACAGCAAAAAGTTCACATGCAGCAACAGCAACAAAGTAGGGGAGGAGAAGAGGTGAGAAAGAGAAAGTTTTACTCCCCTTCTTCTCATGAGTCAGTGTTTTGGAGCTCAAAAGTGTTGGCAATTCTGCTGTCAGGTGCAAATGTAATAAATTTCATTTGATAAGCTTTGTAGAACACTTTGAAAGTTGCCACCTTTATGAGTTTTAATGCTCTTTTGTGTAGTGCTTACCCTTTATTTACAACAAACCTTCTATTTCATCTGAATTCTTTTGAAGGTTAGAATGTGTCTCCTATATTTGTATTTTTATAGTTTTACAACCAAAGTCTAAATCTTACCTTGACTGACACAGGCCTACCTTAGGTGTAATGCAAGAACACTGAGTTTCAGAAAGAGAACATGTTTCATATGTACTGTGTGACAAATGAATGTGGATGTTCTTGGCAAGCATGATCTTGTAGCAGAGAAAAGCATGAATGTCAGTCAGTGGAGTTTTGCACTTTGTAGAAGAGTGAAAGAATCTATGTTAGAAATAGCCAGATGATTCAGTTCATGTATGAAAAATCTGACACAATGATTTACAATTAAATAGTCCTATAAATTGGCAGTCTGTCTTACCTTCTTGCCTCAGAAGTGTCTTCTATTGTAGAAACCATTCATGTGCGCTTGGAGAACTGTGATCACACTGAATTACAGGTCATGGCAAATTATTTTTCCACAGTTTGTTTCTTAAGTTCTGTGATGTTAGTCTCCTTTCCAAACAGAATAGAAGAGTTGCAGATCTTCTTTAAAAAATGTAAATGACTCAGACATGCAATGTCTTTGAGATAAGAAATTCTTAGATGAATTAAGTCTGAAATAGATGTTGTTGTGGGCTTTGGCTCAAGCCTAACTCGAGAAGTATTAGTGTAAACTATGCTCATGGCTGCAGCAAGCAGCTTGGGGACTGTTGACTGAGAGGTGAACCTCAAAAGTAGAAAGGGGCCAATTAGATCCAGTGTAAAAAGTTTTGGTATAATAAAAAATAAAAAGTATGAAGGGAATAGTCCTTAAAAAAATCATAGTATCAGCAGAAATGTTGAAATAACTATTAAGTGTTACACTTTGCATAAATTGCGAGTAATACAAATACTACTGTCCCTCCTGCTGACATACCTCACATAGATCTTATCTAGTAGTTTTAGTATTTGACGGAACTGTCACTCCAAGTGTTCATTTAAGAGTTTTTGGTTTGGAAGATGCTTAACTATGTATTCTGTTATTTTGCGGTGATTCTCGTTTGAGTGACACCGTAGGCTGTTTTTACTTTGTCTCATTAGTGTTTTGATAATCACTATTATACTTGAAGGTTAAGAATGGAACTTATACATAATGGGCATGGGGAAAAAACTGCTAATTTGAAGCAGTTGAAGAATGTAATTTTGCTGTCATTGTTGTAGAATACTTGTAATTTACTTGCATAGAGCTGGTGAAAAGTTACCACAGGTGAGATGGGACAAAACCCAAAAATCTGAGGAATTTTAATCTTTATATTACATCTAGAATCACATAAGTCTTCTTTAAAATAAATACTTCCATTTGCCCATTGACTTATTATAAGGAAGTTGAAACTTTTTCTTCTGTGAGAATTAGTAACAATCAATATTAGCATTATTGTCTGATCCTCAAAATGTTCAATGTCTTTTGCAGTCTCCCTATCTTAGAATTGATGACATACTTGCTTTTACCACATATTGTCATGAACTAGTAAAGGAAAGTAAAAATATATGTATTTTCACACTTCAGCATCAAGGTTAGTTTAACTTCTAGATTAGCATTTAATCTCTGTTGTCTTGGCTTGTCTCAGCTTCCTAACTGTTTTGAAAATACACTGAAAGTTTATGCAGATTTCTTTACCTTTCTTCTGAGAGCACTCCTCTTTAATGGCAGTTGCCCTGACCAGGAAAGTTGTAAAAGCTCTAAATCCTTATAGCTAACCTTTACTGCATCATCTTTTATAGAGTGATGTTCTGATCATAAATGCTGTTTGCTTCTTTGGTCCATGTTAGTCCATTTTTCATTATGTTTCAGTCAACCATTCATCTTAATCTTAAAGAATGACACAAACAGCACTTGTACACCGCAGAAATAACAACTTTTAAACAAGTTAATCCAAAATGAATTCTATCCATGTGGCGTTAACAAAAATATTTTCATCTTGGAATTTCAATTGCAGTAATTTCTGGGAAATACCTAAAGATTTTGAAGCAATTGCTTTGGTTGCAAAATATGGTTCAGGTGAATGTTTTTCAGTAAGTTTCATCCCACATGTTAGCAGGGAAAAACTTTGTATCTTAGATTTGAACTAGGGTTTAAATAGATGTGTTTTCTTTAAGAATTAAACTGTGTAATAAATGGTTCATTGAAAATAAAGTTTCAGATTTAATACATTGTTTAAGCATTATCATAACCTTTGAAACTTTACTAAAAATACTTTTTTTTTATTATTCCAATTATCACTGTGATGTGAACTGTTTACATGTTATTTGGTAAAATACAGTTTCATTTAACAGGCAGGCACTAACAGAATGGAAGGGTGAAATAGACTTCCATATTTTCATATTTGTAGAAAATTCTGTCTGCCTTGCGGAGAGTGTGCCTTTAGGAGACAGTGTATCTCCTAAAACAAGTCACAGAGACTAGAATAAGTAATTTTGTATCCCTGACTGGTTTCTGCAGCCTGTCTCAGAGTAACGCACCAGAATGTCTACACACGGTGCAGAGAGACGTGAAGTCAAGAAATGCTCGGCACGGGGATGTGTTTGAATTGTTATGCCTGAGAAGCATTTAGTGACTCCTCTCATGCAGAATCGGGAACCTGTAGTGTCTTACTGAGGACAAGCAGCTGTGCGTGTTCCTTGAAAGAACAAAGTAAGTATTTTAAGAAACAGCCATTAAGACAGATGCAATACTGATTCACATTTTTGTTGCGTTTCAGTGATTCCAGACTTTATCTGTGATGTGGGAAACCCAGATTCATAATCTTCTTAACCCTAAGGTTAAAATTTGTACCTTTCAGCTCTGTAGACATAGATGGTATCTCTGTACCAAATTTTTGTGCTTAACAGATACTTAAATCTGAGTTTCAAATAACCAAATAACCAAAAGAGGGAAATTTTTTTTCATCTCTCTTTCAGAAAGTCACATTATAAAATAGTTTTCAGAGGAGTTAGTTAATTATTTGAAAGCTTATATGGTAAAGTTCATTAAGTATAAAGAGATTAGCAGTACTGGCAGTGATGATACAGGAATTAGCGTTATATATTGAATTACAGTTTGTGATGGATTTCATCTGAAGAAATTGAAATTTCATAACTCAACTAGCTATTGTATTCTTCTGGTGCAGGACAGAATGCTTTTGTTACAGCAGTGCTAGGTTCTGGCAGTAGAAGACCAACAGTACCTATAATACCTACAGCTGTAGCTTTGATTGTTGCACAGAGTTTAAACATTATTTTGGCCACAGACAGATTGATTCACAAAGAGTTTTAATATTCTAATACTAATAGAGATGTCTGTTGTAGCTTAAGAAAAATCATAAAATGTATTTAATTAGATTCATTATTGTGAGCAAAAGGATATAAGGTTGAAATTCACTAATTAACAACTCACTTTCACCTGTCATCACTTGGTGTTATTGAAGATAGTATAAACTAGCCTCAGTAACACCTCCATCTTTGAAAATCGAATTTTTCATATGTAGTTGCAGCTCAAGCTTAGCAATGTTGCTTTCAAGTAAATAAAAGATATCAAATGTAAAATATAGTTTGTATAGCTGTGTAATGTGTTATATACTGTGCTGATAAAAGTTGGTGATGTGTTGATAGTTTCTTGTTTGTTTTTTGTTTTTTAAATTCACGCTAATTCTTTAGTAGAAGATATTTCTTTTCTCTGCATGTTGTTTTAATTTTCATTCTTTTCTTTCTGCTTTATGCATTTCCTTTCCGTAGAGATTTGCTCCATAGCTTATTTAGCTAGACAGGAAGGAGAAGTAAAATTAGAGGTATTGCAGAAAAGTTCTTTCTGTCTCCAAAATACATGCTACCAGGCAGGGTTAGTCAACTCTATCTTAGATGAGGACACCTGTTTCGAATACGCCCTGAAGTGAAGACCTTTTGGCCCGAAGAACACTTAAACACTGTGGGTATGTAGTTCATGGGTACTGTAACAAATAAGTTTAATATCTGCTTTTAGTGTGCTGTTGTTACTATCTTTCTTTAAATATACTTTACTTTAAACAAATATGAATTTTTGAAGTCTATTAAAAAGATTTAAGGCTGGAAGGTTTTTCCATAGTGCACACGTATAACTGCAGGTGAAGAGCCATGAACCTTTTCCTTGTTTTTTAGCTGGCTACAGACCTCTCAGGGGAGGTACAGCAAGGTTCCCAAAATCAGCAAAGGCACCCTCCTGTGTCGGGTCTATGCAGTTCAGAGAGACAGCGGCACTCCTCACGATGCTGAAGGGCAGCATCTATTCAAACCTTTCCTTAGCTTGGGCTTTACTGGTGTGTTTGACCTCTCATGTAGAATTCAAAGGAGATTTTACCCAAATTTTGGTATGAAAAGGCATTGTTTGCCATAATTGATTATTATAATACAGAAATACAAAATATCTGAGCATTCTGTATGTCAGTTGCATTTAAATGCAAGTATCCTTTCTAATCTTTAGATATTTGTAGACACTACACAGTGATAAGGCAATACCTCATCATGATGTTAAATATAAAGTTTGGGAATATCTCAGCTGCGAGAAAAATGTCGATATCCTGATGTGACATTCACAGAGCAGTGTCCTATTTGAATTACTAAATGGCTGTCTGCACTGTCAATGACACAGTTTAAAATATTCGACAATAAGAAGAAGTTCAAACCCTTATAAAAAGAATTTAATTATGTACATGTACCTTATTTAGGGAGTTTTGGCTTGCAGGAATGAAACTGTGCATATATATATTTTAAAACCCCTCTCAAAATATCAGTGTCAGAAAGATAATTCTCTCTTTCTTCCCACCCCCTGCTCCCCCCTTCTGGAAAAGATACCTGATGTAAAATGTAATGTCACCCTTTATTGTCTGACAAATCTCATGAGGCAATATAAATTGATAAAAGTATAGTCTGTGTATTTTTATGCAATTTTGACATTTTGTCTCCTGACTGGTATTTCAGAGCAGATCTCTTGAGAGTCTTATTGAGCATTATTTTTTGTTTTTCTGCAAATGACAGTATGATTTCACTTGTTAAGACTTAAATCTTTTCTTACAATACAACGCCAGATGCATTGCCTTCCATATGGTGGAAAATCTGTGTATTGGGTTTCCCCTATATTGATTTGTATCTAAGCCTTTTTCAATGCATTTTGCTTTAATTTTTATTATAACAACTTGCAGTACAATCAAAATACATGCTTGTAAGACATTTTTACCCTAATTTGAGACAGTCCAAACAACCTCAGTCAATAAATAACACCAGCTTGGCATGGACTGCAGAATATATTGGGAAAATATGCACCACGGTTTTCATATTCAGCTTCCAAATGTATTATGTAAATAGAAAGAATAAAAAAAGAAAAGAACACTGTATCATTGGATTGCAAAACCAGAATAACTTTACTATCCTGCAGTTCTGAAATTAGCTGAATTTAATGAAAAGCTTTAAGAAGCTTCACAAATCTGAGATCTAAGAACTCTGATCCTTCCACTTCAAACCCGTGGGCCTGTAGCACTTGCTATAAAGGGAGAGCTTGTTAGCTGTTGGCAACAGAAGTCCTTTCTGAGCTGCGCCAGTCAACAGGGGACAATTTAAGCAGACGAGCATTGTGCATAAGCCTAATGCCATTGAAGGCAACAGCAAAACACTGTTGTGACATTATCGTGATCAGTACAGGGCACAACACGACTCACGGAAGTGGTTGCTGAGCAATTATCTGTTTTCATGGGTTTTTCTGGCTTGTAAAACGATAGCATTTGAAAAGATAGTAATATCCTGTGTGTGAACTGCAACAAAACAAAACCCTCTTTGACCAAGTTAGAATATCACATTGCTTTTATGTGAATTTTCTTCATATTTAGACATTATCATCAAATAAATTTTTAGGTCTTAGGAAAAACAAGGTTTTTGGCCCAAACACAAATTTAATACAGGATTCCTTTATAGATAAGTGCAAACTTGTGGACAAGAATAATCAGTTGAGCTGCATAAACCTTATAGCTGAAGGTCATGGCTGAAACAAAGAAGCAGTAACACCAAAGTTAATACACTCTTATTAAAAGAATAGATTTAAAGTTGATGTACAGCTACTTGTATCATCAAGTGAAAATGCAAAAATTGCATTTATATTATCAGAGGTAAAGTAGTGAACACTTTTAGTGAAAGGGTGATTATTCCTATATCTTGATTTGGAATGTCTCTGTTTACTGATAAAGCATCCAGAAAATATTCTAGGTTTTAAGCAAAAGCAATCACAAGTGGATAAAAATCCCTAGTTTCCTGTAAACAGATGATATCTATCTATTTACAAGCCATAACTGGGTTAGCTCTTGTTGTGAGAGGATGTTTCACAGTTGTATTTACTTGTTTTCTGAAATAAAACCTGAAAGTATATTCAGCAAAAATAGAATAGCAGGTTCGCATTTCAGGTTGTGGTTTGCTAGTTTATTATTCTTTCCCTTTACTACAAAATATATTTCATAGCCACCCACTAGTATTTTTTATTTTGATAAAACATAGTTTTAGGGACCAAATTTCTCACTTGTGTTCTGTCTGTATGCTAGATTAACATGTAAGTAACAAGATACAGAGAACTCACTTATTTTATTTGTCCCAAGGAAAAACTTATACATTAATGAAATTTTTAGTTACTGAGGTTTTAGGTGGCTTTTGTATAATTTTAAATTTCCTGTTCAAAATTATGTTTTAGCTGTATTGCTAACACACTATGCACTGTGTTATCCATGGTGCTTTTTCAATGGTGAAGACCTTTTTGTTGTTGTGTTGAGAAGCTGATGACCAGAATTGACTGCTGTTTTCACTACTGGTTTTTTAAATCAATTTAGGAAATGAATGAAAGAATTCATAGGAGAATTGAACATAATTTCATTACCTAAAATGTGAACTTACATATTTTGAGTATATATTGAAGCTTGAAAAATACAGTAGATGTTGGCCACAGAATTGCTGATAATGCTGTGTGTGTAAGGAAAAGAAAAGACAACTCTCCTTGGTTCTGCCTATTGAGTGTATCTAACAAAGCCAAGGATCCAGCAGTTGGACATTGCTGAAGGATTTCACAATCTAGCAGGTTTAAAGGGTTTGCAGCAGACTGGAACCAGACCCCCGGTGGATCCAACTGCCTGGCTCCTGTAGGAGGCAGCACGGCCCCAGGGACTGGACCTGGACCAGGGGCTGGCAGTGCAAGGGGCTGGGAGCTGGGCTTTGCCACAGGCAGGAACAGGACAAAACAGCAGTGGGGAGTCAGAGAAGGAGAACAGTAGTGTAGTGTTATCCACCTTTCTGCTCAATCAGGGTTATTTTAAGTTAGAAAGTTTCCTCTCAGTATGTATTTTGTTTTTTCTTTTTTTGTTTTTGTTTTTTTTTTGTTGTTGTTTTGTTTTTTTTTTTTGTTCACCAATTAAAATCTGAGTGTAAACTACATGGGGACTGAGTATTCACAGGAGCCAGAAGACTGAACAGAAGACACATAAACCATGCAAACTGATGGAGAATGGTTCTTTTTGTGCATCCCAATTGGATGTGATACTAGGCTAAAGTTTTTATTAGATGCATCTGTGAAATAAGCATTCATGGCCTGAAAAGCTTTCTAGAATTCTGGTAGAGGTAGTTGAATCACTTTTTTTTTTCCCCCTTGAAATCTAATTTCACCTTTACTGGTGCCAAATGCAGAAATAACTGTCACAGGTGTCTTAAGATTCATGAGAGCAAAGACGGACCTAGACTATGTGTCTTTCTGATTAGGATGAAAGTAGGAGTTTTGGTTTTAATTTGTGCTTATGTGCTTTGCCTTCAAGAGAAAATGAATAGGAGTGTTGAGAGCAAGAGCCAAAAATCTCTCTCTGGATTGGACTCATTGCAAGGCTACAGTCATAGTATTTTGTCCTCCTCACCCTATTTCTGCAGTTTCAGGTCTTGTAACTTAATTTTAATGGAAAACACAGGCACATGCTTCCACAGTTTTGTAGAATAATTGAGTGCAGAGAGGAGCTCCAGAATTTTTGTTCAAGCATGTGTTCAGAGCAGGTCTTATTGAATCAAGTTTCTCACATCGAGGTCTATTTGAGTCATGAACAATTTAAGGGTACTTCAAAGCCACTCTTGGGAAATTGGTCAAATTGTTCTGGTATTTCACCCTCCATAGTAGTATAGCATTTTTTACTGTAGCTTATCCAACTTAGATCTGTTGCTTCTCATTCTATCTCTGTGGAAAAAAAAAACCGAGACAAAAAACAAACAAACAAAAAAAAGGAAAAAAAGAAAAAAAGAAAAAAAGAAAAAAGCTTTAAGGAAACCAGAAAAAGGGTAGCTTTAAAAATAAAGCTATAATTGAGCAAAGAAATGAGATTAAACATGCATGTGCCTGTGCATGCTGTTTTGGTAGTTTAATACAGTTGGTATGGGGACAAAGTAAATTCCAGGTCTGTGCAGCCAGATACTTCTGTCTGCTGTTGCTGGGAAAAGGAATGAGGAGAACAGGCTGAGAACACACATAGTTAAAAGAATTCTTAACATCGACACAGACTTTCTATAGCTCTGTGCCCATTAACACCCTGACCACCAGCAAGAGCTTGGTTTGATTGGGACTTCGTTGTTCTTACGGAGGTGGTCTTTTGGTGCCTTCTGAAGTTCCCCAAGTCAGAGATACATGGGATCTGCAAAGGGCAGTAAATACCTTGCAAAGCTATCAGACTTTCTGAGGACTCATTAAAAACTGAAAGAATAAACTATAGATACTGAGAATTCAAAATTCACTTTCCATTCACTTTATAGTATAACACCAGATAACCTGATGATGCCAACTAGGTTTAATTAATGTTGGGCCTTTGTTCTAAGCCACAGAATTGGTAAGCTAGAAGAATAACTGCCTTTAACAGTTAAAAAGAATGTGCAGTTTTGCAAAAATGCTTTATAGCAATAATGATTATGTTTTCATTTTTTTTAAATTTTAAAATTGCCTATGAAGTATATTTCCTAATTACTTTTAAGTATTTACAATTATGCATACAAAGAAATTAGCTTTTCTAGAGCAGTAATTTCCAAGTAATCAAATTTTTTCCTGCAAATTACCCAACAAAAAATGCTATTGCATTTAATTGACTGGTTGTTTTTTTTTACAACTTCTGACATGAAAATTCTTTTCCTAGATCTAAGTTGCATATATGCTGGTCTAATTCTTTTGTGAGGACAAAGATTCTTAATACAATTTATAGAAAGGCAAAAGAAGTGATGAGAGATTACTGCCAGAATATCTTTCAGGAATGAAAATCCAAATGGGCATTTGGTAAGAGCTCCTTAGTTTGGGAGTAAGGCATGTCCTTCCTTTGGCTTGCAGGCAATCCTCACCTCGGGGAAACCTAGGGCGAAGCAAATTTAGTGTCCAAAACCCAGCATGTTGTGCAGTCCTTTTTCCAAGGCATGTTCTAGGTCAGTGAACCCTGCAGTGTATCCTGTCTCTCCAGTCCCTCTGCACAGGGGCAACATCCCACACAGTGAGCAGTGCAAGAGGATGAGTGGACTCCCACTCATTCTAGAAATCTGTGTCTCGAGGAACAACAGGGCCATCGATGTTAAATGCTGAGGAAGAGTAATTCCTGGTGATTTTACCTTTTGTATGAACAGTCATCATTATTTATGTAAATTACATAGATACAGAACTTTTTAGGAACTCTTCAGATCTCCTCTAAAAGTGTGTGAGTGTGACAAAAAATATCTTAAGGCAACGCTTCAGTAGAGTGTTCTATACACAAGAAGAATTTTAAGGGTTTATAAGACACCACATCACACACACCTGCTGAGAAATAAAAAGAATATAAATGAATGCAAGAAGTAAAAAACCCACAAACAAACCGGTTTGATGTATCAACTATATTACCTTCCTAAATAATTTTAGGTTCAGTCTGTTCTGGTTTTGGGGTAACTTCCTGATGACTACTTGTAAGCTAAAGCAGAGAGGATGAGAAGCCAGCTGGAGAGGTAGTTCTTCTGGGAGCCTGGTAGGCTAATAAGAGCAATGCATACATCTTTTAGAAGGCTATTCCTTAGCTGTAATAGAAGATGAACGAAAAGGAAATATTTTCAATGATCAGAGACTTTTTAAAACTACAGAAGATGGACAGTGTGACGAGTATTTTTTAGGGAGAAAGTTAAATATGTAATTAACTTTGTTCTTTGTGATTCAGTTTCAAATTTGACTTCTTACACATTGTACCCTCCTTTCTCTTTCTTTTTTAGTAATCTGTTTCTCAAAAAAATACTTTCTTTTCATGTCAGCTGGAATTAGGGAGACAGATGTTGTCGGGTTAGGATATTTTCTTCTGCAAGACCTTGAATAGAGGTAAAGCAGTGTGGTTTGTGTAAAAGGGAAAACCAGAAAACAATTGATTGCACAAGATCTCTCTCAAGAGAAAGGAAGCCAGTTACTATGCTACCTTGGATGTATACAGGGGCACAGCAGCTGTGTGTGTGTACAATCTTAAGCAGAAGGTAAAAAAGGTATTTTGCTGTCCCTTAGTTGCCATCTAAATTAACTGGATTTGCTTCTCATCTGCTGTGCATGCAGTTCCCACAGCTCAGATGATCTGTCAAGTGTTGTTAAACCAGTAAATTATTTATGTACCTAAACCTGCAGGCAATGTAGACCAGTGTACAAAGAGATAAATCTACCCACATTAGATTTAATTAAAAAATAATGTAAAGGTTTTGAATGCTTAGCATAAACCAGCTGATTTTGAGGCTGAGCATTTAGAAAACATAACAAGAAAATAGTCGCAGATTATTTAAAATTGTCCTGTAGACTATTTTTTAGTTTTGCAGAACTGTGACTTGCATGTGATTCTAATTTCATTGCATGCCAGTAATTCCATTGTTCTTTCTAAAAAGATTTTTAAAGAAGTGAAAAAAGTAGTGTTTGATACTAATAACATACTAAGATACTTGGATACAAAGTATGTATAGACTAAGACCTTGTTTAATATTCCTGGGTGTGTTGTGGGACAAATCCCTCGGCATTGCAAGGAAAAAAAACATTTCCAGTTGAAATGTCACAGTACTTGAAAAACTTTTAGCAAATTCATTACTATGAGAATGTATGCAGAATATTCACAAATAAAAAGACATGATCGAAGTCTTACCTTACCTCTCGGGGTATATGTACCTGGCAGCTGACTTCCAGACTTCTGTGGCAGCTCTGCAACTCTGTGTTCTGAGTCTTACCTGTTAATTCAGCATTTCAGAATACATACAAAAAGAAGAATCACCTCATTTTATTTACATTTTTTTTCCCCAACTACTACAAGAGCACTGTCAAAGAAAGCTCAAAGTAATATTTCTATTACTTTTTGTCTTCCTGGACAATATTTCTATCAGTGTATCATGCAGCGATTGAACACAGCCTTTTCTCCAGGCTAAAAATTC